>CM031605.1:52892866-52905366 GCA_018398815.1 Conus ventricosus
AGACCACTTCGGTGGGCATATCTTTCACTGGTGTTGGCTTGAATCCAGAGGAGGGCGGAGGACCATAGCGTGGGAGCTGTTCGTGGCCGCATGGTCGTCCCCTGGGTCGGCAAGTGACCCGGGCATGGGAACTGAAACAGAACTCACTCCCCACCTGTTGCTCTGTTCCATCGCCTATGACGGCTTGCATATGCCAGGGACACAGAGGAAACAGATTCCGGAGATAGATCCTCATGGTTCCTGCCTGTGACAAACACAATCCCGACTTGGACTCAGCTACATGCAGTGGCACTATCTCTGAACATCCCATCTTCACAGTTTGCCAGCAGATCCACCACTGGCACACCACCTCAGGAGGGACAAGGGCCAGGGAACGTTATGTTCAAATTCCATGCAGTCACAACCGTCACCATCCTCCGATCCCTACATCCAAACCCCGACCTTCTACTTCCCCCCCACCCCCAATACTTCCCCTCCCCCCCCCCCCCTCCCACCACCCCACTCCTTCACAGTTCTTCTCACCCAGTCACTGGACCTAATCAACGCCTTGGCTTAAGGCTGTGTCAGGCCAATTGACACAGACTAGAACACCAAGGCTATATCAAAATGTTGTTATGCTCTGCATAGTTATGCGGGGATTGTCTTCAGTTGTGACAAGCTCCTAGCATAACATTATCAGTCTCCAAAATCCCTCGACGTCGGAGTGTGGCTGCCCAGTGGCGGTGTCAATCAAAAACGGTCACAACGTAATGCTCTCATCCCCAACTGATGCATTTGTACCATAGTGTTCAAGTGCTTCGGCTCTTTGGATGATCCTAGAGTCTTTTAGCCAGGTACGACGACGACGACGACGACGACGACAACAACAACAACAACAACGACAACAACAACGAAGAGGGAGTGCAATATTCCAAAGGTTTGCTGGTCCTGATAAATGTGTGTGTTGGTGTGTGGTGTGTGTGTGTGTGTGTGTGTGTTGTGTGTGTGTTTGTGTGTGTGTGTGTGGTGTGTGTGTGTGTGTGTGTGTGTGTGTTGTGTGTGTCAGTGTTGGTGTGCGCGCGCGTGTGTGCGTGCGTTCGTTTGTGCTCTCTCTCTCTCTCTCTCTCTCTCTCTCTCTCTCTCTCTCTCTCTCGCGCGCGCGCGGCGCGGTGTGTGTGTGTGTGTGTGTGTGTGTGTGTGTGTGTGTGTCGT
This sequence comes from Conus ventricosus, assembly GCA_018398815.1. Classification (NCBI taxonomy): domain Eukaryota; kingdom Metazoa; phylum Mollusca; class Gastropoda; order Neogastropoda; family Conidae; genus Conus; species Conus ventricosus. Next base: position 52,894,058 of record CM031605.1, read on the forward strand.
GCGTGGGCGTGCGTTGCGTGTGTGTGTGTGTGTGTGTGTGTGTGTGTGTGTGTGTGTGTGTGTGTGTGTGTGTGTGTGCGTTTGCGCGCGTATGTCTGTCTGTCTGTCTGTGGGTGTATGAGCAGGTGCAAAGGGTTGGGTGATAGATGCCCAAGAAGTCCATTGTCTCCTTTGATCCACTGATTTATCACCTTGTTTTCAGCGTTCTTCCTCAATCAATGATCACGTCGCTCTGGCGTTTGTTTGCCTGGCTTCGTCTTCCACTTCCACGCTGGTCATCTCTGTTCTCTGCACAGTGCACCCAAACGACAATTTCGCCCTAACCATGTGAAAAATGAATTCCTTGTTCGTCGTTAGCGAACGATTTAATTGTGTTGTCAATAAAACGTCAGTGGCAGAGTGAAATCCACATACAAAACCATTCGAAACGATCGCTACCCAAAACACATTGTTCTATCAATATGTGAAGAAAATAAAGGTTTCTGCGACGAAAACGTTGGCTGATGGGAATGCTTAGACTTTCATGTGAATGCCTTCATTCGATCTTCTGTTGTCTTGAGATCACGGTGACTTGAATCCTTGCGTTTTAAAAATATTTGTGATAGGATTTGTCAATAATATGAAATTTTAATATGTGCGCGTCAGCGTTACTGCAACAATTCGTGGCAAAGGTAGTTCAACTTCGTTTGATTTCGTCGTTTTTGGACAGTTTTTTTTCTACCGACAAAAACGTCCCTTCGTGGTCGACAGTCGTTTCGTTTTGGTGAGTCAAGGTGTGACTAATCGAGCTGTGTTACATGAAATTGGGATATATTCTTCTCTTCTTCTGCGTTCCCTGGTCATGCTGGTCAGATACAAGTCCGGTAGCTTGGGCAAAGTCACGGCCGTCGAGTGAAGTCCGTGCGTTCCCCACAGCTTTTCTTGAGATTCACTGCACCGTGTCAAAATCACGCCGCAGGCTGTCGAAAGTGGACAGGACTGAAGTACGTGGGCTGGTTTTGTGGGCAGTACACCTGGGCACTCATCTGTGTGCGATATATTCAGTGTGATCAGAGGTGTGAGAGCAACGACAGTGTCCAGTTTTACTGAAGATGGCGACTGTTCTGGCACTCTTCAGATGTGAATCTTCTCCTTCACCTGTAGTCTTCCATCCATGCTGTCCTGAACTGGCTGCGGATGATGGTCTTCGCTTCTCTGTAGGATACACAGGCTATTGTTTGTTGGCTGCCCGCCTTGAGAGTCTGTCTGCCTTCATTTCTGAACTACCACAGCGGGGGGAATCCACTGCGGGACTGGTGTTGTCCTCCGGCTTCCACGTGTGCAGTTTCCTGTAGGGTTTGGGGATATAACTAAACGACAGTGCACCCGGGAAGAATCCCAGACTCCGCCAAGATCAACGATTTTTCTTAAGTTCAGTTCACCTATACCCGAATCCATGGTTAATGTCTCTGAGAAAAAAATCCCCAAACTTCACAGACTGGTATACGTGAGCAGTTTTTACATAACGGATCTCATTAAATCTCAGCTACATTTTTGTCACGTGATGTGACAAATTAAGCCCTTCTTCCTTCCTTCGGGCCCTTAGTTTAAATCCAAAATACATATAAAAGGATTACCCAAAGCAAATTTCTGCCAAGCTTCGTTAAAACCGTTTATAATAGTTTTTACGTATTTTTACTGACAGACAAAACACAAGCAATAAGGGTGGTGAAACATCACCTTTTGACAGCACAACAGAAATTAAAACACATTTTGTTGCGGGGATATTTAAAACGTTTTTGAAACCAAAATAAAAAATAAAAAAATAAAAGAAACATTCAAGGGTCGTTAAAAGCAATCGCTCCTCATGTTTTCAAAGGACCAACTCACAATAATCTTTTTTTTTTTTTTTCAAAAGAGCGCTGATTCGGTAAAATTTAGTCAACAGTAACTTTACAAAGCATTTCAGTGATGGTCTTTAAAGTTTTAATTGTCAGGGGCATTCTGATAAAAATCAAAAAAAACAAAAATTCCACAAGAAATATTTCTCAAAAGGGCAGCAAATGTTTATTGACAATTTTGCAATATATGGTCTCTATTCAAACACTCTTGTCCCCTGATTTTCTTATAGATTTAAGGGATATACGCGTTTTTAGAATTACTAACATAAAACCAAAAATTTTTTTGGGTTTAGCCTGGCTGCGTAATATGTTATGTTGAAGACAAATTTTTGTTGCTCACTTAAACAAAAGAAAACAAAAGCCATGAAATTGTTGTTGTGGCAGAACGGAGGCATATTTCAACGGTATAATGTCTCAGGAACACCCCGTTCCCTGATGGTTTGGAAGGGAGTGAGATCGATAAAGAGGGGGAAGGGTGGACTGCGTGTTTAGGAAGCCGCCGCTCCTTTACATGTGAAATGGAGAGCAAGGGCCAAATTGGCCTACCTGCTCGTAGCAAAACGTCCACACAAGTTTAAGTTGTCATTAAACACTGATCCAGATTATAAGAGCGGAGAGAGGTGAGAGAGGAGGAGGGAAAAGAGAGAGAGGAGAGAGAGAGAGAAAAAAGGGGCCTACCTGTTCGTAGCAAAAAGCGTCAACACAAGATTAAGTTGTCGATTAAACATGACCAGATTATCAAGAGCGAGAGCAAAGGAGAGAGAGAGAGGGGGGAGAGAAAGAGAGAGAGAGAGAGAGGAGAGAGAGAGAGAGAGAGAGACAGAGACAACAGAGACAGACAGAGACAGAGAAAAGACAGAGTCAGAGACAGAGAGAGAAGTCTCGCCAGTTGAGGGAACACTTTTTTTTTTTTTACAGAGTCAACAAAACCCCATTCATTCTCTCAGGGAACTGTTAAAAGAAAGAGAAAAAAAAATCGAGAGATATCACCTTGCTTCAGACGTACTCGTGTTTCGCTCTTTTCCTTTTTAAAAAAAAAAAATACCCTGTAAGTAGCTTCTTGATGCAGACGTATGCGTGTACGTCACAAGGTAGTGTGATATTGGTTATCAGAGATAAGTTTGATAGATGTCTGATTCATGTGTGCTTGATAAGTTCTTTTCTTCACTATACCGAAATCCCTTTAAAGGGATCGAGCTGATCAAAAAAAATGCAATCAAACAAACAAAAAAAAAACAAAAAAAACCCCATCTTTCACAGAATCTTAGGGGGCTGCAGAGAACCTCAAAATGGCAGAGGGAAAAACAGTTGAAAACCGAGTGGTGCCCCTGGAACAACCCGAAGTGACGAGTCAGGTAGGGCATGGGAAAGGTGTGTTTCACATTAAGACGTGAATAGCGAATGTCCCTATAAAACCCTGCAGACCTCAAACGCATTGGCAGGTGGTTTAATCGACAAAAGCATGCAGCGCCTTTTTATATACATGAAATCTATATAGTTAAAACCAACAAAACACAATCTAAAAGAAATTTAAAGTAACTCAGGCGTTTAGAAACAAATTACAAGACAAACGCAACGCGTTTCGACGTCTTAGGTCTTCTTGAAATCAACGCTCATCTTGCGCCGAATTTGAAAAGATAGATATTCGTGGTCATTCTCCTGCATTTTTTTTCTTGCCAGGAGAAGACCTAAGAAATCGAAATACGTCGTGTTGTGTTTGTCCATGTTTACTGAGTTACTTTTAATTCTCTTTAAAATGTGTTTCCACTTCTGCCTTCAGTCACCTCACTTTTGAAACGGACAAGACATAGTCAGAACTCGTCATGATGTCTTCATTCTCGACTTGTCTCACAATCCCGTGGTCATGGATCTTATCACTTCTCTACACATTTATTTTCGTGTTGTGGCTGTTGTTGTTGGGGTGGTGGTGGAAATGATGGTTGTGTTGGTATTTAATGATGATGGTGGTGGTGGTGGGGGGTGGTGGTGTCGATGGTGTCGTGTGTGTGTGGGGTGTGGGGTGTGTGTGTGCGCGTGCGTGCGTGCGTGGTGTGTGGTGTGTGTGTGTGCGGTGTGTGTGCGTGTGTGTTGTGTGTGTTTTGTGTGTGTGTGTGTGTTGTGTGTGTGTGTGTGTGTGTGTGTGTGCGTATGTGTGGGGTGTGTGTGTGTTGTGTGTGTGTGTGTGTGTGGTGTGTGTGTGTGTGTGTGTGAGCGCGCGGCGCTTATACCCCTTTTCTTTTTAATGATGGTTCTGTCGATCCTGCACACAATCACGAGAATAGCTCTCACTCAAAGAAGATAATTTCATTCATTATTTTCTTTTTATTCACTTATGTCTTTCGTTCTTCCTCCGATGTCTTTCCTTTCTGACATTTCCACACCTTTTCTTTTGTTTTTTTTCTCTTTTGAGACATGAATTGCTGCAGTAGACTGCAGACGAAAGGACGGGGAAATTTATTCAGTTAAATTTTTCAGTCCAGAGAGGTTTTTAAATTTCCTCATTTGTGGGTGTGTAACCCCTATACAGTTTTCCGCATTCACAGCAAAGCTAAAAGTGATTGCTGGTATCCCGAATTAAATTTTCCCCATGGAAGTGGAAGAAATGGGGGCCAATTCATATAAATGGAGAAAAGGGAAAATTTTGGGTTCCCCCAAGTTCAACGTCCCGCATGGGGGAAGATAGGGAAAAGAGGGAGACAAGTCGTAAACGGAATCGAATTCATTAGCATGGGAATTGCTTAGAATGATCTATCAGTATGAAGCTGATCAAGACTTTGGAATAAATCAGAGAGGCCAATACGTAAACTGATCATTGTCTGGGCATACTGTGAACGCTATGTTATAAATTCGGTGTCCTTTTTCTTTTGTTAGATTTATAAACACGCGTACAGTGCCGCTCCGCTTCTTCTCTCTGTTTCGCTCTCTCAAAAACAACAGGCAGACATACAAACAGACAGCAGGGCAGACAAATTATACACTATTCCTAACCAGACACACACACACAACACACACACACACACCCCACACACACACCCCACCACACACACACACACCCTCACCTCTTTTTCAATTAAGGTGCGTCCGCTTATCATCTCACTCGAAAGACTACACTAAGACCACCCTTCAGGTCGAGAAGAGGGAGGAAACACACACACAAAACACAACACACCACACACCACACACACACACACACACACCACACACACCACACAACGCACGCACCAACGACGTAGAGAAATTCAACATAGATGGGGACCGGAATAAACTCTTGGTAAGCGCCGACTCTGGTGATCTGGGGTTGCGGTTCGCATCTCCGTCGGCCCGTTTCGATACAGGGATTTTCCCCCGAGTTAACATTGGTTCTGATTCCATTCCCCATACAGTCCTACGAATGAGACTATAAACCGAGGTCCGTGCGTGAACGCACCTTAACTCTTGCACACGTAAAATCCCCATCATCAACTTTCGAAAGGGAAGGCCAGTTTGGCCGTGGTTGGTTTGAACGTTCACACAGCATGAACCTTCCCCGAAGATGGGTATGGTGCCATAATGGCGGGATAAAAAAACGTCATACACACAAAACCCTCTGCTTCTCTATACAGGGAGCGTCCGCAGGAGTATCAGCCTGCGTACGCAGAAAGACAGAAAAAAAAAAAAAAAACCAGCTATAGACCCGGGATTTCCTGGCTTTAGGAAGCTAGACCGCAGCCACACCACCACTTCTGTCTGACTGTCTCTGTGGGGACACATAAGGTTAAAATGTCGTAATTATTATTTTCATGCTATTTTCACGCGAAAACAGTTATCATCATCAAGAAAATGGAAATAATGACATGCTTTGCTGTGCAAAAATGCGTATTTACTTATGAAAACGGCTAGTTATCATACGTATAGTTTTTTTTTCACATGATAATCGGTTGTTTTGCATGAAAACAATTACGTTCACGTGACACTTTGCTAATTCATACGTGATAGTGGGAATTCATAGAACTTTTTTTCTTTGGTGAAAACAGCTACAGCTTTTTACAAAAAACAAAAAAAAAAAAAACCACCAAGAAAACCAGTCATAAACAAGAACATGTCTAGAAATGTTTTAGACGTTCGTGTGTGCATTAAAAATCTAAAACGGGTGACAGCATAGCAGACTTCTTCACAATAGTTTCAAATCCGTCATGAAACGAAAGTCAGTTTCGAAAATTGGGGTAGCTGGCTAAGTTTCACTCTTTAACTTTTGTTGAAATCTGTAAGATCACGTGTTAACAGGTATTTTTATGTTACGATTCACAGTTTTCATGTGAAAAGGATTTTCTCGTCATAATCAGATGCTTTTATTTGAAAAAAGCTGCCAATCAATTATAATAAATGTTTCATTTTTCTTGTGAAAAAGGTCATGAATTAATGTTTTTAATGTGAAAACAGATAGTATGACCTTTTGCAGCTACTATGCTACCATATGTCACAGGATCGCCTGCCAGGAACGGGAAGTCTGGATCTTGTGATCTGTGCTTCAGCAGTGGTTTCCCCTGATAGTGAGCATACAGACGCGGGAGGCGCAGGTGATGTGTGTGTTGTGTGTGTGTGTGTGTGTTTAATAAGATCAGACGTTAGCTTTTACCCGGCGCGGTGCAAATCACCCGCTGTGGTGTCTATGCAACATAGACCACCATTATGATATTCTCGGTAGTAGTACATCTTCCTTGAAAGAGAAGTGGGCAGGGACAAGAGAGAGAGAGAGAGAGAGAGAGAGAGAGAGAGAAGAGAGAGAGAGAGAGAGAGAGAGAGGAGAGAGAGAGACAGAGAGAGAGACAGAGACAGAGAACAGAGAGAGAGACAGAGAAAGGGAGAGACAGAGACAGAGACAGAGAGAGAGAGGCATTACAGTTGCAAAACCAAAACAATATTCAAACTTTTTATCAACATAAAACCAAGACGATTTTTTTTGTGCTTGTCACTTCGCAGTACTTATTTATTCATTTTATTCCTTTTTGCAGTTCCATCTTCAGGGCCAATGTCATTACCCCCACGCCGTTCATTCCGGCTGCCTGTCCACAACCACACCCCCGGTTTTGCCCGCCCTAGCCCCTGCATCGGCAGTCTACAGGAGCAGTCACTGTCAAGCCGTCACGAGGCAGCCTACCAGGGAGCCATTACACTGTTGCCAACTCACTTTCTGTGGTGTTCAGCGGTGCCTGCTCCTATCGAACATACGCAGGACACCACCTACTAAGCGCCCTATGACGACAATAATTGCTAAGTAGTTGAGCCAGCGAGAATGAGCCCCCCCCCCCTCCCCTCCCTAGGGGGCGCCACTACGTCCATCCAACGACCGTCCTCATGATTTTGACCATGCCAGTGACCTCTACGCGACCTCACTAAGGGTATAGACGTGGACATGAAACCGAAACTGTATCATCATGAGAATAGGACATGAAGGGTCACCGGATGATATATGTATACTGCTTTTTTTCCATACTGATCAATGAGGATGTGAATGAAGGAGACGATGGTATGGAGTAGCATTTCGGTCAGACACTGCAAGACAGAGCTGCAGTCTATGCCTACAATATATCCCGGTGTCAACCAGACCCGAGAGGTACGGGCACCTGAAGCGCTGATCAGGAAATCTATGCGACATTCCCAAGATGCATCCGTTAAGTGAATGAAACTCAACTGCGTGCTTTCCGGCTTTCCAAATGATCCCATGGCAAATCAACTCTAGGAAAGAGCCGGTCGGTACAGAATGATATGATAAAGAAATGGCTTTGATGAGAAACGAACCTACGACCTCCCCAACGGGAATCAGCAGCGCCGACTGCTGCACCACGGCCGCTGAGGAAAGCCCTAGCTAGTGACCACATTTACATCCCCAAACGGTGTAAGTGGTACAAACACAGAATCTCGTTCAGACGAATAACAAACACGCCCATATGTTATAGATGGTGCTACTTTGTGAATTCTCTACGTCTGCTCTCTTGGACACACAAACACACACCACACACCAACAACACACCCACGCGACACCACACCTAGACAACACGCACACACTAAGCACGCACCGACTCTGCGCACGCACGACAAGAACAAACACACACACCACATCCACACACAATAACAACACCCAAACTAACACCTACCTTTGACATCACCCCCACTCTCTCATCTGCCACCCACCACACCACACCACACCACACACACGCACACACACACACACACCACACACACACACACACACACACACACACACACACACAACACAAAACAACCACCACACACACACACAATCCAAAACAATTCACAATATCATTAAAATCAAGCATCAACACCATGCATGCAAAGTTAAAGCAGAATTGTTCAATTATTTTAGACATAGTGATATTCTAGATAGAAGATGCAAGATAGCATTACAATCTTTTCTTCAAGAACACGCTGAGACAGTCCTGTACGAAAGAGAGAGAAGAGAGAGAGAGAGAGAGAGAGAGAGACACAGAGAAGAGAGAAGAGACAAACAAACAACACGCCAGTGATTCAAGATGAAGGCAGACGTTACAAGCGGAAAAAAAAGAATGTAAAGGGAAAAAAGAGCAAGAAAACCAAACCAAAAAAAAAACAAAACAAACAAAAACAAAACAAAACAAAAAAAACAACAACAGAAAGTAGCTCCAGCTACATGTGCCTGAAGGCTTTTGTCACACGACAGTTGCGAAACAGGAAGCAGTGTTTCATGCCGAAAGAAGCAAGCAGCTGAGAATTTCTTGCTATTCCTGATGACAAACGTGTGCCTGAAATAGGTTTCCATGCCACTATGTGCGTGTTGTCATTTTACGACCAGCGGCAGATTGGTGAATTGGCTGAAACTGGTGTCGTGAGCCAATGAAGTGCGGTGCTGGCAAACACGTGACTGTGCTTCGCTGGAAAACAAAATTTCAGGCTCGGATTCATTATACTTACAAACAGCCGAACACACGCCTCTCAAATTTGTCACCTCAAACAGAAACAAACAAACAAACAAAACAAACAATCCGGAAAAGTCTGTTTTGGAATTGTAACCTTCTCCTAAGGTGTAACCGATCATTTTAGTAATCATACCTTAAAGGCAGATAGACGTTGGCCGTGCCATTCTACTTAATTCGTTATAGTCACATTCACAAAACGTTCCAAATCTCCGTAAAAGTAAACATTATAAAAAAGTTTAAAAAAAAAGAAAAGCTCTCCACATAATGGGTAAAAAGTACAATAAGGGAAAACAACAACATTATCCTGGTTTCCTGCACCCACCCTCCGCCCCTTCCCCTCCCTCCACCCCTGAACCGCTTCTATTTTTAGTGCCACGTAAGCAAAGACACACAGGCGCCACTACCACCCACCATTATTTCACACACTCATACACACATGCTTGCTCTAATCACCAGTGCACATACACATTACCCGAGTTCTATTAAGAACGTGAGTTGTTGTCCCGGTCCATTGTAAACGAAGATGCTTCAACTGAGGTGTGCTCACGAAACGCACACACAAAGACGCAGACACGCACATGTGGAAGCACGCACGCATGCACACACACACACCACGCACGCAGACAGACAGACAGACAGACAGACAGACACACCACACACACACACACACACACACACACAACACACAATGATGGTAGGGTGGGGGGCGGAGTGAGAGGAAAAGGGAGAGTGTTTTCACGAATGTTAAGTGAGGAGACGGTTAGTGTGACGTGAAAACTTGGAAGGTGATGATTTTTCTGTTATTTTCAATGTAACATCGCAATATTCCAACCGTTTCAAGGACATATATAAGTTGGTAAAAGAGCGTGTATCAGTGGGTCGGTTTTTTGTTTTGTTTTTGGGTTTTGTTTTGTTTTTTTGACTCTGCAGCTTGTGTCACAGGTGTTTATACAAGAAATTATCACACACACACACACACACACACACACACACACACACACACACACCAACACACACACACATGGAGTGCTACTCCAAGTATCGTCATATTTTTCCTTTCACATTAAAAGATGTTTTTTTTTCTAGAAGCGTGGGTTGCAAGGTGTGATTCTCTGTGGATATTTTTTTTTACGTCATACAGAAAAGTTTTTTTTTTCATTTCTTATTTTGATATTTTCGCTTTGTCACGTTAAATTGATTACAAAAAGCCGGCAAGATTGGTAAGTATTCACAATTAATACCGATAAATGTTCATTTTGTGAGACTGACAAACCTTTAATAACAACGACGTAATATGACACTGTGTTTCAGTTCACAGATTCTGGAGCGAACTAGGGGGATGGGAAGAGAAAAAATGAAAACTGCTTAAGAATCAAGCTTTAACAAAAAAACTGGTATTGTTTAGTAATGATGAATAAACAAGAACAGACGAAGGCTTTGACCAAATTAACCATTTTGCTATATTTGTTTTCATTATATTGATGTAACAATCAGTAAATTCAAACCTAACTCTCAAAATGTTTTGAACGTGTTAAGGAGCAAATAGAAAACTGAAAAAAAAACATGCATTGCATGGAAATGAAATGTACAGAATTCCGTTAAAAAATGCTATACATATCAGACTATTGTGGAAAGTAACAAATAAAGATAACTATATCTAGAAATGTTGATCTTTCAGAATATTTTTCCACAAAAGTTCAAAATCACATCTAAAAAAAAACCCACGCACGTCGAACAAACTTATTGGCTGGGATACATTTCTCAGCTGCATTCTTTTTGAATTTTATGCAAAGTTGATAAAAACAAAGTCATTGGGATGGAATATGAACTGTTGAGTGTTGATCCCCCCATCTCTACTTCCACCTAGTTCCCCTCATTAACGTGTAATGAGTGTAAATCATCGTTACCATGACAAGCTTCCCCCCCCCCCCACCAGTCTCCCCCTCGCCCCCTCCCCCCAAACAATGACCACTGTCCGTAGTCTCCCCTCTCTGTTAAGTTGGGATCTCAGTTACACGAAGGAACTCTAACCAATCAAAAGAAATGGCAGAAACCTCCGTTTCAAAACTTGTTGATGAAACAAAATCCGGCTTCAGAAGAGAGAGAGAGAGAGAGAGAGAGAGAGTTGCCAGTTAAGATGTAACCTGCTCGCGTGGGAAATCATGTTTTTTTGTCCGTGTGTGTGGCTATCGTTCGTGAGGCGCGCGTGCGCGCGCGCGCGTGTGTGTGTAGGACATTTTTGACAATTCTGGGAACATAGTGAGGCCCTTTGACCTGATTCCCTCCTTTTTTGTCAACATATCGGATCATTTTCCTCACAGTATTCTTAGACAACATACTTCCTGATTCCCTGTCTCCACCTCTCCTCTCCCCCCCCCCCCCCCCACCAGTTCATAACCCTTCCCTTTCCCTTCTCCAGCCCTCACTAACCCCCTTCTTTGCAACACTTCCCACAGCTCTCTCATGCCGTTGAAGA
>CM031605.1:52910366-52930366 GCA_018398815.1 Conus ventricosus
GGGGGGAGTCAGGAAAGGACCTTGACATCCAGGCTATCTCACAGGAGTCAGGAAGGACCTTTGACATCCAGGCTATCTCACAGGAGTCAGGAAAGGACCTTTGACATCCAGGCTATCTCACAGGAGTCAGGAAAGGACCTTTGACATCCAGGCTATCTCACAGGAGTCAGGAAAGGACCTTTGACATCCAGGCTATCTCACAGGAGTCAGGAAAGGACCTTTGACATCCAGGCTATCTCACAGGAGTCAGGAAAGGACCTTTGACATCCAGGCTATCTCACAGGAGTCAGGAAAGGACCTTTGACATCCAGGCTATCTCACACTCGATCTACATAACTCTTATTTTCTTTATATCTGCTTTGCATACAAATCATTATCATCTCCCCCTGTCAGTTCGTTTGTTCGTTCGTTTGTTACCGAAACAATTGATTAGCTGGAAAGTTAGAAATTATTCCATCACTTGGAATTTCTAACATCTAAAAGGAAATCAGTATTTTTCTTTTGATTTCAGCTAAACTCACTCATTACTTTATTTTTGTGATCAATGATTTGTCTTGTTTTTCAGCTTCAGTCCCGGTATTTTCGTTTTCCCATACATCATTGCTGTGGTCAGCTAGCTACGCCATGAACAACATGGCGTGGCTGGAGTTGGTTACATGCATGTTCCCTGGAGAGTGAAGGGAGAGGACCTATCTAACACTACACTGACATCACCAGAACGACAACACGTTAAGACAGACAATGAAATTGCCCATGTTTATGTTGGACGTCAGTGGGATTCGAACTCACAACGTCCGACAGAGAACTCGGCGCTCTGTGACCACTGAGCCCATCAGCCACCCCGACACATTTCCTTTGGAATGGGGGTGGATGGAGCAGACCTGGAGACTGCAGCCGATGGGGGTGGATGGAGCAGACCTGGAGACTGCAGCCGATGGGGGGTGGATGGAGCAGACTGGAGACTGCAGCCGATGGGGGATGGATGGAGCAGACCTGGAGACTGCAGCCGGCTGAAACAGCGAACTCAGAGGAGCGGTTACATAAAGGCCAGTCAGACTTGCAGAGTCACTTCAGACTTCATGTGGAAGAACCACCTTTCCCGACAGTTGGGGAGGGACAGCATCTACCGTTGGAAGGAACACCCTTAGGTCACCACCATTCCCAGGTACAAACAGGACACGACTGCTCCTATCCATTCTACACCATCATGATCTCTTACCAGAGAAATCAGCGTTTGCGTAGCAATAAAAGAAGAAAAGTAAAATAAAAAAGCCGGCAGCAGTTAACAAATTCACAGAAAGTAAAATAGAAAATCCACAAGTAGAAATACCTAATCATTTGTAGGTTACACCTCCTGAAGAAAAAGAACAATCTCTCTCTCTCTCTCTCTCTCTCTCTCTCTCTCTCTCTCTCTCTCTCTCTCTCTCTCTGTCTGTCTGTCTGTCTGTCTGTCTGTCTGTCTCTCTCTCTCTCTCTCTCTCTCTCTCTCTCTCTCTCTCTCTCTCTCTCTCTCTCTCTCTAACAAAGACGTTTGATCAATCAATCAATCTATTCTTTAAATCTCACAAGTGTCAACGTAGCATGAAAACCAGAGAAGAGAGGATTAAAGAAAAATAATCGGGTTACCCCCTTTTCTCTCTCTCTCTCTCCTCTCTCTCTCTCTCTCTCTCTCAAAAGGAATCCTACGGACTGCACGTGACTGAATCCCCATGGGGTGGAGGAAGAGGTAGGTCACCATCCCAGGTACAGAACAGGACACGACATGCTCCTATCCAGTCTACACAGGACCATGATCTCTTATCAGAGAAATCAGAGATTTACGTGGCAATAAAAGAAGAAAAAGTTAAAAAAAAAAAAGCCGATACAGTTAACAAATTCACAGGAAGTGGAACATAAAAAATCCACAAATAGAAACCTAATCATTTGTAGGTTACACCTCCTGAAGAAAAAGAACAATCTCTCTCTCTCTCTCTCTCTCTCTCTCTCTCTCCTCTCTCTCTCTCTCTCTTCTGTCTGTCTGTCTGTCTTCTCTCTCTCTCTCTCCTCTCTCTCTCTCTCTCTCTCTCCTCTCTCTAACACAGACGTGTGATCAATCATCTATTCTTTAAATCTCACAAGTGTTAACGTAGCATCAAAACCAGAGAAGAGAGGATTAAAGAAAAATAATCGGGTTAACCCCCTCCCCCTCTCTCTCTCTCTCTCTCTCCTCTCTCTCTCTCTTTTTTCAAAGGAATCCTACCGAATGCACGTGACTGTATCCCCATGGGGTGGAGGAAGAGGTAGGGGCCGTGTGGACTGGCTTACAAACTTTCCTTTTGCAGTCCTGTCCCACCTTCAATACCCAGAGGCCTCAAACATGACTCACTGCAATGGAGTCCCAAGATTAAAACTGTCAGCCGTTTTTGAGATTTTTGCATTTTGCATGACGGACGTTCATTGTTGTTGTTGTTGTTGTTGGTTTTTTTTGGTAACATTCTGCGCATTATTTCTACAAAATAATATTTTTGTGATGAATGTGTTTTATTTCAGTTTTTTAGGCGATACATTGCTTCAGATAACAAAAATGTTGTTTTAAATACCATAATCCCGGGAAGAAAACGTCGATCACCGGTGATCGAAATTCAAGGGAAAGAACTGAAGAGTACAAAAAAAAAAAGCCCGGAGATAAGCAGGGTCACTGTGGGTCGACTCAATCCTTCGCCCAACACACTGTCCTGGCCATCTTAGACAACTGAGAACGCTGAAGAGTACACAATACCAGATTCACAGGCATTGAAAACTCTGGAAGAGGTGGGTCAACATGCCTGATGGCAAATGAAAAGGTGCAGGTGGTTATATTTCATGATCAGTCGAGTTATTGAGAACAAGATTCAACTGAGTCGTGAGTACACAAATTTGTTGGTTTGCTGATTCGGCTGGGTGATGATTTGTTTGAATTTTTTAATTAAAAAAATCAGATAGGTTAATTATCATAGTTATTTAATTAGGGGACAGGCTTGTAGGGGACAGTCTATCAAATCAGTTGGTCGGTAATTTGTGTAATTCATTATTTGTTTCTGTGTTTTCGTTTGTTTCAATCGAACTGGTTTTTTGTCACTCAGTTGACTTTTGACTGACTAAATTATCTTGTCTTATTTAGTTTATATCGATAACTTTTTATTTGTTCACTTGCTTGCTTATTCTGACGTGCTTTATTTCTACTCAGGGTATTATCAATTTGGTCAGAGCCAGTCTTGGATACCTGGCTGAGGCGACTGGGTGAGGAACTGGATTATCTTTCTTCTGTCTCTCTTCTCTTCACTTTTTGAGTCTGATCCTGCAAACGAACAGACAGGACACAATCAAAGTGAATGTCAGAGAAATGATCTGATACACACGTTCACTGCGACAAAGAGCAGAATGTCATTATCACCGAGCATGCGCAGTGAATCGACCTATGAGCAGAGCTAATAAGTCCAACAATGTCATCAACACTACAGAAGGAAGGTGAAGAGGGAAGAGGGGCAAGGGAGATTAGGGAAGTGTGTGTGTACGTGTGTGTGTGTTGTGTGTGTGTGTGTGTGTGCTGTGCGTGCGTGCGTGCGTGTGTGGTGTGCACAAGGACTGGGGGAATAGGGGCTAAGCAGAGCAGACGAGAGAGAGAGAGAGAGAGAGCAAATCAACTAGAGACAATGACAGGATGGGACCGTGCATCTTCCCCGAGGCAATGTCGTGACTCTGTGTTTCTTGTGTCGTTATCGTCATTGACATCTCTTCGTCCTTTCTCACTTTAAATTTCCTCAGCTGCCACGTTCTTATGCCCGTGCACATCATGCAACACGGCTGCTATGACATGATGTGCGCCTGTGCACACACACACACACCCACACACACACACACACACCACCACCACCAGCAAAGCTTCGGAATAATGCACCGCTACCCCTTTCTGCGCTCAAGATCCCTTTCTGCCCACAGTTTAGGGGCCGGAATAGCTCAGTTGGTAGAGCGCCGGACTCATAATCCAAGGGTTGCGGGTTCGAATCTCCGCCGGGCCGTTTCGGTACAGGGGGATTTTCCCCTCCGAGTTAACATTGGTTCTGATTCCATTTCCCATACAGTCCTTCAAGTGAGACTATCAACCGAGGTTCCGCGTGTGAACGCACGCATAACATTTTGCACACACTTTCGGAAGAGAACGCCAGTTTGGCCGTTGGTATGGATGACACGTTACAAATAGCATTCACCTTCCCGAAGATGGAGTATGGCTGCCTTAATGGCGGGATAAAAAACCGGTCATGCACACAAAACTCCACTCCCTTTGTTGGATAGATGGGATTGATACTTGTCTGTCCCGATAGGGAGTGTCGCAGGAGCATCAGCCTGCGTACGCAGAAGACGAAGAAGAAGTCACAGTCTGGCACCGTGTCTTTGACTAGACATCACTCACACCTTTGGAACCAATGGGCAGGAGCAGGAGGACTGAAACCAGGGATGAGGATGAGGATGAGGTAGGAAGATGAGGGTGAGGACGAGGTCGGAAGGACCTGGACAATAAATGCCATGTAGGTGTGGGGGTGGGAAGGATGAGGGGATAGGGGTTGGATGAGGGAGAACAGAAAGAAGAGGTTAAGGAAGGGGGGGGGGGGGGGGGGGAGGGGAAAGGTGGTGGAAGGAAAGGGGGCGGGTAGAGGTGTGGGATGGGTGGGGGTGGGGGGATGGTGTGGGGTTCATGCAACACAGGAGATTCATGTGCCTATATCAACCACCACGCACACCACACACCACAGCACACGCAGGTGCGCACACATGCATGGCTACACACATTACACACACAAGCACACCATCAACTGCGCACACAATATGATGCGCAACTTCACACACACACACCACATGCACACCCACATACGAGGAAGCGGGAGGAAGAAATATAACTGTTCGCAGGGTTGCCCGAACAACGCACTGCACGCCATTCAAGGACTGCTCGGGAGGAGGTAATTGAAGAGAAATCAATTGTAACAGGAAAAGAGAGAGAGAGTTATGGTCGCCTGGGAAATTGCATCGTTTGTCCGTGCGTGTATCTATCTATCAAGTCTATCTATCTATTTATTTATCCATCTTTCTGTATACAGAGAGAGAGAGAGAGAGAGAGGAGAGAGAGAGAGAGAGAGAGAGAGAGAGAGAGAGAGAGATGGTCGCCTGGAAAATTGCATCTTTTGTCCGTGTGTGTATCTATCTATCAAGTCTATCTATCTATTTATTTATCTATCTTTCTGGAGAGAGAGAGAGAGAGAGAGAGAAGAGAAGAGAGTGGGAATGGTCGCCTGGGAAATTGCATCTTTTGTCCGTGCGTGTATCTATCATAGTCTATCTATCTATTTATTTATCTTTCTGTATACAGAGGCAGACAGACAGCAGACAGACAGACAGACAGACAGACAGACACACACACACACACACACACACACACCACACACACACACACACAAACAACCACCCACAGAGAGAGAGAGAGAGAGAGAGAGAGAGAGAGGAGAGAGAGAGAGAGAGAGAGAGAGAGAGAGTCTGCAAAATCCTGTTGTGTTCCCAACTGTGTGAAAGGAATAAGATGAGAAGGCAGCAGCAGCAGCAGCAGCAGAGGATGGCTAGGTGGTAAAACAGAGAATAGGGTGTACAGGAAAGAGTGGAAGGGTGGGGAAGGAGGCAGGCGGTGGTGGTGGTGGGGGGGGGGGGGGGGGAGATAGAGGCATGGATTCAAAGGGTGTCTGGTCCTGAAACACTGCCAGGAAAATGAATGTGAAACGTGCACAAAAAGAGGACAGCACGCCGGGCCAAGGGACCTCACTCTGTTTCCATCCCTGTCAAAAATGCCCCCCTCCTCCTGATTGATAGCCGCACCACGGGACAAGTGACGCCGCTTCCCAGGCGACCGATCCTTCATAATTGACATGTTTTCCTCACTGTGTTTCGCTCTCGATCTCCTCCCCCCTCTCTCTCTTTCTCTATTTCTCTTTCTTTCTCTCTCTTTTCTCTCTTTCTCTGGTTTTTCTCTTTGTCTCTCACTTCTCTCTCGTCTGTCTGTCTCTCTGTCTTCCTCTTTCTCTCTCTCTTTTTCTCTTTCTTTCTCTCTTTCTGTTCTCGTTCTACTCAGTCTATCTATCCTCATCTGGATTGGGTAGTGTGCTGTCTGTTGTGTTGTGTTGTCTGTCTGTTTTTGTCTGTCTTTTTTCTCTTCTCTCTTGTGTCTTCTCGTCTGTCTCGTCTCTCGTTCTCTCTTCGTTTTGAGGGCTGGATGATTTCAGCATGTTGTGAATCAGAGATTTTGGCCATTTGTTTTGATTGTGTCGAAATTAGTTGGTAACCAAGATGCTAATTGAGATGTGAAAGCGGTCATGGATGAGGATGGGTAGTGTGTGTGTGTGTGTGTGTGTGTGTGTGTGTGTGTGTGTGTGTGTGTGTGTGTGTGTGTGTGTGTGTTTGTGTGTGTGTGCTTGTGTGTGTGTGTGTGTGTGTGTGTGTGTGTGTGTGTGTGTGAGGTGGGGGGGGGGAGGCGGGGGGATCTTAATGTTTGACATATTATCTCTTAATGTGGAGGAGGATGCGGAAGAGGGGGGGGGGGGGGGGGGGAGAGCCAGGGAGGGACCTTTGACATCCAGTCTGTTGACATCCAGTCTATCTCACACATTCGATCTCCAGAACTTTTAAAAAAATCTACTTTGCATATAGCGTCAGCACAATAGTTTCTCTGTCAGTTCGCTCGTCCGTTCGTTCGTTCGTTACAAAAACACTTAAGTGGTCAGTCAGTAAATGATTCGTCATTTGGAGTTCTAACATTTAAAAGGAAATCAGAATTTTTTTTGGATTTCAGTTAAACAATGTTCACTATACCATTCTTCTTTTTAATTTTTATTTTTTAATTTTTATTGATGATTTGCCTGCTGAGATCTTTTTTTAAATATGATTGTCTGATTAGTCAGTCCAGGCATTTTAATGTTCACAGACATCTGCTTTTAAGCTGCTGGCAGCACTGATGTGGCCTCCGTGGTCGGCTGGGCCACGGACAACATGGCGTGACTGGAGTTGGTTACATTCCCGTTGAACCTCCACACCCAGAGTCGGAAATATGGCAGCCGGGGATAACCATCCCCGGAGAGTGAAGGGAGGGGACCTATTTAACACTACACTGATACCACCAGAACGCAAACACGTTAAAACAATCTAGCTGCCCTGTTTATGTTGGACGTCAGTGGGATTAGAACTGACAACCTCTGACAGGGAACTCGGCGCTCAACCACTGAGCCCATCAGACATCCAATACATTTCCTTCGGAATGGGGGTTTGATGGATCAGACCTGTTGCCAACAGCAGGCTGAAACAGCAAACTGAATGGAGCCGATTACGAAAGGCCAGGTCAGAGTCACGTGGAAAAACCATCTTGTAGGACAGTTGGGGAGGAGGACAGCATCCACCAGTTGGAGCAAATATCCTGAGGTCACCATCCCCAGGTACAGAACAGGACGACGGCCTCTCCCATCTGCACAGGATTATGATCTCTTACCAAGAGAAAGTCAGTCTTTTATGTAGAACCCCCCTTCACCCCCACCCCCCACCCCACCCCCCAGAAAAAGAAAAAACAGACATAGTTGATAACTTTATAGAAAGTAGATCTTAAAAAATCTACAAACACAAACCTAATCATTTTGCGGGTTATGTGTCCTAAAGAGAAAAAAAAAACACCAAATCTATCTATCTATCTATCTATCTATCTATCTATCTATCTATCTATCTATCTATCTATCTATATCTATCTATCTATCTATAAACAGACACTGGACCAATCAGTCTACTCGCCATTCATGCAACAAAACCAGAAAAAGAGGATTCTTAAATAATAGGAATTCATTCTCTCTTCTCTCTCTCTCTCTCTCTCTCTCTCTCTCTCTCTCTCTCTCTCTCTCTCTCTCTCGAACGCTTGTGAAAGAAGATTCAACTGTCCATTTTGTCGATTCCACGCTGAAACAGAGGTACACTTCATCCTCTCTTGTCCAAGATATCAGGAAATTAGAGAATCGTACATCGCAAAAAAATACTTTAATAACCCTTCAAGCTTTAAACTTTCACTTCTTCTTGCAAATAATAACAAATCTGTACAAATCAAACTTGCAACATATATTTATAAAGCCTTTGAGATTAGAAATGAATAATTGAAAAATGATAATATGTTATTGTTTATATGCCTCTGTCTGGTGTAAATCCCTGTTGATATGGGTCTATGGCCTAATCAATAAAAAAAGTGTCAGTGTCAGTGTCAGTGTCAGTCTCTCTCTCTCTCTCTCTCTCTCTCTCTCTCTCTCTCTCTCTCTCTCTCTCTTATTTCTCTCAAAGGAACTCCATGGACTACACGTGACTGAAGCCCCATGCAGTGGAAGGAAGGAGGGATGGAAAGGGGGAAGTGGAGACTGGCTCACAGACCTCGGACCACCTTTTAGCAGTCCTGTCCCACCTTGGATACCACGTGACCCCCAAACACATAACCCACTGCGATGGGGGTCCCTAGGTTGAAAAAAGAAGAAGAAAAGAACAAAGCCCTCAGATCACCAGGGTCTCTGTGGAAAGACTTGTGTACCTCGCCCAACACACAGGACTGGCCATCTAAGACCGCTGAGAACGCTGAAGACCACACCACACCAGACTGACATGTGTTGAAAATACCCCAAGAGGTAGGTCAACATGTTGTTCTGATGGCGGAAAAAATGTATGGATGGTTATATTTTACGGTCTGTCGATTTACTGGAAACAGATTTGACCAAGTCATTGTTAAGCAAATTTGTTGGTAAGCTGGTTCAGATGGGTGGGGATTCATTTGAGATTTTCATATGTTAATTATCATGCCATTATTTAGGTTGATAGTTAGGTTTGTAGAGGCATGCTATTGAATCAGTAGGTCGATAGTTTTGAGTAATTAATTGTTTATGTTTGTTTTCTTTCTATTCTTTGTTCTGATCAAACTGGCTTGTTTTGTCGCTCAGTTGACTTTTGACTGACCATTTATAATTTGTGATATTTAGTGTATGTGCATACTTTTTATTTGTTCGCTCGCTTGCTTGCTTGCTTGTTTGCTTGCTTGCTCCATCTTGTTTTATTTCTATTCAGGTATTACCAGTTTATACTGAACCAGTTTTGGATACTTGGCAGAGGCGACTGGGTAAGTAGCTGGATGACTTTTTCTTCTGTGTTTCTTTTCTTTGATTTTTTGAATCTTATCCTGCAAACGAACAGAATGGACACAATCTATGTGAATGGCCCTGTAATGAACTGATACACGCGTTGACTGCGACAAAGAGCAGAATGTCATTATCACTGAACATGGGCAGTTGATCGATGCGGGCGCAGAGCTAGTTAGTTCAACAATATTGTTACCACTACAGAGGTAAGGTGAAGGTGGTTTCGTGCAAAGAGAGTTAGAGAAGTGTGTGTGTGTGTGTTGTGTGTGTGTGTGTGATGTGTATGAGGATTGGGGGAATGGAGTTTAAGCAGACGAGAAGAGAGAGAGAAACAAAACTCAGAACTCAGAAAAAAACCAGAGAGAGTGAGAGAGAGAGAGAGAAAGGGGACGAGAGAGAGAGAGAGAGAGAGAGAGAGAGAGAGAGAGAGAGAGAGAGAGAGAGAGAACTCAGAAGTCAGGAAAAGTGTGTTCAAGCAAGGAAAAAGATGTGGGGCATAGCCTATTCTTCCAATCTCTCTTTGTTGAGCAGAATTATGCAATGAGATTTAAAAGCACACAGGATTATGGAGTACATAATTCGCAGAGAGAGAAGAAAAAGAAGAAGAAGAAGAGAAGAAGAAAAAGAGAGAGAGAGAGAGAGAGAGAGAGAGAGGAGAGAGAGAGAGAGAGATGGAGAGAGAGAGAGAGAGAGAGAGAGTACAAATCAACTCGAGACAACCAGAACAAAGGACAGTATTTTTTCCCGGAGGCAATGTTGTGGCTTTGTATTTCTCGTGTTGTTATCATCGTCTACACCTCTTCACCCCATATCACTTTAAATTTCTTTATCTTCCACGCTCTCGCGCCCATGCACGTCATACAAAATGGTTGCACGTGAAAGGATGTACGCCTGTGCCATTGCACGCACAGATACAGACACAGACACAGACAGACAGACAGACAGACAGACACACGCACGCACCACACACACACACACACACACACACACACACACACACACACACACACAACATCACATTCACTACCATCACCATAATCATCACCATCAATTCACCACCACATGCACTATCACCATCACCACCAACAACAACCACGACAGCAGCAACAACATTTGATAAATGCGGAGAGAAGTGTTGAAATCTTTGGTTGTACGATTTTTTTTTGTTTGGCCAGTTTTGACACAGACTGGGAGTGAAAACATCAAAATGACTACAGGTGCTGCATTTTCCAAACCATCCAACCACCTGCCGAGGCGTGTAGTCTCTGATCCTGTGCTGCATCCTGTGTGTGTGTGTGTGTGTGTGTGTAAAACAGGTGCAGCGTTTTCAAACACATCCAACCACCTGACAAGGCGTTTAATATCCGATCCTGTTTTGCATCGTCTCTCTCTCTCTCTCTCTCTCTCTCTCTCTCTCTCTCTCTCTCTCTCTCTGTATGTGATGTCTGAGCCTGTTTTGCATCCTGAGTGTGTGTTTTGTGTGTGTGTGTGTGTGTGTGTGTGTGTGTGTGTGTGTGTGTGTGTGTGTGTGTGTGTGCGCGCGCGTGCTTTTTCTTTATGATGGAAAACTAACTGAATTGTGTACATAATCACGACAACAGCTCTCCATCAGAATGAGCGACTTGTCGGTGTTTTTCCTGTATTCATTGATATCTTTCAGCCTAATTTGTTCTTCTTTCTTTTTTTTCTCCATTTTTGTTCCTTGCGTCTGTTTTAAGATATAAATCATCAGTAGGCTGCAGACAACAGGAAACAGAATTCTTCGCTCAATTATCGCGATTATAGCCATCTACATTATTCTTTCTTGGGAGTCTCGTTCTTTGATAACAGATACACATCAGATGGTCTCCTGTTGCTACACGTATAACTGAAATATATTGCTGATGTCCCGAATTCATTTTCATGCATTTGGGAAGTGAGGGAAAAGGGAAAGAGTTGATACGAAATGGGAAACAACAGAGTCACCTTGTTTGGAAATGTTCCAGGATCGATCACTGCACAGCGGGAAGATCATTTTTAAAAAAGAGAGGGGAGATAAATTGTCAAGTGAACAGATTCATTGGCATGGGAATCGCCCCCAAACTGATTTATCATTCACTGAAATTAGATCAAGTTCTTTGGCGTAAATCAGAAGGGGACGGAAGAGACAGATTGTAACCTAAACATGCGTGCTGTGTCAAATTAGAAAGTTTGCAAAATTCAAACAGTTTTTCTCACGATTTTCACATGGATGCAGCATTTTAAAGTACCCCCTCCACCACTCTCTTCTCACCCCCACCACACCTCTCCCTTCCCCCCTAAAGGTATTATCTCTTGAAAAAACATCCATGGCTGTTTAACACGTGAAGTAATTATTTTCACATGTTAACACCTGTTTTCTTACGATAACACTTGATTTAATTGTGATAGCTGTTTTCACGTGATAAATTATTACTGACAACACTTATTCTCACTTAAATAAAAGCAGATATTTGCATATGACGGTTATGTATTTTCATGTGATTATTACCTACATACAGCATTTCTTTTACTCACACATTCATGTCAAAGTAATTGTTTTCATATGCAAATTCACTGTTTTAAAGTGAAAATAGCTCTTTTCAAGCAATATGTAACTGTTTTCACCTGAAAAAACAACAACAACAGATAACACTTATTTATCACATTTCTCTGTGACAACGTTCAAACTTACTGTGTTTCCATGTGAGAGAAAAAAAAGTGATGATGGTCTTTTGAAGCCACTATGCAGCATACGTCTCATTATCACCTCCCAGTAGCAGGAAGTCTGTCTTGTGGTGTCGGGGCCAGCGGGTGGCTTCCCCTGATAGTGAGCATGTAGAAGAAGCAGGAGGTCTCAATGTGTATCTTATATGATCTGACATCAGTGTTTTACCTGGTGCGGTGCAGATCACCTGCTGTGGTGTGTATACGATACAGACCACACACGATATATTTCCCTCGGTGGTGCATCTGCCTCGGAAGGATTAGGGTGGCGGGGGGGGGGGGGGGGGGGGGGGGGGGGGGTGGATATCATCATACAAGAAGAGATAGTGGAGAGTGGAGAGGTGAAGGGGCGAGAGAGGATGTGTAGACAGTGAGGATGTGGGTAACAGGAGAGAGAGAGAGGAGAGAGAGAGAGAGAGAGCGAGAGAGAGAGAGAGAGAGAGATTGAGAGAGGGAGACACACACAGAGAGAGAGAGAGAGAGAGAGAGAGGAGAGAGAGAGGAGAGAGAGGAGAGAGAGAGAGAGAGAAGATACGCCATTGACTGGAAATTGATGCAGAAAGTCGCCAACGAAAAGAAAGAAAAAAAGGAAAGGCCTGTGACTCCCGTGAGACTAACAACTGGACAAAGCGAACAGCTCGGCATTGCCTGTGACTCACAACTGCACAAAGCGAGCAGCTCGGCATTTCCTGTGACTCCCGTGAGACTAACAACTGCACAAAGCAAACAGCTCTGTATTTCCTGTGACTCCCGTGAGACTAACAACTGCACAAAGCGAACAGCTCTGCATTTCCTGTGCCTCCCGCGAGACTAATGCTTAGTTCACACTATGGAAACCGGCCTGGAAACAGCCCCAATTTCTTGTCGGGTAACCGAAATCTGCACAGAGAAAACTCACATTACAAACTGCATTACCTCTATCGGATATTCCCGATAGATTTGCCAAGCCTGTTTCCTTCCATCTCAGTCTGCAAAAGTTGTTTGGAAATACAGGCCGAGAAGAAACTAGGACACTGACGCTACCGAGTTTCCATATCGTTTCCAAAGTGTGAACAGGTAGGCAACAAAGTTTTTGTACACGAGACTGACTGAAATTGACCCCCCCCCAAAAAAAAGAAAGGCGAAAATAGCAGGGAAGTCCGTGCAAAACGCAGTGTTCGCAGTTTCTGTATAATTTCGTCGAGCGTTCACATTGTCGACAGAAACTCCAGTCACATTTATTTATAGACGGTTTCCAAAGCAGTTTCTTTAACGCGCAGACTGCCAGAGTTTCCCACAGTTTCCATAGTGTGAACCTAGCATAACAATTGCGCACAGTCAGTTTCTAAGCTAATACGTGCGTGTTCTCATTTTACGACGAGCTGTAGTTTGCATGAAACTGGCGTCATGAGCTGACGAACTACGGTAGTGGTGAACACGTAACTATGTTTTGCTTCAAAGTCAGGTTTCAGGTTCATGACAATACAGGCTTTTTCAAAAGTATCGCAACATTAGATATAAACAAAAACAAAGAAAGAAACAAACAAACAAGCAAGCAAACAAACAAACAAAAATCCAAAGAAGTCTCTGGAGGAATCGGAAGTGTGCCCTACTGCCTCCAGACTTATACACAGAATATGTAAAAAATACATCAATTTAGATGTCGCTCTTTTCAAGGCAAACATTCATAGGTCATGAATTCATTATTGACAGATTAAAAAATCATACAATTCGTTTTTAGAAAAACTAGCAAACAATAACAACATCAACACCCCCCCCAAAAAAAAACAAAAAACAAAAAACAAAAACAAGAACAAAAACAACAACAACAAAAAAACACCCGAAAAACAAAAACAAACAAAAAAGAATCGCGTAAAAGGTATAAAGAACCATACTGTGGAAAACACCATCACCACCACCACCACCAAGAACAAGTAACTGTACATCGGAAAAGACAGTGACTGTTCCAGTGGCTAAACTCTCACAATCGAAACTGGACAGACTGGTTTCAAAATTCTCCACAGTAAAGTTCGTTCGCACCAAGTCCACTTGACCTGCAGAACGCGAGTGAATGTTAATATTGCCATGATTTCCCCAACGGGGAGGAGGGGGGGGGGGGGGGGGGGGGGGGGGGGGGGGGACAGGTTAGCACTCAAGCTGCGGCGACATCAGCGTGAAATGAGAAACACCTTGCTAGCGCCAGAGGCAGGCCAACGGCTGCCTGCAAAATCACCTGCTTGCAAATACCGGGGCGCGAGAACAATTGAAAGCGAGGCAATTAAGTCCGGGTAATTACTGGCCGGGAGTCTAATTAGGCTGGACAGGACCAGCCCAGTGGAGGCGTTTGCTTCTCTCTCAGGGGGGGATTAGAGATGACACGTGGGATTCATTGGGGGTTAGCGGGGTCAGCGGGAGGAAGAGGACAGGTGTGGAAACAGGAATCCAAAGGCAGTGGGGATGCGTCAAGCGGTCCATAGCAGCCAAGTGTGCAGGTCAGTGGTGTGTGCCCACTGTGAGGCGTCAGCTCATCCCTGAGGGGAATCAAGATGACGGCTAGATTGTCAGGGCGGTGCACAGTTTGTTCTGTGCCATTTGTGTGAGTACCAGTCCGCTCTTTGCCGGGAAGGGCTCCTGGTGGTTAAGGGTTGTATTGTTGCAGGCTATTGTGCCCTTGTGGTTTATGAGTCAGTTGAGCCATTTCAGTGTGAGTCACTTCAGCGCTGCATCTGTGTTTAGAATCGGATCGCTTAAACGTAGAGCTTGTGATTATAGGGAGAAGGAAGGGAGAGGGTGGGTATTCAGTGGGCCTGGTGGGTTTGCCACTCCAGATGTCTGAAAACCAGTCAGGGCATATGGAAGAAAACAGGTCTCGTCCTCACCCGCTCCGCCCCTTCCAACGGTCGTTCAGATGGCCTTTGGGAATGTCAGTGACTGACTGCAGACAGGAGAATTCCAAGAGAAAGAGGCAGATCCTTCTTCCTCCCTCCAGTTGTGACCAAGCAACAATCTAGGATTCTCGACCACTTTGCAATGATATGTCTTCAAATAATCCATCTTAACAGTCTGGCACGGATCATTCTTATTTCATATAGACCCCAGGACAGAAACAACAACTTATCCGTACGCATCTCCATCCGCTTCCCACCCACAGTCACATCCTGCCTTGTCTCACAACAGCTTCGGCACTGGCAACCCACGGGTAGCAGTCAATGTCAAGTCGTTGTGAGGCACCCCCACAGAGGAGACACGGCACTGCTTCCGAATCATCTGGATGGTGTTCAGTGGTGCCTGTGACAATCCAACATGTGCAGGATACCACCAACTAAGCCCTCTACTGACAACAATAATTGCTCACTCGTGGAGTCAGCGTGTGTGAGCTTTCCCTCCAGAGGGCGCTTCCACGTCCGCCTAGTGACACTCTCCAGGAATTTATCGGTACCGGTGACTCTAACAGAACCCCACCAAGTGGCGAGGAAATCGCTAACCAGTTGGTCACAGCAGCTGGAGGGCAGAAAGAAGTT
The DNA here is from genome assembly GCA_018398815.1 of Conus ventricosus. Taxonomy (NCBI): domain Eukaryota; kingdom Metazoa; phylum Mollusca; class Gastropoda; order Neogastropoda; family Conidae; genus Conus; species Conus ventricosus. The sequence goes on from CM031605.1 coordinate 52,925,794, forward strand.
AATCTTTCCACCATCATTTTTAATTCTGATGAAAGACACCTAAACAGGGTACTCTTCTTCCTTTTAGTAGGTAGAGAACTGGAACTGAGGGCGCCCAAAGTAAAAAAAAAAGGACATTTTTGCTATCCATCTTAATGTCTTAACATTCTGTTGTTGTTTTTTTTGTCAGGGTCAGAAACGCTATTGTTGCATAGTCTGAGGACTGCAGGACTGGAAGTTAACCGTGCCCAAAACACGGCATTACAAAACACAAGAACGTCCCTTCCTCTCCTCTCGGTGCCCTGACCTTCCCCAACTGAACCAGTTATCCATGTACTGCTGGGTAGACGGAGAGGGTGTTCAGCTTGTGAAAATTCCATCCCAGAAGTGATTCTAACTCGCGACTGTCAGCTCCAAAGCTGACCGTTGTGACCATTTGACTTTGAACTCCTTCTGTAGACTGTCCTACGACGAAAAGATCATCTTCCCTAGTAACACTGCCGTCATAGTTGTTCCTGTCGGCAATACCGCGCCAGGATGGTCTAGACTTAAACCCTGGACGCATCCAAACCAAAGCTGAACGCCGACAGCCATGCGATGGACACGTGTGTTAATTGGAACACAGAAAGGAACCGACTGGTTCTTGGGCGGTTTAGTGGAAGGCATATATCACGGAAGCAGATCAAAGGGATTCTGGAACCACAACTGAAGAGAGAGGTCTGTTTACGTGTACAGTATCCCTGTGCATGATTGGGAACAGAAGGTTTGTAAGATCTGTGAGCGCGGAAGTATCCGTCACAGCACTCTGTCTTGGAACATCAAGAAAAATATTGGCTGGGGAGAGGAGAGTAGGAGAAGTGGGATGGAGAAGGGAGTGGAAAGGAAGGGAAGGGGGAATGAGTGGAGAGGGAAGCGTATAGCCGAGGAGAACCAGAAGTCTTTTGCGGCCACGTCTTCACTTTCTGAACACCATCCTGTTCCATATTTGAGATGTATTTGCTATTGAAATGTCGTTGACTTGTTTTGTGCACATTTAGCTGGTTTCGTGAACATGCCGCTGTGTCTGTCTCCAGTACAAAAATTATCTGATGGTAAAATAAAGATTATTCTCTATCAAGCCTATGTTTGCCATTGCTGATTTATCTGAGCCAGTTCATGGATCAAGAAAGAAAACAAAAGAAAAACATCGGAAGATATGTACCTTGAAACAAAAAATACGGTGTTTTTTTTTCAAGTAAAATAAAAACAAGCCACTGACTTTGTTTTTAAACAGGTAGACTGACATTGTAATGTGGAATTGTGGTATTACATGATGCTTAGATGCATGTATTAAAAATGTCCTTAATGTGTTTGTACCATTAACATTCGCTACTGCTAGTCTGGCGTATGCAATAAAAGACAAATTTTGCAATGGTGGATGAGTTACAAAAACCGGTAGCAATTTTTTTTAGATTTGTGACAGACATAATAGTACGTAGCGATTTGGAAAATTGCATGACGAAGAGAGAGAGAGAGAGGAGAGAGAAGAGAGAGAGAGAGAGAGAGAGAGAGAGAGGAGAGAGATTCACTTTTATCAATTGTATTTGTAAATGCCTCAGAAGAGCGACACAAACGTAACGGCATAATCGCACATTTTAAAATACGAACAGCATTAATATTAGATGTAAACTTCTGTTGCATATTCATTTTTTGTCTTAATGATAGAAACAGAACGAGTTTTAGAATGTTTTCATCTGTTGAAGACATTAACAAAGCCATCAGATATAAACAAGACATTTTAGAATACTTTTGTGTGGAGAGAGAGAGAAGAGAGAGAGGAGAGAGGAGGAGAGAGAGAGAGAGAGAGAGAGAGTGGGCGCCCGCCGGCATGCACGCATGAAGACACAGGCGAGGAGGAAGATCGTGTTGCTGTTCGCGTTCCATCGATATCTGTCCGGCACGTGCACAATCAAGCGCACCCATGCAGATACCATCCACCCAACTCCATCTGTACCAGTGAAACGTAATCTTGTTTGGCTTCGAAACCAGATAAGTCGCGCTACCCACAACAGACCACAGACATGATAAATCCTTGGTGGAAATTTGGGGAAAAAAAGTTTTCCAGTGATACGGAGAGAGAGAGGAGAGAGAGAGGAGAGAGAGAGAGAGGAGAGAGAGAGAGAGAGAGAGACTGACTTAGCTGGTATTTCTTGCTCACCACCTTATGCCCGGGAAAGGAGGAAGAAGGGGGGGGGGGGGGGGAAGAAAAAAAGTAAAAGAGATGGAGCAGAGGAAAGAGATGGAAGAGAGGGAGGAGGAGGAAGAGGGGAAGAAGTACGATGAGGAAAACGGAAGGGTAAGAAAGGAGAGAGAAGAAGGAGGAGGATGGGGTGAGAGGGAGGAGGATATGGAGGAGAGGAGGAGGTGGAGAAGGAGGAATGGGAGATGGAGAAGGAGGAGATGAAGGAGGAGGAGGAGGAGGAGGAGGAGGAGGAGGAGGAGGAGAAAGACATGAAGGCGGGAGTTAAAAAGAGATGGGCAAGGAGAATGAGGTGAATGGGGGGAGAGGGAGGAGAAGGAGATAAAGGAAAATGTAGATGAGAGAGAGAGAGAGAGAGAGAGAGAGAGAGAGAGAGAGAGAGAGAGAGAGAGAGATGTCAAAACAAAAATGCTGGACGAATATATTGAGATGGAGGAGAGAAAAGGAGAAGTAAGAGGAGGAGAGGGGGGGGGGGGGGGATGGATGTAAGAGGATGAGAGGGGCGGGGGTAGGGGTGAACAGATGGAGATGGAGAAGAAAAAAAGAAAGGAGGGAGAAGAATTGACTTGGTTTCACGTAGGTCATACAGCACCTTAGTGATGCTGAGGAGACGTGAAGTAGAAAGGAGGAAGAGAAAGGAGGAGCAAGAGGTACAGGAGGAGGAGGAGGAGGAGGAGGAAGAGGAAGAGGAGCAGGAGGAGGAGGGGGAGGAAGAGGAGGAGGAGGAGGAGGAGGAGGCGGAGGAGGAGGAAGATGAGGAGGAAGAAGAGGAGAAGGAGGAAGAGGAGGAGAAGGAGGAGGAGAAAGAGGAGGAGGAAGAAGAGGAGAAGGAGGAAGAGGAGGAAGAGGAGGAGGAGGAAGAAGAAGAAGAAGAGGGAGAGGAGAAAAACAAAGAAGAAGAAGAAGAAGAAAAAGCGAATTATGACGAACGGAGAAAAACAGGATAGAAAAAAAGAAAAGGGAAGGGAGTAGAAGAAAGAAGAAAAAAAAGGAGGAAGAGAATGAGGGTGAGGAGGGAAAGAAGATGAAGGATATGGAAGAAAAAGAAGGGAAGAAAGAGGAAAAGAAGAAGAAGAAGAAAAAGAAGGAAAATGAACAGAAACATGAGGAGGGAGAGGGTTAAAATAAGGAGAAAGATCATGAAGAGAAAAAGGAGGGAGGAGGAGAGGGAGTGAAAAGGAGAGGGCCAGAAAGGGAATGGGTGGGGGTGGGTGTGTAGGGGCGTGGGGGGTGAGGGTTGGTGCCGGAATGACACGGAAGTGGTCGGAAGAGTTATGGCCTTTTGATAGGATGATGGTGCGACAGACAAGAGACGAGGACCGTGCCGAAACTAATCGTCCTGGGCAGCAAATCAACTGACCAGTGGCCGGTGGGATGGTCAGCCAGCCAATCGCAGCGTGGCGCCGCCCTGTCTGCGAACTGGCCGATCGCTCGATGCCATTGTGTCTGCGGAGCAGCAGGTGTTGCAACGCGATCAGTCTCAAAACCCCGATCTGCCCAAATGGATAATAAATCGAGTCGTCGCCCGATTTGTCCGAACAACCCGATTCTTCAGGATGTCAATGCGCACCCGCTTCATCCAAATACCCCCACTTCTGTCTAAAATTCATCTAGTTTTCACAACCGTCGCATGTTACAAACACTGTATTGTATATTCTCTCTCTCTCTCCCTCTCCTCTCTCTTCTCTCTCTCTCTCTCTCTCTCTCTCTCTCTCTCTCTCTCTCTCTCTCTCTCTCTCTCCTTCCTCTTTGAGGACTGGCGGATGAGAAGACTCAATTACGCTCTGTGGTGTTGTATGACCAGTACCATTCCTTATTTCACTGTCCACTGATGGCCGTGGTGTGGGAAGGGGTGACAAACGGAGGAAAGAAACAGAAGGATGGGGTGGGGCGGAGGGCAGTAATATAGGCATGAAGGCAGAGATAGACGGAGAGTGCCAGAGAGGGGCAGTGAGAGAGAGGGTGGACAAGCATTGGGAGGACTACAGAGAGATAGGGGTGAAAAGAAGAAGAGGAGGAGAGAGAGAGAGAGAGAGAGAGAGAGAGAGAGAGGAGAGGAGGAGAGAGAGAGAGAGAGAGGTTCCTATGTATCCGTATTGCTGTCTCTGTCTCTATGTGTACCTCTCACTATATGTCTGTATTTTTAAGGATACCTATAGCAGTATCACTGCTATATGTATACGTCTCTGTTTCTAAACATTCTTGTGGCTGTGTGTCCTTGCTTGCATCTATCCCTATCGCCAAGTGTTTCTGTTTTTGCACACCCTCACCGTTGGTCTCAGTTTCTGTATATCCCTGTCGCTAATTTATCTCTGTTTCTATATATCCCTATCGCCACGTGTCTCTGTTTTTATG
>CM031605.1:52937866-52942866 GCA_018398815.1 Conus ventricosus
GACGATTTGATGAAGACAAGATTGCAAGAGTTGTGGGAAAGATGAAGCATTTTGCCATCACTCCGCCTTGACAACTCGACTTACAATTTTCTGTCAGGTTTTCTTCTTTTGACCTTGCCTCTCCTAAAATGCGACAGAGGCTATGTGCCGGCCGGGTTGGCGTGCACCAGGACATTCTCACACGCTTGTAGGTTGTTCATGCTGTGTCTCTGGAAGCCAGATCTTCTCTCTGTCCTGCAGTGTAGTTTGGCACTGCCCAGGTACCATCTGCGACAAGCGAAGAAGCTCTGCTATGGACATACTGTAAAGAGGCTATAAACAAACAAAGGTACACTGAAGCATTTTTGTGTGCTCTGTGTTCTCGGTGCTGTCATATCATAGCAGTTCTAGCCCATGGTGGAAGGCTGGAAGCGAGAAGTGACCAGGACACTAGTGTTTTGCCGAGACGGCACTTGACATTACACAGCCATGTAACAAAGTTACATACATATCTACAAACATGTCTTTAAGATGGTAGCCACAGAGGAGAGAGAGAGAGAGAGAGAGAGAGAGAGAGAGAGAGAGAGAGAGAGAGAGAGAGAGAGAGAGAGAAGAGAGAGAGAGCTCAGAACTCACAACTCAGCACACAGCACTCAGAAAACTTTTATTCGTTCAATGATTGAGATTTTAGGCAGAGCCTATTGTTCCAATCTGTCCTTGCTAAGCTAGATAATGCAATGATATTAAAAGACAAGATAATGAAAAAAAAAATGAAGATGAAAAAAGGAGAGACAAAAATATAGGCACACAGGATTATGGAGTACATGATTCATACACAAACGAATTTGTATGAGAGGAGAGAGAGAGGAGAGAGAGAGAGAGAGAGAGGAGAGAGAGAGAGAGAGAGGAGCAGCGAGCAAATCAACCCAAGTCATAAAACATCACGTTTCCGGCACTTGACCTCCGCATAGAACCACCGCTCGACAGGCGGTGACATAGCCCGAAGACAGGATCCCCTTCAGGGTCATTCGTTCCTCTGTGCATTGAAAGAATTTCGCTTCCCTGTCCTGTTCACAATTTCGGAACTGTTGGGGAAAAAAGTTCTTTTTATACAGTGTTGGTGGGTTTTGCCCATGAAATGGATGGCGAGAGATAAGGAGACCATAGAGTAAGAGTGGAAGCTAGGTTTTTTTGAAAAACATATATATATCATGGTAAATACACGCGAGGTTTGTGTAGACTATCCATATTCTGGGACTGACCGCGTTCCACAAGCTGTACTTCTTCCTCCTTTCCCCAACCCTTGCTTCCTTTCTGTCCTTGTTCTTATCTTTCTGTATGTTCTGGTACTTTCCTCTGCTTTTTTGCGGTCTTTTTCCGGTTTTTATTCTTTTCTCTACTACCCTTAACTTTTTTGTTGTTGCCAACTTTTTATACGTTTTGTCATTTTCTCTTCTCATCACCATCTTGTTCTGCAGTTTTGTTTTTGATAAACCTCTTCTATTTTTTTTTTCTTTCAGCAATTTCACATTTTCCTCTACTTACTGCTTTCCCCCCAACAACTTTTCGCTACTTTTTGTCTAAATTTTTCCGTAACTTTCTAAAATGTTTTGCTACTTTTCTCTATTTTTAGGTTCTACATTTTTCTGCAACTTAGTAGTTTTATTTCAAAACTTGGCAGCTTGAAAGAAAGAGAGGGCAGGTTAGCAGGAACACACGTTACAATCCAAGGGGAGGGCGTTGATCTTCAGGACTGTCAGTCAACATTGTCTCAACCATTGAATACCTTCATCCCAAACAAAACATTCATCACCTTTATACATTCGTAACACACAACGCTTTGCACAGTTCCGATTCCGAGATGGCTCCACACGCTGATATTTCGGATAAAGAAAATCGAAAGTAAGACTTCGATCACATACCTACTTGGTTGCCTTGCATGCTGTTTCATGACGGGTGTTGTGTTGGTTTGTCCACGTCAGTTAACTGTGGGTCGGAAGAGATAATAGAAATCAAATACTTTGAGCTATATTTTTCCTCTACACCATAGATTGCTCACAGTTGGTTGGTTTGGCAGTTGAAGACAGTTTTTCTCTGGGTCCCCCTCGCACCTTCGGATGTATCTTTTTGCCTTTTTTTTTGGCCTCATTTGCGAAGGGTGTCTTTTTCGGTATTTCGTCGGTTTTGAATCTGGGGATTTCAGACCTAAATTACCCGGGATTATGTGAGACACTTCGCCCCAAAAGTAATAAAATGGCATATGTGATTCGTTTTCCAGTATGTTGCATTCAAAGGACATGTAATTGTAACCCTCGCTTCACTGGGGAAACCCCGTTTTTACACAGACTCAGAACTAGAGATATGCTCAATTTAATGCTTACTTTAATGTTGGATTACTTGAAGAGAAATTTTTTTGTACTTTTCTAGACTAAACTGTCATTTTTTTAAGCGTAAAAGACTGGTAGATCACACCCAATTACGAGTTAAATTTGACCACATTCAGCCATTGGCACAGTAATAGTCTTCAATCAAGAATTCAAAATGGATAACCTGATCATCCGCCTTCCAAGCCCCCACCCATCCTCACTCCAACCTCTCCCCCTCCTTTCCAGCCCATCCACCTCTCTCCTCCCCCCCCCCCCCCCGACCATCCCCCTCCACCCAAACAACCATATCCAGTGGCAGAGGAACGTTTTGGGGGTGCGAAACAACTCAGCTCATGGGGATGTGTCACACACTGACAAAGAATTCAATAAAATTCCATTACCTGCCCTGTCTCCGTGGCTAATGTCGCTGGCTGTCGGTCGTAGTCCCATCACAAGTATTTATTTGTGGGATTTGGAGCCCCGGCTTGGTCCTAGCCATAGCTGAGTGTTCCACAGGCTCACAACTAAGTGAGTGTTCCACAGGCTCACAACTGAGTGTTCCACAGGCTCACAACCTGAGTGTTCCACAGGCTCACAACCGAGTGTTCCACAGGCTCACAACCGAGTGTTCCACAGGCTCACAACCGAGTGTTCCACAGGTCGATGTTCCACAGCCACAACCGAGTGTTCCACAGGCTCACAACCGAGTTCCACAGGCTCACAACCGAGCATGCCCACAGGCTCACAACCGAGTGTTCCACAGGCTCACACTGAGTGTTCCACAGGCTCACAACCGAGTGTTCCACAGGCTCACAACCGAGTGTTCCGCAGGCTCACAACCGAGTGTTCCACAGGCTCACAACTGAGTATTCCACAGGCTCACAATCGAGTGCTCCACAGGCTCACAACTGAGTGTTCCACAGGCTCACAACTGAGTGTTCCACAGGCTCACAACTGAGTGTTCCACAGGCTCACAACCGAGTGTTCCACAGGCTCACAAACTGAGTGTTCCACAGGCTCACAACAGAGTATTCCACAGGCTCACAACCGAGTGTTCCACAGGCTCACAATTGAGTGTTCCACAGGCTCACAATTGGAGTGTTCCACAGGCTCAAATGGGCGGCCTTGAACCACGCATTGAGGTTCATCTACTTCGTGGTGGAAGCGCCTTTGAAAATGTTAAGCCTGCCTAGATGTTCTGACCAACACTGCAGGTGTTTGCATCTCTCGGGTCTGATAGACATCAGTCTACATTGCGAAAATCGTTACAGCTTTTTCCATTATTCTTAGACCACATCTGTAGCGTCATCTTATCCTCTTCCTCCTCATAAAATCACCACAGAAAAGTCTCAGATTCTGTGGCCCTTCATGCCTTGCTCTCATGGTGACCTCAGTTTCGATGTTTCTGTCCATGCCATTGCTGGTAATGGTTGGTGTTGAAGTTTAGGGAATCGGTCAGTTCATGGACTGTCGTTGGACGGACGCGGTTACGCCCTCTGTTAGATGTTGACGCACTGTGGCCCCGCAGACTAAACGATGATTGTCATCAGAACGGGGCTTAGTGGTAGTTGGTGTCCTGTGTGTGTGTGGTTACCACTGAACACCATGGACGTGGCTTAGAAGCAGTGCAGTGTCTCCTCTGATGGGTTGCCTCATAGGCCTCAAAGACAGCGCGCACACACACAAAAACACACTCATATACACACGGACGCACGGACGCAAGCACGCACGCACAACACACACACACACACACACACACACACACACACACACACACACACACACATACACGCACACACACACACACACACACACACACACACACGCAGCACGCACGCACGCACGCACGCACGCACGCATGCACGCACGCACGCACACACACACACACACACACACACACAACACACCACACCCCGTACACACACATACGCACACGAACGCAAACGCACACACACATACGCACACACACGCACCGCAAACACAGACACACAGACACACACACACACACACACACACACACACACACCACACACACACACGCGCGCGCGTGCGCGTGCGCGCACGCACACACACACCACCACACACCACACACACACACACACACACACACACACACACATCCAGCACTTACACATGATTTAAAGCATAAAGTTCATTCCAATATGAACCTCAAGGAGGATGAACCCCAAACAGACAACAAACAGTCTGTCTGATCCGCCACAGGCAGAACACCAACAATCAATGCGCCAAGGCCGTGCTGAAGGAGCCGAGTATTTATAGACTGGCGCAATTAGATTGTTGTGAGAATTCTTTTTACTATTGTGTCTGAAGTTGATTCTCCGTATTCTTTCATAGGGCCCCGTCAAGGTACAAACCAACTGGAGACAGATTATTTAAAATCAAAGGAATGGGACTAGTTGGAGACTTTCAGCTGACGCAAAGATAGGGTCATGGGTGAGTGCCAAGGCCTGAAATGTGACGTCAGTTGGGGGAAGGTCATGAAGACTGTATGTGAATTCCTCGGTGAAAATCCCCCAAACAAAGGGTGGGGGAGTTGTTCTTCCTGATCATTTATCAGTCCAACATTAAATGTTGGCTCAAACGTATGGTGGGCCTCAAAACGCTTACATGGTTTATAATCCGAGTGTTTTAGTG
>CM031605.1:52955366-52965464 GCA_018398815.1 Conus ventricosus
CTTCAAATCATGCGTAGTGTGGTCTCAAAACTTAGCGGATGTGGTGTAGCCTATATGGGCTAGTCCGCACGCAATGGCGCCTCCTTGATGAAACTGAAAATGAAACTGTACTATCAGCGGTTTCTGTACTATCATCAGCATCCGTACTGTACCCGTACTCTGTGTGGCATCTGTGCTGTCAGTGGTCTTTATACTGTCATTGGTATGTATACTGTCAGCGGTATCTGTACTTTCAGTGGTAATTATACTGTCAGTAGTATCTGTACTGTCAGTGGTAATTATACTGTCAGTAGTATCTGTACTGTCAGTGGTAATTATACTGTCAGTAGTATCTGTACTGTCAGTGGTAATTTATACTGTCAGTGGTATCTGTACTGTCAGTGGTAATTATACTGGCAGTGGTATCTGTACTGTCAGTGGTAATTATACTGTCAGTGGTATCTGTACTGTCAGTGGTATTTAACTGTCAGTGGTATCTGTACTGTCAGTGGTAATTATACTGTCAGTGGTATCTGTACTGTCAGTGGTCTGTACTGTCAGTGCTATCTATACTGTCAGTGGTAATTATTCTGTCAGTGGTATCTGTACAGTCAGTCGTATCTGTACTGTCTGTGTTTAATTATACTGTCAGTGGTATCTGTACTGTCAGTGGTAATTATACTGTCAGTGGTATCTGTACTGTCAGTGGTAATTATACTGGCAGTGGTATCTGTACTGTCAGTGGTATCTGTACTGTCTATGGTGTCTGGACCGTCAGTGGTAATTATACTGTCAGTGGTATCTGTACTGTCAGTGGTAATTATACTGTCAGTGGTATCTGTACTGTCAGTGGTATCTGTACTGTCAGTGGCATCTGTACTGTCAGTCCTATCTTTGCTGTCAGTGGTATCTGTACTGTCAGTGGTACTGTCAGAAGTATCTGTACTGTCAGTGGTAATTATACTGTCAGTGGTAATTATACTGTCAGTGGTATCTTTACCGTCAGTGGTGTCTGTACTGTCAGTGGTAATTATACTGTCAGTGGTGTCTGTACTGTCTATGGTATCTACACTGTCAGTGGTAATTATACTGTCAGTGGTATATCGTGTACTGTACAGTGGTATCTGTACTGTCAGTGGTATCTGTACTGTCTATGGTATCTGTACTGTCAGCGGTGTCTGTACTGTCAGTGGTATCTGTACTGTACTGTCAGTGGTATCTGTACCGTCAGTGGTATCTGTACTGTCAGTGGTATCTGTACCGTCAGTGGTATCTGTACTGTCAGTGGTAATTATACTGTCAGTGGTATCTGTACTGTCAGTGGTATCTGTACTGTCAGTGGTATCTGTACTGTCAGGGGTATCTGGCTGTCCATAACGAACGAACGATCGCTTACCTCATCCAATTCGGCGTGAAATGGATAAGTGATTGTTCGTCCTTCGTTTCATTGCCTTAAATGTTGTTTGTCTCGCCGGAAGAGGACCTGAGAGGTCGAAACGCGTCATGTATTATCATGTAATTTGTCGCTCTCATTCGGCGGAAACAGTCATTTTTCTGTTCAGTTTGTTTCTGTTTCCATCGGCACTTATCTGACTGGGAATCTGAACTGGCCGCTTTTTCTCTTTTTATGTCTCTGTTTTATTTGTAATTGTTGTTCTTTTTTTTCCGTATATTTTGGGGGTAACATTTGTTTACTAGGCGCGCTTATTCGTGTTTTTGACTTGTTCTTTAGCTTCCTTGTATGTATATTGTATTGCTCAGTCAGACGCAGGTTTCATCTTCACTCGTTCAATTGTTCATTTATTTGGTCCATCAATCCTTTTCTTGTTTTGTGGTTCCTCGTTCGGTCGGCCATTCATTCAGTCGGTAGTTTACCGGTTGATTGAGTTTCCCATTACTCATCAATAAGCCTGTTAAAAGAATCATTTAGCTATGTGATTGGCCTCTCTCCTCTCTCTCTCTCTCTCTCCCCTCCTCTCTCTCTCTCTCTTCTCTCTCTCTCTCTCTCTCTTGTCTGTGTGTGTGTGTGTGTGTGTGTGTGTGTGTTTTGTATGTGTGATATGTGTGTGTGTGTGTGTGTGTGTGTGTGTGTGTGTGTGTGGGAGTGAGAGAGAGAGAGAGAGAGAGAGAGAGAGAAAAGAGAGAGAGAGAGAGAGAGAGAGAGAGAGAGAGAGAGAGAGAGAGACAGAGTGTATACGTGCGCATGTGTTGAGTATGTGTGTATGTGTATACGTGCGTGTGATAGAGAGAGAGAGAGAGAGAGAGATAGAGAGAGAGAGAGAGAGAGAGAGAGAGAGAGAGAGAGAGAGAGAGAGTTTGATGTTTATATTCACAGAATTGTTGGCTGAATAGCCGGCTGATTAAAGCGCTTAATGATTCACGGGCTATTTGTCGATTGAGTAGTCAAAAAATTGATCGACTGGTTTTCCAGGTGATTTCTTGGTCAACAAATTCATTCATTCATTATGTTTGGCTGATAGCTGGACTGACTGTTTGGCTTCCTAATTGACCAACAGACATTTTGCTTTTTTTTTGTTTTTGTTTTTTGGTTTAGATAACTTTATTTCAGAAACAAATGAACAGAATACCTTCATTATTGACAGGACGAATGAGCAACAACAAGCCCTAGGCTTATACTGTGCTCAAATGACATTTACAATATATTGGCGGTTAAATACATTCACAATATACTAAACATTTCACTTCGTGCTTGGGATTTTTTAAGGAAACATTGAAAAAGAAAAACAAAAACAGACCAAAAAAAAAAAACCCAGCAAAAAAGAGCCGAAAAAGAGACACAGTAGCAGAAAAATAAAATGAATAACATGGAAAATGGGAGGAAGGGAGTGGAAGCAGCAAATCACATCATCAACAAGAATATGTGAACACTTTACAAACTCGAGAGAAACTTATACAATAACGTAAAGTAGTTTAGAGTAGAACCCATCTTTTTCCATAAGTATTGTGTTGAATTATGGTAGTTCAATTTGATTTAACTTTTTTTCCTTTTTTCCCCTCTTTTCTTTTCCCCTTTTTTCATTTTTTTTTTTTATTTTCCTGTTATTGTTTTCCTTCCCTTTCGAAGACACTGTGACATCGATTCGCTCTTTAAACAGAAAAAAGATTTACTAATTTTAGCCCATGACGTTGGCTAATCAGTAAGTAAACAAACTATCTATCCAGTTAAACTACGTCTTGGGCCAATCGACTTGTCAGTCAGCCTCTTATTGCAAAAGTAAAGAAATGGATCATAATGAATAAATAAGAGCCAAACTATAAAGTTACAGAAAGAAAATATGAAAAAGGCAAAAAAACGATTTTTTTTTTTTAATGAGAAAGTCAGGGCTGAAATCGGTTCGATTCGGAGATAAACTGGTTGTACTTTTCCAAATTATTAATGAATGACATTTTGCTTGTCTGATTTCTTGCCATTTGCGTATCTTTGTACACAAAGGTAGTGAATGAGCATTATTCTTGACAGTTCATTTGTACCGTGACAATGAATTCTGAACACAGGAACGTTTAAAAGCCGAAGTAAATCTGGGATTATTTGGCTTGTTGAAAACAGGTGTAACTTTTTTCTGATTCTGCGTGATCACCGATTATCACTTAGAATCTTGAGCCTGTTTCTCTTGAGCAAAAACAGAATTACTGGGAGAAACAAATAGAGAAAACAAACCAGATGCGTGCTCCTCAGGCAAGATAAATAACATCTTAAAACAATGAAAAGAAAGAACGAACAGACAGTCCCTTATCACTTCGATCTGGGTGCTGAATTTGAAACCAGTCTGTTTTTCTGGCTCAGTACTTAATCATTTCATTTACCGTGGGTTTTTTTTTGTCCGGATATTCAGCCCCATAACTGAAAAAAACACACTTTATCATTTTATTTATTGTTTTTTTTGTCCCAATATTCAGTCCATAACTTTAAAAAAAAAAACGCCTCTGGAAAATCCAGTTTTGTAAACTAGAGCAAAGTACTTTGTAAATAGTGGAGTATCCTTCGTTATCAATGGGTCATCTTAAAACATCGTTCTGAAACTGCCAAAGACCGCGAGATTTTGAAATGAAAACTGTATTTCAGATTCTCAGACAAACGTAATGGCCAGATTTTAGTTTTATTGCGAAACACGTTTTGTTGTTTAAGAAAGGAGCAACTAATCAGGGTAGCTGGATCGATGTATGTATTCCATCGAATAATGCAAGTTTAAGAGGAATAACTATTTTGTTTGTGTGTGTGTGTGTGTGTGTGTGTGTGTGCGCGTGCGTGCGCGCGCATGCGTGCGTGTGTGTGTGCGAGAGAGAGAGAGAGAGAGAGGAGAGAGAGAAGAGAGAGAGAGAGAGAGAGAGAGAGAGAGAGAGAGAGAGGGGTGGTGGTGGGAGTGGGGGCGAAACAGAGACAGAGACAGAGAGACAGAGAGAGAGAGAGAGAAACCGAAACAGAGACAGACAGACAGAAAGACATAAACAGAGACGGGGTTAGGGGAGGTGGCAGGGTAGAGACAGCGACAGAGACAGAAAGACGTAGAACAGAAGCCTTGAGATCCCTACGAGTTCGGTTAGTACCAGTATAACGATAGCTCACGTGTTTTATGGCGCCAAGAGACCCATCAACAGCAGTTACTACTGCACGGAGGAATCTAGCTGGAACTCCTTTGTGGAAGTGAACCTGCGGCGGTGTCTGCACACTTCATAACATCAGGGGAAAGGGGAAACGCGGGGAATAACGGGGTTTTTACGGTACTCAGGGTGGCGACAGGAATTCATTTCATGCCGGGTTAGACCAGTGCAATGTCGTTTGTGGCGGGGACATGGGTTTGGGTGTATGTGAGTAGGTGAGTGGATATCCATTTGACGATGTCCTTAGTGCGTTCCGTCTACAACAATATGCATATCCGCACTTTATTTCTGAAATAGTGTAATATGTGTAAGTAGTGAACATTTTGCACCCCCCCCCCCTCCTTTTTTTTTTCTAGCACCAGCTGTGATGGAATTCCATCCCATCATTTCCTAGCATCAGCTCATCTTACAGTTTACTTTCTTTAAACACGTTTCTCGGCATCAAATTTGAAGACGATGTCCATTGCTGTTTTTTGTATGATAGGCTTAAATGACGATGAGTGCACTTTTTGTACTCCCTGCTCTCATAGAACAGGGAGTACTTTACAATGGAACGAAGAAATGCTGTCTGTTTGTCTGTCTGTCTGTCCGTAGTCAATTGTGTTCCACTCACTCCAGACAAAACTTCTGACCAATCTTTCTGAAAATTTGTAAGTATGTTTATTATGGGTCACGGACGACGCCCGATGTTTGATTTTACCAGAACAGCCGTTGCTAAAGGCTATAATGGCTCAACACGGTTTTTCTTCTTTATGGAATATCTCAGTAACGAAATACATTATGACGCATTTTTGATTGTGACGTTTTTAATACATTATGACGCATGTTTGATCGTAACGTTTTTCATAGTAAACATGCTCTTGACATATACATGCGTTTTCAAGACAAACTGGGAGTACGTTTTGCATCTTGTCAGTAAATTCTGTTTTTGAGTCTTCCCGTCTTTCTATGATGATCACAAAAGTACTGTCCCTTGTCTTTGTACTGAAATGCAACATTGGCACTTTGTCGCGCTGGCACATGACACCAAAAGGCTTAGTGTGATTCTCTATCTGTCTGTGTGTCGGTCTCTCTCTCTCTCTCATATATATATATATATATATATATATATATATATATATATATTATATATATATATATATATATATATATATATATATATATATGTGTGTGTGTGTGTGTGTGTGTGTGTGTGTGTGTGTGTGTGTGTGTGTAAGTAGAAACATAAATGATAGATGACCTTTTATATGTTGAAAATGTGTTGGCCATTCTATTACGTAGTAAAACAGGAACGTGCGAATAGGCCATTACGTACCATATGTAGTTATAACAGCGATGACAGGATGGATTAGAATGATTACAATAGGTTGCTAGTGAAGGGTTTCATGTTTATAAAGTTTCCCTGATTTTTCGTTCTCGTTGTCTTTCTGTCCCGTTCTTTCTCCTATCCCCCCCCCCCCTTCTCCTTTTCTGGTCTTTGCGAAGTCATCAATATAATGACAGGGTAATTGTTAGCATGCACTTGTTTCCCCCCACTATTAAATTGTTCAACAGGATACATAAAAAAAAAATATATATATATATATATATAATATATATATATATATATATATATATATATATATATATATATATAATAATAATGATAGTCGAGAGTTCGCATATGTTAGTGGAGATATTAACTGAGTATGTGGTTCTCGTTGTTGTCAATTAAGACATAAGACAAGTTTGTTATATTATATATTTATTTTAATATATTATATTATTTATTAATATATATTATAATAAATATTGTGTGTGTGTGTGTGGTGTGTGTGTGTGTGTGTTGTGTGTAGTACATGCACATTGAGAAACATTAGTATGGTAATTATGGCTGTCTTTCTCATTTTTCATGGTCTTTTCTTGTGTACATAAATTTGATGCCAGTTTATTGTTGTTTATCATTAATGTAATAAATTGAGTTCAGCTTAAGAAAAAGAAAAAAACAAGAAAACCGACCCCAGTCTCTAGCATGCGGGAATCGTTTCACGTTTCTGCTTTGCATGCACTCTCTTACTCATTTCTCTTGACCCGACCCCGTTCAGATTTCATTCTGAAAACAACTTGTCCTTAATGGCCAATAAAACACTAATATCACCATCATCACTACCCCATCTGCCTCTCGTTAATCTTCGCGTAAATCGTGATTTTGAAACTCAGTTCGCGTGCCTGTCGTTACAACCCCTCGCCCCTATCATCCAGATGACCTCCTTTGAAGACGACTTACGACTCCGATCCTCCAATAACTTTGGCGACCATCTTGTAATTTGAAGCGAAAAACGACACGGTTTCATGTTTCGTTGAGCAGTTAACAAAACAGACGCCGGCCATAAACCCGCTTGATCTTTGCAACAAGGACACCGCATAATAAAGCTTCCCAGCATGCTTTACACAAAATGGGGACAAGCGTTTGGGCGCACCGTCCTTTCCCAATTTCCCTGGCGTGTTCGTTCGCAGCTCGTTAAAGATCGCAGCGGCCATTAGTTGACCATCAGCCGACACCTTATGGCGCCTGGGCCACAGTCAAACTGCCGCCAACCCCTGATAAGCCCCCCCCCCCCCCCCCCCGCCCCACAGATCAGGTCACTCGCTCTTCCCTCTTGAAATTTATGCTCCTTGTTTTCGGGGAGTCGTTGTCCTAAGGGCCTCCTCTTGGTCTGATGTTTCAGGTGCTCGTAAACTTCCCTGAAACTTGGAGAAGGCGGGAGAAGGGGGAGTTCGCAAAACGTCACTAATCGACCGTAGAAGTCTCATGCACGCGCCAAAGGGTGGGGTGGGGTGGGGTGGGGTGATGAAGGGTAGCAGCGCAGATGGGAAGGATCGGCGTTGACTTGTCATTTTGCTGTTGAATTGGGAAAAAAAATCTCCCCCTCCCTGACTAGAGAGAGGGGCAGCGCGCGCGCGCGCGCGCGCGCGCGCGCGTGTGTGTGTGTGTGTTGTTGTGTGTTGTGTGTGTTGTGTGTGTGTGTGTGTGTGTGTGTGTGTGTGTGTGTAAATAATCTTTTCAAAAATACTACCACATGCATATTAGCCTAGTTTTCTCCCAACCCCACCAAACAACACGTATTTCCGAACCATGCCAAAATAAAGTCCAGTTCATGCTGGATGTGAAAAGAAGGCAGGATAGAAAGCAGTACAACTACCAACTATAATGTCCCCTTTTCGTCATTCTCTCCCCTGTCCGCAATTTGGTTATCTCCCGTACAATGGGGAGATGCTTCTGGTTGACTGATTTACGTGTTGTTTTCGCGATGTCTCAGGTGTATCTGCCTTCTGCCCTTTTTCGGAGGACCCATGGCATGATCATAGATCCACCCGCCCCCAAGAAACTCAATCCCTCGCTCCTCCCCTTCACACCCCCAGAATCTCTCTCTCTCTCTCTCTCTCTCTCTCTCTCTCTCTCTCTCTCTCTCTCTCTCTCTCTCTCTCCTCTCTCCTCTCTCCTCCTCTCTCCTCCTCCTCCTCCTCCTCCTTCCTTCTTCTTCTTCTTCTTCTTCTTCTTCTTCTTCTCTCTCTCTCCTCCGTCCCTCTCTCTCTTCTCTCTATTTTTCTTTGTCTCTCTCTCTTCTCTCTATTTTTCTTTCTCTCTCTCTCTCTCTCTCTCTCTCTCTCTCTCTCTCTCTCTCTCTCTCTCTCTCCTCTCCTCTCTCTCTCTCTCTCTCTCTCTCTCCCTCTCTCTCTCTCTCCCTCTCTCTATCTTGTCTCTGTCTCTTTCTCTCTCCTCTCTTCTCTCTCTCTCTCTCTCTCTCTCTCTCTCTCTCTCTCTCTCTCTCTCTCTCTTTCTCTCGCTCTCTTCTTCTTCTTCTTCTTCTTCTTCTTCTTCTTCTTCTTCTTCTTCTTTCTCTCTCCCCTGTTTTTCTGTCTCTCACCATTTAGACCCGTTATTTTGCTTGTCTGACTTTATTATCTTGTGTCCATGGTTTGACGACAGAGGGAACTCGTACTGGTTAGCGTTCTCACGAAAGAAAGCAATACCACTTTGGCGTGCTCCCTCTGTCTGTTTCTTTTTCTCTCTGTCTCGCTCTCTGCAACTCCTCCTTCATATCCATACCCCCTCCCCCTCCCTCGACCCCAGGCCCCCACCTCCTCTCCGTCTCTCTCTGTTGTTGCTATTGTTGTTGTCTTAGTTGTTGCAAATGTCTTTGTTGCCTTTGTGCTTTAACAGAAGTGGAACAGCACGGAGAGAATTATGGAAAGAACGGACATATTCTTAAATTTTTGTTCTTGCCCTCGAAAAGTTTGGAGTCCTCTCCTGTCTCTCTCTCTCTCTCTCTCTCTCTCTCTCTCCTCTCTCTCTCTCTCTCTCTCTCTCTCTCTCTCTCTCTCTGTCTCTCGGTCTTTGTCTCTCTCTCTCTCTCTATCTGTTATTATGTCTCAGCGTTTTCAGTAGAACGTAATATAATAGCAGGGACGAATAAGAGAAAATCGACACTGTCTTTACGAACTTAATTCTTGTGTAATAAAAGTTTTTAAAGTCTCGATTTTTGAACTTATCTCCCTGTGTGTGTGTGTGTGTGTGTGTGTGTGTGTGTGTGTGTGTGTGTGTGTGTGTGTGTGTGTGTGTTTATGTGTGTGTGTGTGTGTGTGTGTGTGTGTGTGTGTGTGTGTTTGTGTGTGTGTGTGTGTGTGTGTGTGTGTGTGTGTGTGTGTGTGGTGTGTGTGTGTGTGTGTGTGTTTGCGTATCTGTGTCTGAGTCTGTGTGTATGTGGGTATGCGTGTGTATGTGTGTGTGGCCAGCTCAGACTTCGCAGACACAACAAACAAAAGGTCAATGTGAAGTGCTCCCTTCTGAATCATCCAAGATTCTGAATGTCAGGTCTACATTAGCGAGTATTATGTGCTTGTGTCTTCACATTTCTTGTGTGCTCAGAACATAACAAAAACCACCAAAATCTGCTTTTAGATAACACAAAGGAAAAAGGAAGCCACAAAAATATGAAGACTGGATAACCTCCGAAAATAAAACAGTGCTGGACAAAAATGGGTTAACATTAAAAAAACAACAACAACAACCCTTAACAATATACTCAAAAGGACTTGTGCATTCCGCAAGCTTTATGAAACAAGGGTTGCCAGAATCTCTCTCTCTCTCTCTCCTCTCTCTCTCTCTCTCTCTCTCTCTCTCCTCTCTCTCTCTCTCTCTCTCCTCTCTCTCTCTCTCTCTGTGTGTGTGTGTGTGTGTTGTGTGTATCTCTCTCTCTCCTCTCTCTACTCTCTCTCTCTCTCTCTCTCTCTCTCTCTCTCTCTCTCTCCTCTCTGTGTGTGTGTGTGTGTGTGTGTGTGTGGTGTGTGTGTGTGTGTGTGTGTGTGTGTGTGTGTGTGTCCAGGGGCAGAATCAGATGACTGTGACCTGCGTTGTCTCCTGCCATTGACGTGCGTTTCAACGAAACCCCCCCCCCCCCCCCAGCCCCGATCTCCCAACCTCACCTCCAGCGCACACCCCTCCCCTCCCTCCCCCCC
>CM031605.1:52965564-52970564 GCA_018398815.1 Conus ventricosus
AGTCCACTGAATAAGTCTTTCGTCTCGAAGAGGTTCGTTTGGGCGGCGAACAACTCTGACAGACGATTGCGAAACCCTGCTTGCGCTGCTTGTGTGTGTGTGTGTGTGTTTGTGTGGGGTGTGTGTGTGTGTGTGTGTGTGTGTGTGTGTGTGTGTGTGTGGTGTGTGTGCGTGCGTGTGTGCGTGCGTGTGTGCGTGCGTGTGTGTGTGTGTGTGTGTGTGTGTGTGTGTGTGTGTGTGCGTGCGTGCGTGTGTGCTTGTGTGTGTGTGTGTGTGTGTGTGTGTGTGTGTGTGTGTGCGTGTGTGTGCGTGCGTGAGTTCGTGCGTACGTCCCTTTATCACAAAGTTTATTAGCACAACGCGCTATCATTATTATTACGTTCAATGGCGCTCCGTGTGAATAGCACTATTGCTGTTTCCGTTTTGATAAAAACTACTCAGTGAATATGCCTGTCTGTCTGTGTCATCTGCCAGTGAGCAGTTATGCCCCTTGACGTCCTAATGGAATGCCCCATGCGTGCCTGCATCCTCTGTGAACACAGCGCAGACTTCCAAGGGTGGTGCAGAATTACTTCCAGCTGGTTTGTTCGGCAGTTGAGGACAGTACTTATCTGGGTCCCATCCGCGCCTTCAGGCGTATCTTTTTGTTGTTGTTCTTCTTCTTCTCTGTGAATGGGCCTGTCTGTCTGTGAATAAATATATTCTCATCCTCTTTCCGCCTTTGGTTTTGTCACACATTCAGTAGTCTGTGTCAATTCATGTTCACCAACGTCCATCATGTCCTTCTCTCATATTAGCTCGTTTCCACCCCCACCCCCATACCCAAACTCCACCTTCCACCCCTACGTCCTCTCCTCCTCGGCCTCCTGCACCTTCTGTTAACTTCCAGGCCACATGCATAGCCTGGTGTGAATTCGTGGCATCGGTGTCAAACAGGTTTGAGGAGAAGGTCATCGTCAGGACGGACATGTTTGATGTTCTCCGATGTTTAGGGGAGGTAACTGGTATGTTGAGATGGAAGTGAGAATGTTGCAGTTTCTGTGTGATGAGCTAAGTGAAGTCATTTTGTTGCAAACACGGGAACAAAAATTACGCTGAACATTATTCCAAAAAAAAAAAAAGGTTCTCTTTGAATGTTTACCCTTTAAGGTAGTAGTTTTTTTGTTGTTGCTTGCATCGAAGATAAAGTGGATTTAGAAGAAAAGGAGATGAATCAGACGCTAGTTTCATAAATTCCCTCCTTCATTTATTAATATGAATGTTAATATCATGTCACGGTCCGTGCTTCGTCCAATTCTGTAATCATGCTTGCGACTGGACCACGGACCCTGTCTCTCAGACCAGTTGTATTATCAATTGTCAGGCAAACTGTGTTGCGTTACACACCACACACACACACACACACACACACACACACACACACACACACACACACACACACACACTCACTCACTCTCTCTCACACACACATAGACACACACACACACACACACACACACACACAACACACACACACACACATGCTTCATTCTCCCCCTCTCTCTGAGAATATCGGCCAATCCCCGTGTCACCCTGCCCAGGACCTTGTCAAAAATGTCAGTGTGGTCTGCCGTTCGCTTCTTCATTGATTCATTTACTCGTTATTATTGTTAGTGTTGTTTGTTTTACTCGTACGTCCCTGGAGAAATCAAATTAGTGGGTTCTTTGGAGTCTTCAGAGGGAGGGATTTAGATCCGTTTAGCGTCTCTGGTCGCGGAAACGAGCTTTTCCGAGTTGTCAGGTTTCAAATGTGTTGTGCGTGGAACTGATAGCGAAAAATAGCCATGGTTAATCTTTTTTCTTTTTTTTTTCTCTTCCGCTAACTTTCCCTTTTTCTTACCTTTTTTTGTTTGTATTTCAAAGCCCACTAAACACAGATGCACAGTGGTCACTGTCATGGACAGATCAGTGGAGGGGTATGGGTTCGAGTCCCGCCAGTCACTGAGCACATCATTGTGGATTTTGATGTTGATGTGGTTGTTATTGATGGCTTTCTTTGAGTGTATGAGTGTTTGTGTGGAGGGAGGGGGGAGGAGGGGCGCGCCACTGTGCGTGCGTACATGCGTGCACGTGTGTGTGTGTGTGCGTGTGTTTGTGTGTGTGTGTGTGTGTGTGTTGTGTGTGTGTGTGTGTGGTGTGTGTGTGTGTGTGTGTGTGTCCATGTGAAGATTCAAGAACAGTGATAGGGATAGGGTTGGCTTTAATCTCTATCCAAAACAGAATCTGTCCTGGGCACGACTTTGACCAAACAGTTGGGTGTCATTCATTGAGCAGGGAAAGCTTTTGAAAGTGTTAACAACCCCTATATGCAACACAGTACGTGTCTGATCCTCCCAGGCCTGGTTAATGCCGGGATGTATTGTGAAAGGAGAGGTAGAGTATAATTCTTTGACCAGCCAAAATTGTACCGCAAGGCATTTAATTTGGTTTCTAATCATCAATACGTCGATTAATTGTAGAACTAAAAATATCCAACATTTTGCAGGCTAAGCGCTCTCTTCAATTAGATCCATTGATTTTGATTGTATTTTATTGGAAGAATCATTCCAGACACTGTTCTGTGACCTGATCACAAATTTAAGAGTTGTGTGATTTTGTTGTTTTCTGCCTTTCTTGGCAAACCGCATTTGTGTGGGCTGCATATGAGATGAGCGGTTTTGTTGTTGTTGTTGTTGCTGGTGTTTTCTGCAGGGATTTCGATGCGTTGAACTTTCCAGTCTGGAATAAAAGACTCTTTGCACTTGGCAAGATAAAGAATTAAAGCAGACGAACAGAGATAAAGAAGGAAAGATAAGTATTGACTGATCAAGCTGAAGAGTGAGTTAGACAGAGAGAGAAAAAAGGGAAGGAGGGATGGAGAGAAACAGAGACATTAGAAAGACTGGAAGAGAGAGAGACAGACAGGGAGAGAGATGGAGAGAGAGAGGGGGAGGGAGGGAGGAGAGAGAGAGAGAGTGTGAGAGAGAGAGAGAGAGAGACAGACAGATAGAGAAACGGAAGAGAGACAGAGAGAAAGAAGGGGGGGGGAGGGAGAGAGAGAGAGAGAGAGAGAGGAGAGAGAGAGAGAGAGAGAGAGAGCGAGAGAGAGAGAGAGAGAGAGAGAGAGAGAGAAGAGGAGAGAGAGAGAGAGAGAGAGGAGAGAGAGACGAGAGAGAGAGAGAGAGAGAGAGAGAGAGAGGATGATGGGGTAGAAGAGAAAGAGATTATTAGGGTTTCTAAAAGCAAAAAGGGGCAATGGGCGAGGAGATGGGAGTGGGGAGGGGGGGGGGGGGGGGGGGATGTAAGACAACGCTTCATTCCCATCTCCGCCTGCAGCTACATTCTCTCTTATATGCGATCTTGTCGCCTCACCTCAAGATAACCTACTGACCACCACCCCCACCCCCAAACCCCACATCCAAAGTCCACACTTCCTCGTTCCTCCATCCCTCTCCCACCTACCCCATTCTCCCCCCTCCCTCATCGCACCCCCCCCCCCCCCCTCCACCACAGCCTCTTCCTCTGCGCCCAGCCTTTCCTTACCCCTCCTCCCAGTCCACAAAATTGGCCCCCCACAAACCCTCCCTGCTGTCAAACTGCATAACATGCTCACATGAACAAGTTGACGGCTTCAAACAAGTAGCCTCACACTTAGAACGCGAGCATGTGAAAATGGCGGCTCCAATGAGACCACAACGTCTCATTATCATCTTTTCTTTTTCTGTTTTTCTGTTCTCTCCTCTCTCTCTCTCTCTCTCTCTCTCTCTTTGTCTAAGTAACCCGTTCGTGCGACACGTTGAGACAGCTTCCCTCGTTTCTGACAGCTAGCACCCCAAGCGGATGAGAGGAGCGTTTTGATTGGTGGTTGTTGCTAGGTGGTGGGTGTTCAAGGGGAAAAAGGAAGATGGCGGATGATGGTGGGTCGGCGATGGGGGAGGGGAAGAAGGGGATGCTTGGATGAGCACACAGACGACAAGTGGCGCCAGGACGTGTTATGAGGAGGAAACGTTCTGGGCTTGTTCATTCCTTTTCTTTTTTCTTTTTCTTTCTCTTTTCTTTTCTAATTCTTTACATGATAAAAACCCGTTTGTATTCTTGCTGCACACTTTACAAAAGATGTGTCACAAAATGTCTATGTATCTGCCTATGCATCTCTTGCAAACTATCAATCTGCCTGTCTATCTGTTGAATGAAAAAAGTTGACATCCTGTTCATAATGTTTTCTTAAATGCCAGTATAACCATGAGTTAATCTGACAGTAAATTGGTTTCAGTCAGTCAGTCAGTCTATCACTCTATCTATCTATCTATCTATCTATCTATCTTTGTTTCAGTCAGTCAGTCAGTCTATCACTCTATCTATCTGTCTATCTATCTATCTATCTATCTATCTATCTATCTATCTATCTATCTATCTATCTATCTAAAGAACGAACACACACACACACACACACACACACACACACACACACACACACACACACACACACACACACACACACAGAGGCTTCATTCTCCCCCTCTCTGAGAATATCGGCCAATCGCCGTGTCACCCTGCCCAGGACCTTGTCAAAAATGTCAGTGTGGTCTGCCGTTCGCTTCTTCATTGATTCATTTACTCGTTATTATTGTTAGTGTTGTTTGTTTTACTCGTACGTCCCTGGAGAAATCAAATTAGTGGGTTCTTTGGAGTCTTCAGAGGGAGGGATTTAGATCCGTTTAGCGTCTCTGATCGCGGGAAACGAGCTTTGCCGAGTTGTCAGGTTTCAAATTAGTTGTGCGTGGAAACAGATAGCGAAAAAAGCCATGGTTAACCTTTTTTGTTATTTTTTCTCTTCCACTAACTTTCTTTCTTTCTTTCTTTTTTTTGTATCTTGTCTTTCAAAGCCCTCCACCCACAGTTGCACAGCGATCGCTTTCATGGACAGATGATGGAGGGGGGTATGGGTTCGAGTCCCGCCATTCACTGAGGATATCATTGTG
>CM031605.1:52988064-53000564 GCA_018398815.1 Conus ventricosus
AGAAGAGAGAGACAGAGAGAGACAGAGAGAGACAGAGACAGAGAGAGATAGAGAGAGAGCGAGAGAGACATGCATACATACAGACAGACAGAGAGAGCAAGAGGGACAGACAGACTGACAGACAGATGTATGTGCGTGCGTGCGTGCGTGCGAGTGTGTGTGTGTGTGTGTGTGTGTGTGGGGGGGGGGGGGGGTGCGTGTATGTGTGCGTATGTGCGCGCGTGCACGTGTGTGTGTGTGTGTGTATGTGTGCGCATGTGTGTGTGCGCGCGCGCGCGCGCGCGCGCGCGCACGCGCGTGTGTGTGTGTGTGTGTGTGAGTGTTGAAAGTGAATAGCGACCAGGTAGTGAAAATGGAGACACTGTCGAGAACGGACACAAGCTGGCTGTGTGCAGTGTATGGCCATCCATCATCCATAAGGCAATGTTATTCATCATTACCATTTTTGTTTCTACTTTATGTTCTTAATCTGGGGGTGAGGGTGGGGGTGGCGGTAATGAACTAAGTATGGCGGCTGGCTAGCCGCTCTTAGCAAGGCGTAGACTTGGTGGATGTCGGAAGTTAAGTTACTATGTTAATGAACTGACCAGTTGATATGTTACTATGTTAATGAACTGACCAGTTGATAAGTTACTATGTTAATGAACTGACCAGTTGATATTGTTCTGGTGGTTTGTTTTTTGTTGTTTGTTTTTCCGCCAGGATAGCACCCTACCCTCCACTCCTCCCCTCCTCCTCTTCCTCCTCCTCCTCCTCCTCGTTGTTCAGTTTCATTTTCGTGTTGTGTATATCTCAGCGACTGTAATGGAGGGGAGGGGGGGGGGGGGGGGGGGGGGCGGGGTGGGTGGGGGGGGGGGTAGGGGGGGGCATATCAAGGGTCGGAATAGCTCAGTTGGTAGAGCGCCGAACTCATAATCTTGGTGATCCTGGGGTAGCGGGTTCGAATCTCCGCCGGGCCGTTTCGGTACAGGGGGATTTTCCCCTCGGAGTTAACATTGGTTCTGATTCCATTTCCCATACAGTCCTTCGAATGAGACTATAAACTGAGGTTCCGTGTATGAACGCACGCATAACATCTTGCACACACGTAAAATCCCATCACCAACTTTCACAAGAGAAGGCCAGTTTGGCCGTTGGTATGGATGACACGTTACACATAGAATGCACCCTGCGTGAGAAATGGAAAGAATGAAGGAAGTAAAAAATTGAGTGGACGATATTGAGTGGATGACACGGGAAACGACTGAATAAAGCGCCAGCTGGCAGCTCTTCAGTCGGCACTACCCAGGTAGGCAGCCCGTTGTGTAAACGAGTGTGGATTGTAAAGCGCTTAGAGCTTGGTCTCTAGCCAAGAACAGGTGCTATATAAGTACTCATTATAATAACATAATAATAACAAGGCTGTCACTCCGTGTGAATAGCCCTAAAAAGACCCAGACAGGTAGAGACTGAGATAGCGTTGCTTACAGCCCAGCTGACCGCCAGAGGACTATATCAGGACACCTGGTGTGGTCAGTTGGGCTACAATAATAATAAGGCTGTAACAATTATGATGACAACAACAACAACAATAATAACAACAACAACATCAGCAACATCAATAACGTCAACAACGTCACCAATAATAATAATAATTATTATATTAATAATGATAATGACAGCAATACTATTTAATGATAACGCTGATAATGATAACAATAATGCTGCTGATAATGACCATAATAATAATGATAATGATAATACTAGTAGTAGTACTAGTAGTGATGATGATAACAACAGCAATAATAATAATAATAATAATAATAATAATAATATAATAATAATAATAATGATGATAATAATGATAATAATAAGGACAATAATAATAACAAGAATAATAATATAATGATAACAACAATAATAAAAAATAATGATAGTAATAATAATCACAAAAACAAACACAAGATCAACAGTATTGCCATTTTCGAGAACCTGCTTGACCCAATGTTAATAATCAAACACACACACACACACACACACACACACACACACACAATCAACAGAGCGGGGGGGGGGGGGGGGGGGGGGGGGGGGGGGGGGGGACTCTGAAGCAGGCAATAGTCAGCGAGGCAATATTATTGCGTCTTTGAGTGACAGCGAAAGCGACCATCTGCGCGCTGTGAGGGAAATGAGTGCACGTGACTCGGGCACGTGCACGTCACGCCCGCCTCCACGGTTGAGTGCCCCTCGTGTCAAGTCAGTCCCTTGAGAAACGAGACACGGGTGGGTGGTGGGAGGTGGGGAGTGGGGGTGGGGGTGGTCGTGGGGAGGGGGGGGGGGGGGAGGGGAGACGCCACGGGGCACGTTGGAGATTAAATGGGATAGGGTGGAGTAAATTGAAACCTGTTCAGTTGGTTACTGCTGTTACATTACTTCTTTCTTACTGTATACCTCGGCTTTGCTAAACATAGCAAAGGAAAAGGAAAAAGCAGAAGGTAACGAAAACATACAAAAAAACGGTACGAAAATGCTGGAAAAGGTGAGTGAAACAGGAATGATTCAGAAAACAATGAGGAAAAGTGTGGAAAAGTTCAGGAAAAACAGGAAAGGGAAAGAAAAAGAATAAACAGGTAACCAGCAAAACGAGTACAAGAAGAAAAGCAGGTGCAAGTCACGAAAAAAATAAAACAAATCAAGAAAAAAAAAATTGCAAACATAGAAAAAAAAAGCAAAAAAAAAAAAGCAATGGAGGAAATTACAGTGAAAAGAATTCAAAAGGAGAAAAAGAGAAATGCAGAAAAAGTCAGAAAAGATAGGAAAAGTAGGAACACATGAGAAACGAAGCAAAAACTACCAAAAGGACGTTGAAATACAAGAAGACAGCAACATGCATCAAACGGAGGCAAAAACATGACAAGTGAATAGAATGAACCAAAGGGTAGCAAACAAAGTACCAAAAGATGGTAAAATGTAACAAATGATGGTAAAATGTAACAAATGATGGTAAAATGTACCAAAAGATGGTAAAATGTACCAAAAGATGGTAAAATGTACCAAAGATGGTAAAATGTACCAGAAGATGGTAAAATGTACCAAAAGATGGTAAAATGTACCAAAAGATGGTAAAATGTAACAAATGATGGTAAAATGTACCAAAAGATGGCAAAAAGAATGCTAAGGTAGCAAAAAGTAACAAAAGGTAGCAAGAAGTAAAATTTCCTGGAGAAAAAGCAAGAAAAGGTATGAAAACTTAAGAAGGAGGTATAGCAATTGCTTAGAAAAATTAAGGTAGATAATGTATAAGAAAGAAAAGCACAATGATAAAAATAAGGGGCGGAATGGAAATGGGTGAGGTCAAGTAGGATAAGGTAGAAACAATTATGAAAAGGTGAGGGAAACGGTGGTGGTGGTGGTGGTGGGGGGGGGGGGAAGCGGCGAGGATGGGGGGGAGGGGGGGGGGTTACAAGGGGCAACGAGGTGTAGCTAGGTGGAGGGAAACTAGTACTGGACTTGTTTCCAGGGGCGTTGTTGGCACTGAATGGCCTGCATAGCAGATGGGTAAAACAAGACAATAGGTGTGTGTGTGTGTGTGTGTGTGTGTGTGGTGTGTGGGTGTGTGTGTGTGTGTGTGTGTGTGTGTGTGGTGTGTGTGTGTGTGTGTGTGTGTGTGTGTGTGTGTGGTCTGTGTGTGTGTGTGTGTGTGGGGTGTGTGTGTGTGTGTGTGTGTGTGTGTGTGTGTGTGTGTGTGTGTGTGTGGGTGTGTGTGGTCTGTGTGTGTGTGTGTGTGTGTGTGTGTGTGGTGTGTGTGTGTGTGTGTGTGTGTGTGTGTGTGTGTGTGTGTGTGTGTGTGTGTGTGTGTGTGTGTGTGTGTGTGTGGTGTGTGTGTGTGTGTGTGTGTGGTCTGTGTGGTCTGTGTGTGTGTGTGTGTGTGGTGTGTGTGTGTGTGTGTGTGTGTGTGTGTGTGTGTGTGGTGTGTGTGTGTGTGTGTGTGTGTGTGTGTGTGTGTGTGGTGTGTGTGGTTGTGTGTGTGTGTGTGTGTGTGTGTGTGTGTGTGTGTGTGGTGTGTGTGTGTGTGTGTGTGTGTGTGTGTGTGTTATGATGATCATTTCAACCCATACTGGCTTGCCATTCAGCCACGGTTTCATTCTCTCGCCTCTTTGTATGCAGGTGAAAGAGATGAGTGACTGTCAATACTGCCTTCGTCTTCATTGTCTTCAACGTGAATTATCCTGCCTGAAGAAAACTAAGTAGGTCCAAGTATGGTTTTTCGTTTTGTAATTTGTTTATTCTTTCGTTCGACGGCATAGCAACTCTGTCTCCGCTCTTGTCTCAGGTTCTGCCTGCGGTCACCCCATTTCGAAACAAAGGCGCACAACTTCACTGTGTATTTTACTGCATTGGAGACCATTTTTGATCACCACTTTAGATGAAATGCGGTAATACGATATTGTGTTTTGTTTCACTTTTTTGTTGTTGCTTCGTTCGTTAACATCTGTGTACATTAATGATACTAGTAGCCCTAATATTGAGGAACGGACATTAAAATACCTGACTGCAACCTGAGTATTCGTTTTTGAGCAAATTATTGTCTCACCTCCTAACTATCAGCTGAAGGATTTTCCTGTCTGTAGCTACACGTACTTTGTTTACCATGTGCAAGGAACAGTGCTCTCTGTTTCACTTCTGCGAAAATCTGGGTTAATTTACAAAAAGAAGAGAAAAGAAAGAAAATGAAACATGGTAACTATTGTAGTTGCGGTTTTGTTTTCACGACGTTCAAGTTGCAATACATTGATATCAAACAAAACCCCACCACCGTGAATAGCCCTATAACATAAAAAAATCAGCTTCTGACAGAAACAGAAGACCTTACTGTGGCACAGTCACGCATAGTACCTCCCTCGTAGACGAGCTGAAATGATGCGTGAGATTGTGCCATCCATCTTCCTAACTGCATGTCAGTTATGGACCCTGACAGCAGAGTTGTAAAGGAGAATCCAAGCAGGGAGGCGACTTGCTTCAGGGGAGAACTCGGCAGCTGCTGCACTGACACAAAAGTCTGCAGGACTGTGATGCAACAGATGAGTCACTATGAAGACCTGATGACCACAGTGAGGCGTCATGCAACAGTTGAGTCACTATGAAGACCTGATGACTAGTGAGATGTCATGCAACAGATGAGTCAATATGAAGACCTGATGATCACAGTGAGGCGTCATGCAACAGTTGAGTCACTATGAAGACCTGATGACCACAGTGA
The DNA here is from genome assembly GCA_018398815.1 of Conus ventricosus. Taxonomy (NCBI): domain Eukaryota; kingdom Metazoa; phylum Mollusca; class Gastropoda; order Neogastropoda; family Conidae; genus Conus; species Conus ventricosus. The sequence goes on from CM031605.1 coordinate 52,993,304, forward strand.
GGCGTCATGCAACAGATGAGTCACTATGAAGACCTGATGACCAGTGAGATGTCATGCAACAGATGAGTCACTATGAAGACCTGATGACCACAGTGAGACGTCATGCAACAGATGAGTCACCATGAAGACCTGATGACCACAGTGAGGCAGAGACCGCTGAAGTGGTGTGGATCTGGAAGATGGATCACGTAGACTGCCCAAGACTCCTTCAAGGAACAGAACGGGGAAGAGGAGACAGGGCTGACGGAGAAAGAGGTGGGCAGACAACATTACCGACATTCAGGACAATGAAAACTAAGAACGACCAGTCACTTACCTTCTCGAATCCGGCGCCAAAGATAGGTGGTGAATGCTACCTCTTAGGTCTTCTTCAGGCAACATAAACAACACCCAGGACAATGAAAATGAAGACCGAGCAATCACTTATCTTCTTGAATTCGGCGCCAAAGATGGGCGTTCAGCCTCATTGATGAAATGGACTGATATGAACACTGTCCCCAGGCGGTGGATGGATTCAGCCGCTGCCAGAGACGAGGGAAATGGATGGGTGTTCAGTCTGATGAAACAACCTCCATGGAATCCGATTTGGTCTTGTCTGGTCTGACCACTCAGTTTATGACATGACGTTTTGCTTTAATCATCCCCCTCCCTCAGTGCCTAGAGGAGAAACACAAAAAGTGTGTGTGTGTGTGTGTGTGTGTGTGTGTGTGTGTGTGTGTGTGTATGTGTGTGTGTGTGTGTGTGTGGTGAGGACTTGTGCGCATACCTGCTCTCTCTTTCTCAGTCTGTCTGTCTGTATAGTATATACGTCTCTCTCTCTCTCTCTCTCTCTCTCTCTCTCTCTCTCTCTCTCTGTCTGTTTGTCTGTCTGTCTCCGCATGTGTATGTACATCTGTGTGTGTGTGTGTGTGTGTGTGTGTGTGTGTGTGTGTGTGTGTGTGTGTGTGTGTGTGTTGTGTGAGAGAGAGAGAGAGAGAGAGAGAGAGAGAGAGAGAGAGAGAGAGAGAGAGAGAGAGAGAGAATGATCAAAGCGTCACTTGAAGAATCCTTCGCGGAGAAAACGTCTTAAAACTATATCTTTTTTGTGGATGGCCTTTTGAGAATAACATACTCATGTGTCCATTAGAGCCAAGGCGTATGAACGTTTTAATACTCTTATTTTGTAGTCATTGATTTTGATCTTATCCTCAGCTTTCTTCATCATTCTTTATTCAGTATCCAGGTTGTTACAGTCGTTGATGTTGTCGTCAGATTGATGCTATCAAGTCTCCCTTTACTTGCTCGCCTCGTCACGTTAGCTTCACAACAGACTCTGGATCTAACGGCATGTGAAATGAGTTCTATCACTCACGAAGACTAAACGTTCCCCCGGGGTCCATACAAACCTCACTGGCGGGCACACGCTAATTTCCCTTTGGCGTCATTCTGACCGGCTGACAACGACAGCAAGGGCATGAACATAATCATGTTGTGGTCTTGTAAAAAACCAGAGGTTTTGGGGTAGGACACAGGTGGTTAAGGTAACGTATTTAGCAAAACTGATTCCAGCATTGTCACTCTTGGCAACATCATAATAGCGGCATAAATAACATATGGTCTGGAAGGTTTCAACTGGTGTCTGGAGAGAGAAACACGAGGAAGTGTTGGGCAAGTTGGAGCCAGTCAAAATCGGTTCGGCTTGAAAGGATTTTGTTTTCTTTTGGGTTTCTAATGGCAAATCTGTTGTTGTAATCCTCGCCATCAGATTGTTGGACAAATCATTTACAATCATTACCTACAACATGTAATTCGTCCTCCAGGTTGTAGCATATTCTGCACAGTCTGTCGTCTTGGTCAGTGTTTGTACAGCGACCTCTCTCAGTTTGGAATTCATGGGCGGCAATTCATGATCTGGTCCGGGCTCGACAACACTGTCAATGTGTTGCTCACGATAAGCCAGTTGTTTGTCTTCAATGTCAGCTGTGGCAGTCATTCTAGTTTGGAGATGTTTCCGTTCCTCTTTTTGTTTGTTTATTTGTCCCCCCCCCCCCCAAAAAAAAAAAAAAAAAAAAAAAAAAAAGAAAGAAAGAAAAAAAAAAGTCAACGTAAAGTATTTCAAATTTGCGTTGACATTAGCGTCAGTTGAATCACGCTACATGTTTCCTGATGTTCCCATCCGTGGTCTAATCCAGTATTGTTGGCACACTCTGTCGGCTAGACTTTGTCTATTTGTTTTCCCGGACTGATGTATTTTGTTGTCAATATGAGTCCCACTTAGGCTCTGATATAAGTATCCGTGATGCAGAGACTTCTGTCATTACCTGAAAAATGGTCTGAAATTTCCGCCACTTCGCTCTGTGCTCCTGTCATTTACCTGATGGCGTTGTCTGTGAAAATGGCTTCGCTGTGGCAAGATACAGATGGAGTTTCTACTGGAGGATGACAGAAGTGCCCTGAAAAAGGTATCTATCTATCCGACATCTCTTCCAGAGTTGGAGTTGGGAAGGGGGGAGGGGGATGCGGGGGGCGGGGGGGGGGGAGGTGCATTAAAGACAGAATTAAGAATTTTTTGTTAAGTATAACGAGTTTATGCTTACACTGATACTGACCCGACTCCGATGGTTTCTTTTCCTTACTTATTGTGATCACAGCAATGTTATCGGCATCAGGAAAATGAAATTCTCATGCTGCCTGCTATCACGTTTTGTGCATTTTTGCCTGTTGTTCGTAACAACTGATAGAGGTGTGTTTGCTGAAAATTCATTCGTCTGTTTCGTATTGCATATTAATTCCGTGTCACTTCACACCTTGTTTTATATGTATTTCGCACTGTTGTTATAAATCATCATTATCAACGTTATTTTCATGTTGTGGCTAGGAATCAATGTTAACAAATCCCCCTCAGTACTGCCTTGAGTAGGATAGTGAGCTCTACGTCCTGTTAGCCTGAGACTCTTCAGACCACACTGTTCCCAGACCCAGATCTGTGGTATGCCTCCTCACGTGACTACCTTCCCACGACTGTGGGCCCACAGGCGAGAGGAATGAATTCTTTCACTCAGGAAGACGAACTGCTCCCTAGGGGCCCATACAAACCTCACCGGCGGGCACACGCTAATTTCCCTTTGGCGTCAGGCTGACCCGGTGCTCCCCCCTTTCTACCTGATGGCGCTGTCTTTGAAGATGGCGGCGTTGGGGGGCGGGCGGGAAACAGATGGATTTTCTACGAGAGTGCGACACAAGCGCCATGAAAAAGGGATTTATCGGGGTTATCTCTTGGGGAGTTTGGGGGGGGTTTGGAAGGGAGGATGAAGGGGGGGGGGGGGGTAGGGTATGTATGTGGGGAGGAGGAAGGAAAGGGGGGGGGGGGGGGTTGGTTAAGGACAAAAGGGAAAGGGGGTAGAGTCTCGCGCTTCGCGATGAAGAGAGTCTGGTAGGTGTTGATATTTATGGCGATATTGAAGGCTCCCTGGGAGTAAGAGGGAGACAGTGGGAAAGGGGGGGGGGGGGGGGGGGGGGGATAAGGAGGGAGGGGGGGAAGAGGATGGAAGGTTTGGGGTGCGGTTTGCAACGGAGAATTTCTGGGAGGGGGCTTTGTCTCTCGCCGGTGTTAGCTGATCAACCTGGTTCACGTGATGTGTACGGTGCAACCATCACCAACACCACGTCCACCACCTCCAGCCCCCTCCCTTCTTATCCTCTGTCTCCTCTTTCTCTCTCTCCCCCCCCCCCCACCCTCTCCTCCTTTCCTCTCTGTTTCGCTTCTTTGGGGACTGATGTTGTAAGATCAGAGAGGAATTCGTGATTTTTTTGTGAATCACGGGGGTGAGATGAGAGAGATAGAGAGAGTAGAGGAGATGGGAAGAGAGAGGGGGGGGAGAGAGAGAGAAGAAGGGGAGAGGGAGGGGAGAGAGAGAGAGGAGAGAGAGAGAGAGTAAAAAAAAAAAGGGAGGGTCGGAGAGAGAGAGAGGGGATGAGAGGAGAGAGGATGTGGAGAGAGAGAGAGAGAGGTAAAAAGGAGGGTCGAGATTGAGAAAAATGAGAGGGGAGAGGGGGAGAGGAGAGAGAGAAGAGATGATGAGAGAGAGAGAGAGAGAGAGAGAGTAAAACAAAGGGAGAGTCGAAGACATTGAGAGAGAAGAGAGAGGAGAGAGAGAGAGAGGAGAGGAGAGAGAGAGAGAAGAGGAGAGGAGAGATGAAAGAGAGAGTAAAAACAAAGGGAGAGTCGAAGACATTGAAAGAGAGAGAGAGAGAGAGAGAGGGAGGAGGAGAGAGGAGAGAGAGAGAGAGAGGCATTACAAATGTGGGGGTGGGGTGGTAGGGGTGAAGAAAGAACAAAGTTCTGTCTGTCTGTCTGTCTGTCTGTCTCTCTTCTCTCTCTCTCTCTCTCTCTCTCTCTCTCTCTCTCTCTCTTGTCCGTTTCAATCTCGAGATTGACTGGAATCTGCAAATACCTGTGATATTACACACGCGCAGCAGACCTCTCTCTCTCTTCTCTCTCTCTCTTTTCTCTCCTCTTCTCTCTCTTCTCTCTCTCTTTCATACATCCCGCCCCACGTACAGAACTCTCTTTCTCCCACCTTCCCTCCTCCTATCTTTCCTCTCTCTCTGTGTTTTTGTCTGTCTGTCTGTCTGTCTGTCTCTACCCCTCTCTCTCCCCTTTCCCTCTTTCACTCTCTGTCTCTCTCTGTCTCTGTCTCTCTGTCTCTGTCTGTCTGTCTGTCTTTCTGTCTGTCTGTCTTTTCTGTCTGTCTCTCTCTCTCTCTCTCTCTTCTCTCTCTCTCTCTCTCTCTTTTATCGACCTTGTCATCTCAGTGCGTGGAAGGAAAACAGGCACCCAGCCCTCCTTCCACGCGGTGTCTTTGCTCTGTCGTACAGGGGGTGCCGACCCTCATTTTCACATGCCAGTAGACCTACAGCCAGGATCAGGCTACTCCACCACGACAAGAAAACCAACAGACAATTCCGCGTCAAGGGGGGGCGGGGGGGGGGGGGGGGGGGGGGGGAGATGGGGAAAGTGGGAGGATCAATGACGGGGATGGAATCGGGCGGAGGGAGGGGGGGGGGGTGGTGGGTGGTAGAGGGGGAAGGGGGGGGGGGGGGAAAAGGGGATGGCGGAGGTGATTTTTTTTCTCTTTTTTTTTTAGGAGAGGGATGAGGTTTCTTCCCGACGGGGCAGAGTAGTTGTGTGTGTGTGTGTTTTTGTGTGTGTTTTTGTGTGTGTGTGTGTGTGCATGTGTGGTGTGTGTGTGTGTGTGTGTGTGTGTTGTGTGTGTGTGTGGGGAGAGAGAGGGGAGAGAGAGAGAGAGGAGAGAGAGAGAGAGAGAGAGAGAAATGGGGGAGAGGGGAGAGAGGAGAGTAGGTGTGTGTATGCGTGCGTGCGTGCGTGCGTGCGTGTGTGTGTGTGTGTGTTGTGTGTGTGTTTGTTTGTGTGTGTGTGTGTGTGTGGGGTGTGTGACAGAGAGAGAGAGAGTGTGTTTGTGTGTGTGTGTGGGGTGTGTGTGTGTGTGTGTGTTTTGTGTGTGGTGTGTGTGTGTGACAGAGAGAGAGGAGAGAGAGAGAGGTGAGAGAGGAGAGAGGGGAGAGTGTATATAATTATATGTGTGTGTGTGTGTGTGTGTGTGTGTGAAAAGAGAGAGAGAGAGAGAGAGAGAGAGAGAGGAGAGAGAGAGAGAGAGAAGTGGAAGGAGGGGGAAGAGGGGGAGAGAGGGAGAGAGAGGAGGAGAGAGAGAGAGACGAGAGAGAGGGGAGAAGGAGGGAGAAGAACCTTTCAGACGGGGGGGGGGTAATATCTCAGGAGGCGTACGTGTGACAGAGGCCAAAAAAATGGCGAAGGATGCTCTAGCTACTCTCTCTCTCTCTCTTTTCTCTCTCTTCTCTCTCTCTCTCTCTCTCTCCTCCCCCCCCTCTCTCTTCTCTCTCTCTCTTTTCTTCTCTCTCTCTCTCTCTCTTCTTCGAATTTTTCTGTCTCTATTCTGTCTTTTTATTTTTTTCTTTTTTTTCCCTTCCCTTCTTTTTTCTAGCTTTCTTTTTTTCGTTCGTTCTTTCTTTCTGTTCCTCCTTTTTTTTTTTTTCTCCTTTCTTCTTTCTTTCTTTCTTTCTTCCTTTCTTCGTTACCCTCTTACTTTTTTTTCCCTCCTTCCCCTGGATGTTACTGGCATTTTCTCTGTTTTTCTTCATTTCTTCCTTCCTGTTTTCCTTTTTGTGTGTGTGTTATGTTCTAACATTCTCTCTGTATTCTCTTCTTTTTTCTTTTCTTTTGTCTTTCGTTCCTCTCATTCATTTTATGTTCTTTCTCTCTCTCTTTCCATCTTCATGTATTTCATTCATATGGTTTCGAGCATAAAGTAGAAGTGGACACTCGATAACTGCGAAAGAACACAATATGCCCATTGCTCTTTATGTTGTTGTTGTTGTTGTCGTACCCTGGCTGAAAGACTCCAGGGATCATCCGAACAGCCGAAGTACTTGAACACTTGGTACAAATGCATCAGCTAGGGATGAGAACATTACGTGTGTAACCGTTTTTGATTACCCCGCCACGTGGGTAGCCACGCTCCGACTTCGAGGGATTTTGGAGACTGATAATGTTATGCTAGGAGCTTGTCACGACTGAAGACAATCCCGCATAACTATGCAGAGCAAAACAACATTTTGATGTAGCCTTGGTGTTCTAGCCTACGTCAGTTGGTCTGACACAGCGTTAGCCAAGGCGAGTTGTTCTGTATAAAATGAAAGGATCTGTTGCACCCCCTCCCCTCTCACTTCTCTCATCACCCCCCCCCTTCCCCACTTCCCACCCCCTGCGTCTTCCTCGCTGTTTTAAAATCGTATCGTTTTTCTTCGTTGTTGAACGGCTTTGTTTGAATGGAAAAAAAAAATGTTGACATCTTGAATATGTTTAGGTACGTACTAGTGGTAATTTGGAAATTATACATGGGCAAGTTTGGGGCATGTGGATACGATCATACGCGAATGCTGCAGTTTTGCCCAGATAGGTATTGTATTGTATTATATTTATATTGTATTGTATTCCCTTATGTTGTGCTGCATCATACTGCTTTGTATTGTGTTGTATTTTGTTTTATTGTGTTAAAACACATCGTGCACTTTAGTATCATTCCGTATCGTGTTGTAGCGTATTGTATTGTATTGTACTGTATCGCACTTTATTGTACTGTCTTGCATCTTATTGACTTGCAGTGCATTGACTTGCTTTGTATTGTATTGTGTCGCATTGTATTACACTGCATTGCATCAAATCTCATTGTATTGTATCTTA
>CM031605.1:53005564-53013064 GCA_018398815.1 Conus ventricosus
GTACTGAAAGGATTAGTCACAAACGAGAGTGTGTACACACACACACACACACACACACACACACACACACATTTTAACCCTGATCCTGACTAGTGAAGATGGATCGCGGATCCCATCGAATTTGCATGGGGAGAGGAGGAAGGGATGGAGGGTGGTGGAAAGGAGTTGGGGGAGGGGAAAGGGGAAGGGATCTCCCGCGCGCGCGCCCGTGCGCGCGCGCACACACACACACACACACACACGCACACGCATACGCATGCACACTCTCGCCCACATACGTACGTACAAACACACACGCGCGAGCGCGCACACACCGACACACACACACACACACAACACACACACACACACACACACACACACACACTCACATATACACTTAAACATACACATGCAGACAAACAGACACAGACAACACACACACACACACACACACACCCACACACACACACACACACACACACACACACACACACACACACACACACACACGTTTACTATGTTTGTGGCATATTCAACGCAACTAACGAACTGAATGGACTTTGCAATACCCCAAACAGGACTAGCTGTTCTTTCTTTCACACAAACGACGACCGATATTATAGACAGTCAGGTAAAACCTCCGACTGTTCCAGTTGACAGAAGGGAAAGAGAGGAACGACAGAACAGAAAAGGGGGATAACCGATGAATGAAGACGAAGTCGACAGGACGCGTGGTATTAAAAAAAATGGAAGAAGCTACCAGGTATTGTTTCCATCATAGGTAAGATATAAAATGAATACACACTCTCTCTCTCTCTCTCTCTCTCTCTCTCAAGTGCGGCACCAAGGCGATATGTTAAAATCTCTCTCTCTCTCTCTCTCTCTCTCTCTGTCTGTCTGTCTGTCTGTCTGTCTGTCTCTCTCTCTCTCTCTCTCTCTCTCTCTCTCCTCTCTCTCTCTCTCTCTCTCTCTCTCTCTTCAAGTGCGGCACCAAGGCGATATGTTAAAATCTCTCTCTCTATCTCTCTCTCTCCTCTCTCTCTCTCTCTCTCTCTCTCTCTCAGTGCACGCTAATTCGCTCATGTGCGTGCGCGCGTGAGCGCGTGCGTGTGTGCATGTGCGCGCGCGCGCGTGTGTGTGTGTGCGTGTGCATGTGCGTGTGTGCGTGCGTTGTGTGTGTGTGTGTGTGTGTGTGTGTGTGTGTGTGTGTGTGTGTGTGTGTGTGTGTGTGTGCGTGTGTGTGTGTATGCGCGCGTGCGTCTGTGTGTGTCTCTCTCTCGCGCGCTCCGTAGGTCCGCTTGTTGAGAAAAGCTAGAAAGCATAAAAAAAACAGGCGAAAACTGTACACAACAATCACGTCCAACACGTCAACACCACAAGCTCATTAACGTTTTTTGAGTCTTCTATTATACCCCCCCCCCCGCCCCCAACTGGCCCCCACCCCCCACCCCCGCACCCCAAATCTACCGTGCCACTCGTTTCTTTTCTCCCACCGCGGAGAACCACCACGTCAACCACCCGGCTTTAATCCCATCAGCACCACCGCCCACACTGAAAACAGCAACAATCGGCTCCATCCTCCGGACGTCACATGACTCTCTGCCACGAACGACAGACAAACAGCGAGATTAATTCTCTGGAAACCAAAGAATAAACAATAAAGGAAAAAAAAAGTCCCCAGCCTCCGCTCTGAGTTCCATGGTCCCTTCCTCCAGCCAGCAGGTCGCGAGAGTGAGGAGGAAGCAGCACGTGCCATGCAGTGCGCATGACAGGCTGGTCACGTGACCAAAGGGCGGCTACTAGCGTCCGGGGAAAAGAAAATGGAAGCCGCTTTTTTTGCGTTTTTCTCGTCGTCGTCGTTGTTGTTGTTGTTGTTGTCGTTGTCGTCGTTTTGGTTTTAGGATTTTCTTAAAAGGATGAGAGGGACGCTGAAATGGGAGATGGAGGAGGAGGAGGAGGGGGTGGGGGTGCGAAGGTAGTGAGTGGGCAGAGAGGATTTGAAGTTCAGTGTAGCGAACGAATGTTGCTTACCACATCAATCCCTGCCTCATTAAAGATGTCCCTTTTCCAAGTTTGATTCAAATCAGTTCAGTAGATTTTGCATTTTTGTGTGTGCTGTTTTTATGATTTTTTTTTGGAAAGATATGTCGAGGATGCTAGACACTGGAGGTGGGGAAGGAGGAGGAGGAGGGGGAGGTGCGAAGGGAGAGTGTGGAGTGGATTTGAAGTTCGACGAGGCAAAGAGGTGGTGGATGGGGAGGGGGGGGGGGGGGGGGGGGGGGGCGGGGGGAGGAAAGGGGGGGGGGGGGGGGCGTTTCGGAAGTTGTGAGCATCATTCGCTGCATGCACAGTCATTGTTTTCGCAGATCAAAAGATCAATTTTTTCGATCTCGATCATTTCGACCCAACTGTCCACCATCCTGTGCCAATAACAATCGATGACCACCAGCACCGTGCATTCTCCTTCGACCTAACATCGTTGCTACCTTCATCTTTTCTTTTATCGTTGTCAGTTAGTCACTAATGTCACGACCGGAAGGACACCTGGGAGAACGGTCAGTCACTAATGTCATGACCTGAAGGACACCCGGGAGAACGGTCAGTCACTAATGTCATGACCTGAAGGACACTCGGGAGAACGGTCAGTCACTAATGTCACGACCGGAAGGACACCTGGGAGAACGGTCAGTCACTAATGTCATGACCTGAAGGACACCCGGGAGAACGGTCAGTCACTAACGTCATGACCTGAAGGACACTCGGGAGAACGGTCAGTCACTAATGTCACGACCGGAAGGACACCTGGGAGAACGGTCAGTCCACTAATGTCATGACCTGAAGGACACCCAGGAGAACGGTCAGTCGCTGATGTCATGACCTGAAGGACACTCGGGAGAACGGTCAGTCACTAATGTCATGACCTGAAGGACACCTGGGAGAACGGTCAGTCACTAATGTCATGACCTGAAGGACACCTGCGAGAACGGTCAGTCACTAATGTCATGACCTGAGGGACACCTGGAGAGAACGGTCAGTCACTAATGTCATGACCTGAAGGACACCTGGGAGAACGGTCAGTCACTAATGTCATGACCCGAAGGACACTCGGGAGAACGGTCAGTCACTAATGTCACGACCGGAAGGACACCTGGGAGAACGGTCAGTCACTAATGTCATGACCTGAAGGACACCCGGGAGAACGGTCCAGTCACTAATGTCATGACCTGAAGGACACCCGGGAGAACGGTCAGTCACTGATGTCATGACCTGAAGGACACCCGGGAGAACGGTCAGTCACTAATGTCATGACCTGAAGGACACCTGGGAGAACGGTCAGTCACTAACGTCATGACCTGAAGGACACTCGGGAGAACGGTCAGTCACTAATGTCACGACCGGAAGGACACCTGGGAGAACGGTCAGTCACTAATGTCATGACCTGTAGGACACCCGGGAGAACGGTCAGTCGCTGATGTCATGACCTGAAGGACACTCGGGAGAACGGTCAGTCACTAATGTCATGACCTGAAGGACACCTGGGAGAACGGTCAGTCACTAATGTCATGACCTGAAGGACACCTGCGAGAACGGTCAGTCACTAATGTCATGACCTGAAGGACACCTGGGAGAACGGTCAGTCACTAATGTCATGACCTGAAGGACACCTGGGAGAAACGGTCAGTCACTAATGTCATGACCCGAAGGACACTCGGGGAGAACGGTCAGTCACTAATGTCACGACCGGAAGGACACCTGGGAGAACGGTCAGTCACTAATGTCATGACCTGAAGGACACCCGGGAGAACGGTCAGTCACTAATGTCATGACCTGAAGGACACCGGGAGAACGGTCAGTCACTGATGTCATGACCTGAAGGACACCCGGGGAGAACGGTCAGTCACTAATGTCATGACCTGAAGGACACCTGGGAGAACGGTCAGTCACTAATGTCATGACCTGAAGGACACCTGGGAGAACGGTCAGTCACTAATGTCATGACCTGAAGGACACTCGGGAGAACGGTCAGTCACTAATGTCATGACCTGAAGGACACCTGGGAGAACGGTCAGTCACTAACGTCATGACCTGAAGGACACCTGGGGAGAACGGTCAGTCACTAATGTCATGACCTGAAGGACACCTGGGAGAACGGTCAGTCACTAATGTCATGACCTGAAGGACACCTGGGAGAACGGTCAGTCACTAACGTCATGACCTGAAGGACACTCGGGAGAACGGTCAGTCACTAATGTCATGACCTGAAGGACACCTGGGAGAACGGTCAGTCACTAACGTCATGGACCTGAAGGACACTCGGGAGAACGGTCAGTCACTAATGTCATGACCTGAAGGACACCTGGGATAACGGTCAGTCACTAATGTCATGACCTGAAGGACACACCCGGGGGGAAACGGTCAGTCACTAATGTCATGACCTGAAGGACACCGCGGAGAACGGTCAGTCACTAATGTCATGACCTGAAGGACACCCGGGGGAACGGTCAGTCACTAATGTCATGACCTGAAGGACACTCGGGAGAACGGTCAGTCACTAATGTCATGACCTGAAGGACACTCGGGAGAACGGTCAGTCACTAATGTCATGACCTGAAGGACATCGGGAGAACGGTCAGTCACTAATGTCATGACCTGAAGGACACTCGGGAGAACGGTCAGTCACTAATGTCATGACCTGAAGGACACTTGGGAGAACGGTCAGTCACTAACGTCATGACCTGAAGGACACCTGGGAGAACGGTCAGTCACTAATGTCATGACCTGAAGGACACCTGGGAGAACGGTCAGTCACTAATGTCATGACCTGAAGGACACCTGGGAGAAACGGTCAGTCACTAATGTCATGACCTGAAGGACACCTGGGAGAACGGTCAGTCACTAACGTCATGACCTGAAGGACACCGGGAGAACGGTCAGTCACTAATGTCATGACCTGAAGGACACCTGGGAGAACGGTCAGTCACTAACGTCATGACCTGAAGGACACTCGGGAGAACGGTCAGTCACTAATGTCATGACCTGAAGGACACCTGGGAGAACGGTCAGTCACTAATGTCATGACCTGAAGGACACCCGGGGGAACGGTCAGTCACTAATGTCATGACCTGAAGGACACTCGGGAGAACGGTCAGTCACTAACGTCATGACCTGAAGGACACTCGGGAGAACGGTCAGTCACTGATGTCATGACCTGAAGGATGTCATGACCTGAAGGACACCCGGATGAACGGTCAGTCACTATAATGTCATGACCTGAAGGACACCTGGGAGAACGGTCAGTCACTGATGTCTTGACCTGAAGGACATCTGGGAGAACGGTCAGTCACTGATGTCTTGACCTGAAGGACATCTGGGAGAACGGTCAGTCACTAATGTCATGACCTGAAGGACACTCGGGAGAACGGTCAGTCACTGATGTCATGACCTGAAGGACACTCGGGAGAACGGTCAGTCACTAATGTCATGACCTGAAGGACACCCGGAAGAACGCAGACCTCCGCCATGGTGGAGCGGATCCAGGATACACTCTTTGATGCAGATCCACACTCCGGATCCGCATTAGTGTTAACTGGATTCGTCCTTGGGTCACATTTGAGCTTCCCAAGGTTATAAAGAACACGATGAAGTAAGTACACGCCCATAACGCCAAACGAGTGTTGTTCACGACATCAAATTTTCTATTCCATACCTCATTTAAGATTTCTGTTTTTTTTTTCCAAGTTTAGTAAAAACTAATTTAGTAGTTTCTGCATTATCTTGCCGGTGAATAAACAAACAAAGAAACGCACGCGAGTGAAAACATAACTTCCCTTACGGAGGTAATATCAGTAGTAACAATGACAATAATATAGATTACAACAATATGAGAGGGTGTACAGCATTCAGATCATACGCCGAGGACCCCAGCAACAAGATATCGCAACCAAGAGCGACACTTACTAAGATAATGTAATGTTGCTTACAGCCCAGCCGACCGCAAAGGGCCATGTCAGGGCTGTCACCGCGTTGAAGTCAACCCACAAGTCATTCATTCACACAACTTTTCAAATACACCTAAAAAAATTGTTAAAACTCTCTCCACTGTAAAATCTCAGATCAGATGAAAAATATTAGTATCCCTCAGAAAAGCAAAGATCACATCAGGTGGAACATCTCTGAACAAGGTTTTCATGGAGTCTGCTGTAAAATGTTTATGTCTTGATACATGCAAGTTTCACAACTCTAGAAGAATATGTTTCATCGTAAGTGGTACATGACATGGAATGTACCACGGAGCTTCTTCACTCTTTAAAAGGTTCGGATGAGTTAAAAATGAATGGCCAGTGTGCAACCGCATAAAACCGTTTCTTCTTTGCGACCACCAGAGGTAGATGAGAGTAATTCTTTTAGGTGTGGACAGATCTGGAAAAGTTTGTTATCCGTCTGTTTATTCCAGTCCTCCTGCCAGAGGTCTCTTACATAATCATTAAGAACATGAACACCTTTCACTGTCAGTAAAAAAAAAAAAGAGCGATTCCACACTCTGGTATTTGTAACAAATATGTCAAGGATGATCCTGAGTGGGACAGTATAGAACATTATTTTTTGTTATCATCAGCATTTTCAGTTTCAGTTTGTTTCATAAAAAAAAAAAATCGTTGCGTGTGGGCTAGTCCATGTACGCAACGCCACATCCCCTAAGTTTTGCGACCATACTGCACATGTTTTAAAACTGATGGATAAATGAATTAACGACTAAGATGAGAGAATTTATGAAGAGGGTCTCGAGGTTACGACTTAACGGGTGTCTGACCTACAGCATTAGCCCAATGCGCTAGTCAGACCTTGATATCATCAACATTCGTTGGTAAATTTCATTCATTTGCAAAAGTTGCAACCACCCTTGAGAGCAGCAACGGATACATTGCACATTGTGTCTATTCTGCAGCTGAAGATTAAGATCCAAACCATTGCCTCCGACGCTCGCTCGTGTGAGACGTGCCTTTGCCGTAACGAGACAGGAAGGATGTCAGCGAGCTAGGCACGTGACGTGAATAGGTATTCGCACGTGCCCCCGCGCGTTGCCGTGATTTATGGGACAGTGGGTGCGTTCCCCTGTGTGCCAAGAGGTCAGAGAGGTGCAAAGGAGATTGGTCGGACTGGAGGATGAAGTTCACGGCTAATAACGATGTTGTTACCATGCAAATTTTTGTTTTGCCCTGTGACCTCTCAATGTCTTGCTCGTCTGTCGTTGTCAGTCTGCTTGTCTTATCTACGCGAGTTGGTCTCTCTCTCTCTCTCTCTCTCTCTGTTTGTTTGTCTGTGTGTCTGTCTGTCTGTCTGAGAGTCTCGCCTCATTCACTCTCTCGCTCTCTGTAAGCGTGTGGTGTGTACACACGAGCATGTACGTACCCCCCCCCCCCCCCCCCCCCCCCCCCCCCCCCCCCCCCCCCCCCCCACACACACACACACACACACAACGAGTTTCGTTCTCTTCTGTCTTTCCTCCTTTGATATATC
>CM031605.1:53020564-53025564 GCA_018398815.1 Conus ventricosus
ACTTTTTCAACAACAACAACAACAACAAAAAAGAAAGAAAGAAAAAAGAAAGAAAAGAAAGAATGTGGGAACAAACTGGAGGTTGGAGGCCCAAAGGAAAAGAAAGAAAGAAAACACACACACACACACACAATTCACTCATTTACTGGCACCGTTGTACAACCGCCTGGCCATCGACACAACAAATCTAGCTCTGTTCAACACGTGACCAACTCTAATGTTATTGGCATTAGATAAACATCATTACCATACATTGAACGTAATTCAGTGAGTATACACAATATGAGAACGTTGCTGAAAGGCAGCGATGATCCATAATGGAGATAGCCCTCAGAGATCAGCGTGTCGTTAAACTTCATTGTTTTAAATTATCGTTTGTCCCTGACATACATACACAACGTTATGCAAGACTTGAACACACCCGGTGGACAGAATATGTTAGACTTGGCTCATGCCAGAACGTATAAAAAAAGCAGGTTTTTTTCTCTCTTGTCCTTTGTGATCTGAACACTATGTGAGTTCATCCGATTTGTGAATACCCAGAGTGGAGTGCCAGATTATCAAACATATTTCACTGGCTTTTTTTTAGGGGGGTGGGTGGGGATTGTGGACCGAGGAGGACGTGGGAGGGGGGAGGATTTCTTTTTTTGATCACCTCACTCTTGATCAGCCAGACTCGTCTTTGGATGGAATTACGACTGGAACATGTATCTGTCTTTTCTGATACATGCGGAAGTGTAAGTTACCTTATTAAAGCAGTCTCTGATCAGATCATCGTTATTATCCTGATCTTCATTGATCAAGATAAGATTTTAAAATATATATATATATTACCAAAAATAGGATAACAAGTATATGAGTAATTAGATGTTAAACAGTAAATAAAAATATTGATGCAGATTCACATTTTACAAATACTTACACGTCAATAAAACGAATAAGGTAGATACAAAAATATTCATGAGAAACAGGAACGACAGAAACAGAAAACGATACACCAGGAACTGACCTGTTTGCTTTAAAATGTTTGCATTCTATATCAAAAGGTCATGGGTACATTATGGAAAATGGATTTCCCCTCAGAATTGACAAATTCCAGATTTCAGAGCAAAGGGTCATCGGATATCCTTATAGACAGAGTCATGGTTTTAGATATTATCATGAAAACGTGAATTATAGAAAACATTCATTGTAAATTTTGTTTTGCTGCCAAGACAGTATTCGCTCGTATTTGAACATGTGTGGGAAGAAATGTAAAGAAATGAAGTAAAAGTGTGCAACTCTTGTCAAGGTACCTTTGAACAAAACGATTTGTAGCACTGCTTGGAATAAGTAAAAATACAAGAACAGAGTCATTATTTACATTCATAACTCTTACTGGACGTCCTGTTGTGGTTTTTCAAATGCAGATACTACACATGCACACCTTCACATAATGCAGATATTTCATAAGCAAATCGTGTATACAGGCATCTCAGTTATAAATGTAAAGCAGGTACTGTCGAGAAGGCCACTTGGGACAGAGAGAGAGAGAGAGAGAGAGAGAGAGAGAGAGAGAGAGAGAGAGAGAGAGAGAGAGAGAGAGAGGGAGAGAGGAGAGAGAGAGAGAGAGAAGAAGAAGAAAAAAGAAGAAGAAGAAGAAAAAAATTGTGAATTCCATCACTTTCCCACCCGAAAAAAAAAGAGGTCGAAGGGAGATAGCCCAACAGGTATCGTGACAGTTTGGGCCCATGTCTCCTGGGGAAACAAATTCGCTCAAAACTTGCGGGTTGGGGGGATAAAAAACCCATTCGTAAGTGGCCTATGGTGTAATTTACGTTATCTGCTTCCCCCTTCCGTTTCCCGTGACCTATGGTGTATAATTATCGCTTACCCTCGCTTCCTCCCTTCCCTGTTCCAGTGATTGGGTGTTAAAATTATCGTTTATCCATCGTTTCCCCCCTTCCGTTTCCATGCCCTATGGGTATAATTATCGCTTATCCATCGCTTCCTCCCTTTCCTGTTCCAGTCCCCTATGGTGTATAATTATGCTTATCCATGCTTCCCCCCTTCCCTGCTTCGTGCACCTTGGGTATATTATCCTTATCCTCCTTCCCCTCCCCCCCTGTTCCCGTGCACATGGTGTTTAATTATCGCTTACCATGCTTCCCCCCTTCCTGCTCCAGGCCCTTTGGTGTATAATTATGTTTCCATGCTTCCCCCCTTTCCCTGCTTCCAGTCCCCTTGGGGGTTATAATTGTTTTAAATCGTTTCCTCTTTGTTAGTTCCTAGGGATAAAAACCTTACCCTGCCCCCCTTTGTTGGCCCAGGGGTAAAACCCCCAAACCCCTTTTTCCCTGGGGACTTGGGAAAATTTCGATCTGTTTTTTTTGTTTTCTGAAGGGTTTAAAAAAGTTACACGTTTCCCCTCCTGTTTAGTTCGCCCCTGAGGGGGGGGGGGGGGGGTTTATTTTGGGGGTAAAAACAACGGTTTTCAGGGGCTGGAATGGGACCCTCTGGGGTTGCCCCGAGGGGGGTTAAAAACAACGGTTTTTTCAGGGGCGGGAATGGCGACCCTCTGAGGTTGGCTCTGAGGGGGTAAAAAACCCGGTGTCAGGGTGGAATGGGACCCCGTAGGTTGGTCTGGGGGGGGGGGGGGGGGGGGGGGGTAAAACAAGGGTTTTTGTCGGGGGGCTAAAAATGGCGACTCTTGTGGTTTCTTGAGGGGGTAAAAAAAACGGTGTCAGGGCTGGAAGGGACCTCTGTAGGTTGGCTCTGAGGGGGGGAAAAAAAACACGGTGTAGGGGCTAGAATGGCGACTCTTGTGGTTTGGTTGAGGGGGGGGGGGGGGGGGAAAAAAAAAAACGGTGTCAGGGGTTTAGATGGCGACTTCTGATTTTTTTCTTGAGGGGTTTGAAAAAACAACGGTGTCAGGGGGCTAGATGGGTCTCTGTAGGTTTGGCTCTGAGGGGGGGTAAAACAAGGTTTTGCGGGGGCAGAATGGCGACTCTCTGTGGGTGTGGTTGAGGGGGGGGGGGGGGGGGGGGGGGTGGGAGGGGTTGGGATCCTTTATTTGGGGGTTGGGGGGGGGGGGGGGGGGAAAAAAAGGTTTTTGGGTGGGCAAGGGGTTTTTGGGGGTTGGGGGGGGGGTTAAAAAACAACGGTGCGGGGGCTGAATGGCGACCTCTGTAGGTGGGGCTTGAGGGGGGGGGGGGGGGGGGGGGGGGGGGGGGGGGGGGGGGGGGGGGGGGGGGGGGGTTTAAAAACAACGGTGGTGTGGCTTGGGGGGGGAAAAAACCGGGTTTTTCGGGGGTAAAATGGCGCTCTCGTAGGGGGCTCTGGGGGGGGTAAAAAAAACAGGGTGTCGGGGCTAGAATGGCGACTCTTGTGGGTGGGGCTCTGGGGGGTAAAAAAACGGTGTCAGGGGTAGAATGGGCTCTTGTAGGTGTGGTTGGGGGGGGGGTAAAAACAACGGTGAAGGGGTAAAATGGCGCTCTCTGTGGTGTGGCTCTGAGGGGGGGGGGGGGGGGGGTTAAAAAACAACGGTGTCAGGGGTAAAATGGCGATCTTTTTGGGGGGTAACGGGGGGGGGGGGGGGGGGGGTAAAAAAAAACGGTGGGTGGTCTGGGGGGGTAAAAAAAAAAGGGTTTTGTCAGGGCTGAATGGCGACTCTTGTAGGTGTGGTCTGAGGGGGGGGTAAAAAAAAAACGGGGCAGGGGCTGAATGGCGATCTTGTAGGTGTGGTTTGAGGGGGGTAAAAAAACGGTGTAGGGGCTAAAAATGGCGACTCTCTGTAGGTTTGGCTTGAGGGGGGGTTAAAAACACGGTGTCAGGGGCTGGAATGGTGCCCCCTCTGGGGTTTTGTCTGGGGGGGTAAAAAAAAAAACGGTGTCAGGGGCTAGAATGGCGACTCTCTGTAGGTTGGCTCTGAGGGGGGTTAAAAAAACCAACGGGTCAGGGGCTGAATGGCGATCTTGTGGGGTGTGTCTTGGGGGGGGGGGGGGGGGGGGGGGGGGTAAAAACAAGGGTGTCGGGGGTAGAAGGGCGACTCTCTGTAGGTGGGGCTCTGAGGGGGGTAAAAAAACAACTTTTGTCGGGGGCTAAAAATGGCCCTTTTTGTGGTTTGGCTTGGGGGGGGGTTTTAAAAAAAACGGTGTCGGGGGCTGAATGGCGACTCTCTGTAGGTTTGGTTTGGGGGGGTAAAAAAACGGTTCAGGGTGGCTAGAATGGGGACTTTGTGGGTTTTGGCTTGGGGGGGGGGGGGGGGGGGGGGGAAAAAAACAACCGGTGTGGGGGGTTTAGAATGGGACTCTCTGTAGGTTGGCTCAAAGGGGGGGGGGGGGGGGGGTAAAAAAAAAAAAGGGTTTTGTCTTGGTAAAATGGCGACTCTCTGTAGGTCGGATCTGAGGGGGGGGGGGGGGGGGGGGTTAAAAAAACGGTGTCAGGGGCTAAATGGGATTCTTGGGTTTGCTCTGAGGGGGATAAAAACGCTCACGATATCTTGTGTACCCTCATACATTCCCCCGGAGAGGGTATGTTTTTCATGTGCATTGTTTAGGTTCTTTAAACCAGTTGGCATGTAATTCAACATGGTCCAAATTTTCCCCGGTTTCAGTCAATTTTCTTTCCCCTTTTCTTTTTTTGCCATCTTTTGCTTGCGTCCCGTGTTGTTTTTTTTTTGTGGTGGGGGGGTGGTGGTGCGCTTTTTCTTTTTCTTTACATTGGTGGTATGTTAATGTGGTATTGTGGTGAGTGATTAGAAAAAAGTATACTTTTTTGTCTTTTACATTCTAAAGGAAATGGGGTCACGAAGGTGGAAAAATATTTTTGTGTTTTTTTTCTTGGCGTATTTTTTTTTACCTTCATTTTCATCATACACAGTTGTGTACACGAAAACGTTGCTCTAGTGTTAGGAATAAAGGAGTTTGTTTATATGGGTGAACTAAAGAGGTGCTGTTATACGCCCAGTGTTCTTGCGCGCTGTCCTCTTTTTGCGCACCTGTTAACTCTCGAATTATTTG
>CM031605.1:53033682-53051182 GCA_018398815.1 Conus ventricosus
CGCACGCACAATTTGGCGACCAGAATGCATGAGTGTAGTGAGCGATCGTGATCCACAAGCATACAGTCTGAAATTCATGGTGTTAATTGAGCTGTCTTCCAGAGGAGATCATGTCTTTGTGAAAGGAATAATAATAATAAATAGAAAATAATGATGATAATAATCATAGTAATAACAAGATAATGATAACAATGATAATGATGATATAAACAAGAAGAATAATGATAATGATAAAAAGAATAAACAACGACAATTACAACAACATAGCATTTATAAAGCGCCTTGCCAAAGGTTCTGGGCGCTGACAATCCACACTCTCGTGCACGAAACGGCTGCCTACCTGGTCGAGCTGCCTGCCGTGCCGTTCAGTCGGTTCCCGTGTCATCCAGTCAATATCGTTCACTCAGTTTCCTTACTTCCTTCATTCTTTCCATTTCTCATGCAGGGTTGATGCTATAACGTGTCATTCATACCACGGCATAACTTCATTCATACCAACGGCCAAACTGGCCTTTTCTTCCGGAAGTTGTTCGTGGGATTTTACGTGTGTGCAAGATGTCATACATGCATTCACACCCGGAGCCTCGATTTATAGTCTAAATCGAAGGACTATTTGGGAAATGGAGTCAGAACCAATGTTTAACTCCCAGGGAAAAATACTCTGTACTGAAACGGCCTGGCGGAGATTCGAACCTTCAACCCAGGATCTTCAAGACTGTTGAGTCCGCGCTCTACCAGCCGAGCTATTCCGGCCCCCGGAATGATAAATTCGTAGAACTACATTTAGATGCTACGAGACCTTCACCCCCCCCCCCCCCACTACCCGCTTCCCCCCTTCCCCCCAGCCCCGTTCATCAATATCAACTAAGCACACACACACACACACACACACACACACACACACACACCACAACCACACGCACACACACACACACACACACACACACACACACACACACACACACACACACACACAGCACGCACGCACGCGCGCGCGCACGCACGCACGCACGCAAGCACGCACGCACGCACGCACAGCACACCACACACACACACACACACACACACACACACACACAAGGTTAAAAAAAATCTTATGGACTTCATTGTCATCCTAGCGGACTCGGAGAATGTTTAACAAGGTGCCCGTTTGATATCTTCAAAACACCTTTTTTCTGAAATTAATCTTCAACACCTTTCTTAATCTCTAACACGACTGAGTCAGAAGAGCACATAACCCGATGCAAAAGGCCAGAACTTCAAACAAACATTTTTTTTTTCAATTCCAGCTGGTAAATTTAGTAACGCTGCCATGTTGAAAGTTTAACAATGATTTGGCACGAGGCTGCAGTCCTACATCTGTTTCCAATGAACAACGACTTTCTTCGACACCTTCAAGAATACTTAACACACAGTTGTTCACGTAATAGTTCTCTTCTAAATAAACACAGCCCTGATACGGCTTCCAGCAGTCGGCTAGGCTGTACACGACACGACTTTCAAACAATCTTCAACACCTCGAGGATTTGATTAGATATGGACGAGACGACGGCATCGGATTGACAAATTGTTTATTTTTCTTTCCTTTATTATCGTTAGATTTCAAAAGAAGATTCCTCCCGTGCGGAAGTGACGTCATTTCTCCGTGAGGAAGTGACGTCTTCGGAAACGCTTGTTGTGTTTCTTTACTGTTTCCGCTGAACGTCTGTTCCACGCTCAGCCAATGGTGGTGATTGTTTGATTGGAAGGCGAGAATGTTGTTACGCGTTCCTTGTTCTGTCTCCCCTGAACGATCAATTTATCAGCGCCTGTGTGTGGTGTGTGTGTGTGTGTGTGTGTGCGATGAGCCGATTTAAAGAAAGAGGGAGGGGAGAGGTGAGGAAAATAAACAGAGAGAAAATGAGAGAGAGCACGAGAGAGAGAGAGAGAGAGAGAGAGAGAGAGAGAGAGAGAGAGAGAGAGAGAGAGAGAGAGAGATTACCGTTTTGCAGGGAACAGTGTTTGGTAGTGTGTTTCTGATATTGTCTTCAAGAAACGTGGTTCTACTTTACCTTGCATAGATTGTTTTATGTTGACGAACAAAATTGTTGGTTTTCAGCACAATATTAGTTATGGTAATAATCATTAAGATGATGATGGAGATGAGGATGAAAGTGATGATAATGATGGTGATGATGATCACCCTTTCTCGTTCTATCCCTATATCCACAAGCGTTATGGCTATCTCTTACCATCGTGTACAGATGCCTTTGTAACAATTGTTTCGTTAAAGTCGTCATGAATTTGAGTTTCTAAAGACATGGGTTTTTTTTTTGTTCACAACAATGTTAGACGTTTCACATTCTCAACTGTATTCGAGAGAGCGATATTTTTTGTCAAATTAATTAATATCACCCACCACCACCACCACCACCACCACCACCCTCCTTTCCCTTCTTCCTGTTTGTGTGTTTTGATGTAGTAAACGTGTTTGTTGCGGGCCCACTTCTGATGAAGAATGTTTATCAGTATAAACAACACTTATCTAGTATTATGACATCGTGAATAGACGTTGAGGTGAAGAAGAAACAGTTTTATTCATTATAATTAGTATTGACGTAACTCATGTAGCACCTGTTCTGGGTGAGAGACTAAGCTCTAAGCGCTTTGCTATCCACACTTCGTTTACGACACGAAATGCCTACCTGGGTAGAGCCGACTGAAGAGCTGCCTGCTACCGCTACTTTCTGTTGTTTACTGTGTCGTTTAATCGAGTTGAGTCATGTAGGTTTTTTTTCAGTTATTCTTTTTATTTTTTTTACTGTCGGAAGATCCATACCATATATATATATATATATATATATATATATATATATATATATATTATATATATATATATATATATACGTGATATCCATACCAACGACCAAAGTAGCGTTCTCTTCGAAAGCTGGTAATGGGATATAACGTGTGTGCAAGATGTTACGCGTGCGTTCATCACACACAGAACCTTGATTTATTGTCTCATTCGGAGGACTTTTCAGTAAAAATGAATCAGAACTATTGTTAACTCCGAGGGGAAAAAATCCCCCTGTACTGAAACGGCCCGCCGGAGATTCGAACCCGCAACCCCAGGATCACAAGCATCACGGTTCCGACACTCTACCACTAACTGAGCTTTTCGAATCCTCAAGTTTCCCTCTGTCTGAAAATACTTGGCAGCATAGACAAGGCGGGGGAGGTGTGTGGTAAATCAGCCCTGCTGCTTTGTGCGACGCATCGGAAAGTGATTGAATGTCAGGTCTGACTGATAGACAGACCTGACAATTCCACAGGGAATGTTTCAATCATAAAAACATGAAGAATTAATAAACTGAAACCTATGTATACACGTTTCTGAGGGAGCTGAGTTTCAAAAACAGAATGGAGAAACATATGGTCTGATTGAAATGAATTATGCAAGCGAACGGATAAAATGGTTCCCAGGTATTAAACTAATAGAAGGTTCATTCTGAAATTTTACCACTATAACTTTTCCCCCTGTTTACCTGTTGTACGAGACCTTGGAGTCTTAATGGAACGCTATGGTAATGGAACATGGTTGTATTATTTGCTTTCCTTTGAATGTCATGACGTATTTACAGTGAGATTGCATGTGACTTTCAACTTTGTTTGAAATTTGTACATGCTGTCATTCTTGTGCATTGAAAATCCTTTCTTTATGTGCATCTATGTTGAAAGAAAATGAAGACGAAGAAAAAACACACGAGATGTTTTTTTTTGTTTTTTTTTTTTTTTACCTACAGGGAATATAGGAAGTGGGTGAGAGTGGGATAGGGGGGAGGGGGGTGGGTTGCGTTAATGTGTGGTCTTTGTTGTGGCATTAGTTTAACGTTTAGGTCCCCCCCCCCCCCCCCTCTTCCCTACCCCCTTTCCCCCACCCTCCATGATGATCATACCCGTCTACTAAATATCACCACAAGTTGGTATGGGCATTCAACCTGAAGCGCGTTTCAAAACCGCGAGAATTCGAGAGTGGCTAGACTAGCCTGTGCTGCGGCGAGGAAAGCGAGAGACTAGTGGAACCAAGAACTAGGCACTCCTAGACTAATTCCGATCAACAATATGGCTGCTTCTTCATGTTCTTCTGGCTGTCGGAAGGACAGCATTCAGTGCTTTAGATGCACCGATCACAAGACGTCAGTATTGTTCGTGCACCATGAGAGAGGATGTCACAATTGGCCGCCATTTTTCTCTCGCATGCTTGCCGTTAAGAGCATGCTGAAAAATACAGCTATCCATCACAGAACTGTAAGATTTCCTAGCGTCTAGTCTCTTTATGAAATGCGCCCTTGACAGTAAATCAACTAAGTGACATTCATGTCATGTTATGTAGTAGTTGTTATCTTTATCACTGATGGCGTATGCTGTTTCTATCATCATTGTCACTGATAAATAATGCATTACTTTCGCCCCCATTACCACCGTATGTGATAGATTAGTCGACTACAATGTGTGTGTGTGTGTGTGTGTGTGTGTGTGTGTGTGTGTGTGTGTGTGTGTGTGTGTGTGTGTGTGTATATTGTGTGGTGTGTGTGTGTGTGTGTGTGTGTGTGTGTGTGTGTGTGTGTGTGTGTGTGTGTGTGTGTGTGTGTGCGTACATGCGTGCGTGCGTGCATGCGTGGTGCGTGCGTGCGTGCGTGGCGTGCGTGCGTATGTAAAACTTTTGCCAAGGTTGTTCCTGACATGTAATAAAAGTATGTTTCGTCACAAATGGTTCGTCATCTTTACCACTGAGATTGTTCTGCCTTAATACACTGATATGTTATAAACCATTTTCATTATAAACACAGGTGTGTAGTAAACTGCTGTGACCAGATTTACCACCCAGACAGAACAACCTGTTACATTTAATTTTTTTTTTACCACTGATAACATACGATGCGCGCATTTGTGCATACGTGAGTGCCTGTGTGCGTGGTTACATGGGGTATGTCATTTTACGACACGCAGTAAATTACTTTACCCCTGTCATGCATTTAATCCATTTTCACCATCTTTACCACAGTCGATCAGTAATGAACAATAATAGTTCATAAAGCTAGCAGCCCTCTGCAATCACTCAGTGAATCTGACAATCAATCAATCAATCAGAAATGGTGAACTACAAAAAAAAAAAAAAAAAAAAACCAGAGAGAGAGGGGGAGGGGAGGGAGTAGGGGGGGCTAAAGAGGGTAGAAAGGGGTGTAAGGTAAGGGGTTGAAAGGAGAGACAGGGGAGAGAGAGGAAGGGGGATGGTAGGGGGTAGGAGGTGAAGGATGTGAAAAAAAAGGCATTCGTTAAAGTGGCTGTTACATAACCCAGCCCCCAAGCAGGCTTCCCTTGAATTTAGATCACACCACGCGCACCTTATAAATCTAATAAACCCTCTCGTTAATTCTCTGATAGGTTTTGTAGAGAGAGAGAAAAAAAAAAAAAAAGGGAGAAAGAAAGAAAAGGATGATGAGAGAGAGAGAGAGAGAGAGAGAGAGAGAGAGAGAGAGAGAGATTGCGCTTATCTAGACAGAAGCCAGTGACACGGAAATTTGTGTAAATCAGGGTTGTTGCCCCTCATGGCGGTTCACACCGGGGGAGATGGATCAACACACACACACAACACACACACCACGCGCGCGCACGCAAACACACACACACACACACAACACAGAGGGGGGTGGGGTGGACCAGTTAGAGTGACAGACTGATAATAGGTTTCCAAATTCTCTCTCTCTCTCTCTCTCTCTCTCTCTCTCTCACACACACACACCCACACACACACGAAAACCTCCACACAAAGTATAGCAGTGCAGGAGAGGAAAGCGACCAGATGCTGTCAGCCAATGGAAGGCACAGAGACATTCAGTCGTCGACCAGCTCATCCAATAGTAACCAGTGGTAGATAAAAACAATAAGGTAATAATGAATGCTATTGCTGCTGTTGCTGCTTCTGAAACAGCCATCAGGGTAGTAATTTTTCAGTTTAAACTGTAAAAACAAAATCAGCATGCATAATTGTGGACCTGTGAATCGGCAATCTGTTCAGTTTACAAAATAACGATTTATTTTTAGTCCGCTGTTTGTTTTCACTTGGCATAATATCGGATTTGTAGTTTTGTGTGGCTGCACACCAAAAGATTAATGCACCAAGGCTGCTTAAGGAGTCGAGTATTTATAGACAGGCACACTTGGATTGTTTTGAGAATTTCAGTTTCATTGTCTGAAAGTTGATGTACCTTCTTTTCTTTCATATGGCCATTAAGGTACATGCCAAGTGGGTTCCAAGCAGACAGATTAAAATGAAAGGAATGGGATTAGTTGGGAGCAACCGTCTGGCGCAAAGATGGGATCATGGGGTGAGTTTGTTGTTGTTTGTTGTTGTCGTACCCTGGCTAAAAGACTCCAGGGATCATCCGAACAGCCGAAGCATTTGAACACTATGGCACAAATGCATCAGCTGGGGATGAGAACATTACGTGTGTGACCGTTTTTGATTACCCCGCCACATGGGCAGCCACACTCCGACTTCGGGGGAATGGGGTGAGTGAGAAGGCCTGAAATGTGATGTCAGCCCAGGAGAAGGCTATCTGTTTGGATATTGTGAATGATGTTATCAATGTCATCGGTGGAATCCCCCAAAACAGATGAAATGATCGGTGGCGGTGGTAAGGGTTTTTTTTCATCAATTACCAGTTTAACATCAAATGATGGCTCCAACTTATGGTAGACCTCAAAATGCTTACATGCTTTGTTTATAATTGTATATATATATATATATAATATATATATATATATATATATAGAATGCTGAACAATTAAGTAGTGGGGGAAAACAAGTGCAGGCTAACAATTCCTCAGTCGTTATAGTAATGACTTGGCAAAGATTTAAACTTTTAGATTAAAAAAAAAAATTTGAAGATGAAGAAAATGGGGAATATAATAATTATAAATATGAGAAACCGTTCACTAGCTGCCTGAGGGCACCATTGTAATCCCTCTCGAAGACGCATCCATTTGTATTGCCTGCTCCTAGGCCTTTCGTCTGCTGGATCGGACTTATCAGGAGACACGGCTGATTGTGTCTGTGCTCTTGGTGTCAAATAGAGACACACCACAGTGCATAATTCTGTGGTGTTCTCACTACCAAGGGTTCAAAAAAGAATCCAACAGCACTCTCAAAGCAGCCAGCGAAAGGTAATAAATGGAACCAAACGAAGGCGTGGAGAAGAAAAAAGTTGCTGAAAAACTAAAAGCATTATTCAAACAGTATAAAATATAGGGGACAATCTTTGAGCCTATGCTTGAGGATCCATTCAAGGGTGCAAGGGAGATCAAAAGATATGGAACAGTTTGAGTGGTCAGCTCTGCTGTTCAATAACCCAAGCATTGTACGTGGCTAAGAATTGTACAGAACAACCTTTACTTGGATCTCCTAAGAGATGCAATCTCCCACTGATTGACCAAACAATAGAATGCTGAACAATTAAGTAGTGGGGAAAACAAGTGCAGGTTAACAATTCCCTCAGTCGTTATAGTAAATGACTTGGCAAAGATTTATACTTTTAGATAAAATATATATATATATGTATATATATATATTATATATATAATATATATATAATATATATATATATATATATATATATATAATATATATATATATATATATATATATATATATATATAAGTGTGTGTGTGGTTTGAGATTTTGAAATCTCATTATCAGTCTCATTCTAACTGTGTGTGTGTGTGTGTGTGTGTGTGTGTGTGTGTGTGTGTGTGTGTGTGTGTGTGTGTGTGCGTGCTGTGTGTGTGTGTGTGTGTGTGGTGTGTGTGTGGTGTGTGTGTGTGTGTGTGTGTGTGTGTGTGTGCGTACATGTGTGTGTGTGTGCGTGCGTTGTGTGTGTGTGTTTGTGTGTGTGTATGTATGTGTGTGTGTGTGTGTGTGTGTGTGTGTGTGTGAGAGAGAGAGAGAGAGAGAGAGAGAGAGAGAGAGAGAGAGAGAGAGAGAGAGAGAGAAATGAATAAAGAACCATGAAATAAGAATATAATTCGGGGAGGGGGCTCACAGATGACTCTTAGCGATGCCTGATCGGTTACTTCCCATTTGGTCTACTCCCATTTCGCCTACACAGAAATGTGTGAGCACGACTTGGCCTAACGGCCTTCGTTCATTCGTCCTTCGTCCTCTCTCGGGCTTCGCCCTACTCTAATCTAAAGACCATCGATTCTGCTTTGGAGTAGACTGGGACACTGGTTTACGCCAGGGGGGAGCCTTGCAGTATGGTCAGTATGGAAATAGACGAAGGGGAAAGTAGTAGACGAAATGGGAGTAGACGAAATGGGAGTAGACCAAATGGGAAGTCACCGCCTGATCAGCTGGGATCATTGTGACGCAGTTGGAAGTGTTGCACATTGTTGCACTTTTCGTTCGTATATAAAAGCTTTTAAGACATGTGGATACGCTTACTACTATGCTTAAATTGCAATACTGCTCAAACGTACAGTAACATTCCACAACTCCAAGGCTCACTTAAGTATCATTTTGTATGTAACATGTAAACACTACCCCTTTTCTTGTCTAACAGTACAACAAAACTGCGGTCGATGTCTTCGTGATTGCCTACCCCTAATTCCCTCAACACCCCCCACCCCCCACCCCACACACACACACGCACACTCTAACCCTCACCCGTCCATTGCCCCTTATCCCTTTTCCCCCAGAACCCTAACCCCCATCCTACACCACACCAACCATCCCGCCACAGACAAAGTGACACGTGGCACGCTACTATCTCATCTAGCGCGTTAAGGCCTTATCTGAAGCGCTTGCGCTAGATCCAATGCGACTGTTAGCAGTGATCGAGTTCTTCCTCCTCCACCTCAACCCCCTTTCCACTCCGCCGCCCCTCATCTCGTCCCCTCCTTCCCCTCCCTCCCCCCCCCCCCCTCCCCCCCTCTTCCTCTCAGCATCCTCCTCTTTCGTCGCTTCCTAATGTTCTGTATGCGTGAAGGGATATATACGTTCTGGGGGTCTCGTCGTGGCCAAATTGAAGATAGAGCCAGCTCTTATTGTCGATCCTAGGTGGACAGATTGAAGATAGAGCCAGGTCTTAAAGTCCAAGGTGGACAAATTGAAGATAGAGCCAGTTCGTATTGTCCTAGGTGGACAAATTGAAGATAGAGCCAGCTCGCATTGTTGCAGATGGACAAATTGAAAATAGAACCAGCTCGAATATTGTAGATAAACAAATTGAAGATGGAGCCAGCTCGAATTGTCGTAGATGGACAAATTGAAGATAGAGCCAGCTCGTATTGTCGTAGATGGACAAATTGAAGATAGAAGCCAGCTCGTATTGTCGTAGATGGACACATTGAAGATAGAGCAAGCTCGAATGTCGTAGATGGACAAATTGAAGATAGAGCCAGCTCGAACTTTCGTAGATGGGACAAATTGAAAATAGAGCCAGCTCGTATTGTCGTAGATGGACAAATGAAAATAGAACCAGCTCCTATTGTCGTGGGGGACACATTGAAGATAGAACCAGCTCCTATTTGTCGTGGAGGGACACATTGAAGATAGAACCGCTCCTATTGTCATGGAGGGACACATTGAAGATGGAGCCAGCTCGTATTGTCCTAGATGGACACATTGAAGATGGAGCCAGCTCGTATTGTCCTAGATGGACACATTGAAGATGGAGCCAGCTCGTATTGTCCTAGATGGACACATTGAAGATGGAGCCAGCTCGTATTGTCCTAGATGGACACATTGAAGATAGAGCCAGCTCGTATTATCCTAGATGGACACATTGAAGATAGAGCCAGCTCGTAAATTTTCCTAGAAAGGACACATTGAAGATGGAGCCAGCTCGTATTGTCCTAGATGGACACATTGAAGATGGAGCCAGCTCGTATTGTCCTAGATGGACACATTGAGAGGACAGTCGTTGAAAGGGAAAAGGAGCCGCTCGATTGTTTGGGTGGGCACCGAAGATGGAGCCCTCGTTTGTTGGGGACCATTTAAGTGGAGCCAGCTGTATTTTTGGGGTCTTACCATGCTTGTTAATAAATGTGTGTGTGTGTGTATATATTTATATTATATATATATATAAGGAATGCTTGAACAATAAGTAGTGGGGAAAAAGTGAAAGCTAACAATTCCTCAGTGGTGTTAGTAATGACTTGGCAAAGATTTAAACTTTTAGATGAAAAAAAAAAATTTGCAGATGAAGAAATAATGGGGGATTAAATATAAATATGAGAAAACGCCTTTCATAGCTGCCTGAGGGCACATTGTAATTCCTCTCGAAGGACGCACATCCATTTGTATTGCCTGCTCCTAGGCGCCTTTCGTACGCTGGATCGGATTATCTGGGAGGACACGGCTGATTGTGTCTGTGCTGTTGGTGTCAAATAGTGACACACCACAGTGATATTCTGTTGTTTCACTACAAGGGTTCAAAAAAGAAAAAATCCAACAGCACCCTCAAAGCAGCCAGCGAAAGGTGTATTAAATGGAACCATCGAAGGTGTGGAGAAGAAAAAAGTTGCTGAAAAAACTAAAGCATTATTCTACACAGTTTATAAATATTAGGGGACAATCTTAGAGCTTATGCTGGGATCCATTCAAGGATGCATGGAGAGATCAAAAGATATGGAACAGTTTGAGTGGTCAGCTCTGCTGTTCAAAAACA
Organism: Conus ventricosus; assembly: GCA_018398815.1. Taxonomy (NCBI): domain Eukaryota; kingdom Metazoa; phylum Mollusca; class Gastropoda; order Neogastropoda; family Conidae; genus Conus; species Conus ventricosus. The sequence continues at coordinate 53,044,395 of CM031605.1, forward strand.
AGCATTGTAAGTGGCTAGGAATTGTTACAGAACAACCTTTTACTAGGATCTCCTAAGAGATGCAATCTCCCACTGCTGATTAACATAACAATAGAATGCTGAACAAGTAAGTAGTGGGAAAACAAGTGCAGGTAACAATTCCTCAGTCGTTATGTATATGACTTGGCAAAGATGAATACTTTTTTAGATATAAAAAAAAAAAAATATAATAGATATATATAATTATATATATATATATATATATATATATATATATATATATATATATATATAAATATTTATATATATATATATATATTATATACACACAAGTAAAAACCAAGTTCTTCATTTTTTCCACACAAGGGTTAAAATCTACATTAATAACTCGAGCTTTCGCATCAGGCTTCATCAGGAGAATGTGAAATGTGACCAGTTTGAAACATGTGTATAAGAAAAAAAACAGCTCTAGTGTTGGGATAGGCATCATCCATTTCCTCCCTGTTACATATCATTCACGTGTACGCAAAAACAAAACTCATGCAAGAAGAGAGAGAGCGAGGGGGGGGGGGGGGGGGAAGGGGGGAAGGGGGGAGGGAAGAGTAGGTGGTGGTGGTGGTCGTGGTAACAGTGGGTAGAAGAATAACGAAAGGATGGGAAGCTGGAAGGGGCGGTGGGGGAGGGGTGTTTGTGGTCTAAGGGATAGTAGGGATTGGGTAGAGGGGGTATGGATGGAAGGAAGAAAAGGAGAGGGGAAGTGGGGAGGGGTGGGGGTGGGAGAAAATTGAGAGAGAGAGAGGACTAGAGAGTGAGGGAAAGAGTAACACAAGGACAAAGACATGAAGACAGAGAGAGAGAGAGAGAGAGTGAGAGAGAGGAGAGAGAGAAGAGAGAGAGAGGATGAGAGGAGAGAGAGAGAGAGAGAGAGGAGTCCAAGAAGAACACAGACAGAGAGGAAAGAGGGAGAAAAGGGGGGGGTGAGGACGAAAGAGAGAGGAAGGGAGAGAGAGAGTGAGCGAGATCGAGAGCGAGAGAGGGAGAGAGGAGAGTAAGAGAGATAGGAAAGAGAGAGCGAGGGGGGAAACAGAAAAAGAGAGAGAGGAGTATAGACTAGAGGAGTGAGGGAAAGAGAAAACATAGGATAGAGACAAGAGACAGAGGGAAAAAAGGGTGTGGGGGGTGGGGGTGGGGGAGGTGGGGGGGGGAATGGAGAGCAAGAAGTAAGGAAAAGGAAGCTATTGCGCAATTACATCGAGCATGAATTTTCTACTAGTGAACAACATTGGTCTAGAAACCAGACTTATATATTCGACAATGACTGGCTTTTTTTTTTTTAGCTCTAAAACACTTCATAAGATCAAATTAAACAAGTTCTCTATTAATTATTCAGAAAACAATCTGAATGAGACTACCCCTCACTCCCTCCCCCGACACAACACTCTCACAAATCCCTTCGTAGGCACTCCAGTCCGATCTGAAAGGGACCATCACCCTTCATTTTTCATATTGCTGCCAAATTTCTCTTTTCCTTAAAGTAGGAAAGATATCCGTCCTAGATTGAGCCCATTAAAAATGGTTCAATATTTGCATGCCAAAAAAGTTTCCCTATCCAACTGATTTCTTCACTGTGCACCTGTTTTCATTGGCATGGATGGAAATAAATGAACTGTTGATCCTTTGGTGTGGAAGTTCTGTTACATGTTACGCCACTGCACATTTATTGATCTTTTCAATTTTAATATCAGATACTTGTGTGTTGGGCCCCATCTGAGTTTGAGGTTTTTTGTGGAACCAATATACCATTTATTTGGATGAATTTGGCACTGAAGTACATATTATTACATTTGGCGTTTTACATGTTAGATGTTGCTTAATTTTCCAGTATCTGTTGTCCCATGGACTTTTAAAAGAAAGAAGGGTAGAAGAGGTGTTCACGGTGTCGCATCTTTTAGCAGACACGGGAAAATGCCAGGTTGTTTTGAGGGCCGTTAGTAGCGGATAATTCTAGGGACAGTGGGTTTAAAATTTCTCCTAAATTTTTTACGCTTCCTTTCTGCTGAAAATGATAGTTTTATTTGGGGAAATTTTCTTTATTCTGTTGATTAGCATACTAGATATGCGAGTGTTTCCGAATTATTTGTGATTTTGAAGGAGTCTGGGGTAATATTGGGTGACCCATGCTATCTTTTTGCCCTTCTTTTTCCTCTCAGTAAATAGTGTTTCCTGTCTATTCTTACTCGCTCCTCTTTCCTGTTCTTTGCGTTCTTGTTTAGAGGCCATCATTGCAACTGAATTAATGAGCATATTCTTCATGTCTTTTCCAAGGACATCATATCACTAGCAAGCATCTCAATCTAGTTCCTACTCCAAGCAACAGCCCCTGAAAACTGACTGTGGGTGACAACTAGTTCTAGCAAGTAGCTTGTGGCAATGTTTTGAGTTTTACTTTCAGTTTGGAGATAGCCATCTTTGATATGGTCTAATTTAAGATCTAGATATGGGCCTCCTTTGTTGGGGTTACAGTCCATTTGATGTTTTTTACTTGTATATTTACCACATCTGCTGTTCTCATTGTTTGGTTGTGGTGCGGTGAGGGCAACGGAAAATTCTACTGTGATATATTATAGATATATATTATATATACTATATATATATGATTTATATAAATATATATATATTATATATATATATATATATTTATATATGTATATATTTATTTATTTATATCTATATATATTATGTATATCTTATTATATATATATATTATATATATATATAATTTATATATATATTTATATATAGTTGTGTGTGGTGTGTGTGTGTGTGTGTGTGTGTGTGTGTGTGTGTGTGGGTTTGAGATTTGAAATCTCTTATTATCAGTCTCATTCTAATGGGTAGTTTGTGTGTGTGTGTGTACGTGCGTGGTGCGTGCGTGCGTGGTGCGTTGCGTGCGTGCGTGTGCGGCGTGCGTGCGTGCGTGTGTGGGTGTAGGGTGTGTGTGTGTGTGCTGTGTGTGTGTTTGTGGGTTGAGAGAGAGAGTGAGAGAGAGAGAGAGAAGAAGTGAGAGGAGAGCGAGAGAGAATGAATAAAGACCCTGAAAATAAGATTATAATTCGGGAAGAGGGCTCACAGATGACTCTTAGAGGATGCTGATCAGCTCGGATCATTGTGACGCAGTTAGGAAGTGTGCACATTGTTGGCACTTTTAGTCGTATATTATAAGCTTTTAAGACATGGGATCGCATACTACTTTGCTTAAATTGCAATACTGCTCAAAACGATATAGTAACATTCCACACATCAGGCTCATCTTAAGTATCTTTTTTGTAGGTAACATGTAAACACTACCCCTTTTTCTTGTCTAACAGTACAACAAAACTGCGGTTCCGATGTCTTCGTGATGCCTACCCCTACTTCCCTCAAACACCCCACCCCACCCACGCACACACACACCACACACACACACGCACACTCTACCTCACCCGTCCATTGTTTTTTTACCTCCGTATTCCTTTTCCCCAGAACCCTCACCCCATCCTAACACCACACCAACACCGCCACAGACAAAGTGGACTCGTGGCACGCTACATCTCTCTTAGCGCGTTAAGGCTTATAAGAAGCGCTTGCGCTAGATCCATTGCGACTGTTAGCAGGATCAGAGTTCTTCCTCCTCCCTCACCCCCTTTCCACTCCGCCGCCCCTCCATCTCGTTCCCCTCCCTTCCCTCCCTCCCCCCCCCCCCTTCCCCATCTTCCTCTCAGCATCTCCTCTGCGTCGCTTCCTAATGTTCTGTATGCGTGACGGGTTATATACGTTGTGGGGGTCTCGTCGTGGCCAAATTGATGATGAGCCAGCTCTTATTGTCTAGGGTGGGACAGATTGAAGTAGAGCCAGGTCTTATTGTCCAATGTGGACAAATTGAAGTTAGAGCAGTTCGTAATTGTCCTTAGTTGGACAAATTGAAGATAGAGCCAGCTCGCCATTGTTGCAGATGGACAACTTGAAAATTGAACCAGCTCGAATTATTGTAGATAAAACAAATTGAAGATGGAGCCAGCTCGAATTGTCGTTAGATGGACAAATTGAAGATAAGACGCCAGCTCGTATTTATGTCGTAGTTGGACAAATGAAGATAGAGCAAGCTCGTATTGTCCTAGATGGACACATTGAAGATGTAGAGCAAGCTCGAATTGTCGTAGATGAGACAAATGAAGATAGAGCCAGCTCGATACTTTCGTAGATGGACAAATTTGAAATAGAGCCAGCTCGTATTGTCTTAGATGACAAATTGAAAAATAGAACCAAGCTCGTATTGTTTGTAGTTGTGTCTCATGATAGATTGAACCAGCTCCATTGTCGTGGAGGGACACATTGAAGATGGGCCGGCTCGTATTGTCGTAGATGGACACATTTGGAAGATGGTTAACCAGCTCGTATCTCCTAGAGGGATCATTGAAGGTGGGGCCGGCCTCGTCTTGTCCTAGATGGACAAATTGAGATTGAGCCAGCTACGTATTGTTGTAGATGGGTCACATTGAAGATGAGCCAAGCTTGCATTGTTGTAGTTGGACACATTTGAAGTTGGAGCCAGCTAGTATTGGTGGAGATGGACACATTGAAAATAGAACCAGCTCGTTTTGTCGTGGAGGGACACATTGGAAGGATGGAACCGGGATCGTATTGTTTAGATGGGACAAATTGAAGATGGTGCATGCTCGTATTGTCCTCGAGGGAAATTGAGATGGAGCGGCTCGTATTGCCCTACGATGGAGCATTGAAGATAGAAGCAAGCTCCTCGAATTGTTGTAGATGGACAAATTGAGTTAGAGGCCAGTCGTAGTGTCGTAGATGGACACATTGAAGATTGAGCCAGTTCGTATTGTTGTGGATGGACCATTGAAGATAGCCAGCTCGCATTGTTGTAGATGGACACATTGAAGATGGACCAGCTCGTATTGTTGTAGATGGACACATTGAAGATGGAGCCAGCACGTATTGTTGTAGATGGACACATTGAAGATGGAGCCAGCTCGTATTGTTGTGGATGGACACATTGAGATGGAGCCAGCTCGTATTGTTGTAGATGGACACATTGAAGATGGAGCCAGCTCGTATTGTCCTAGATGAACAAATTGAAGATAGAGCCAGCTCGTATTGTTGTGGATGGACCATGAAGATGGAGCCAGCTCGTATTGTCCTAGATGGACACATTGAAGATGGAGCCAGCTCCTATTGTCCTAGATGGACGCATTGAAGATGGAGCCAGCTCGTATTGTCCTAGATGGACGCATTGAAGATGGAGCCAGCTCGTATTGTCCTAGATGGAACACATTGAAGATGGAGCCGGCTCGTATTGTCCTAGATGACACATTGAAGATGGAGCCAGCTCGTATTCTTGTGGATGGACACATTGAAGATGGAGCCACTGTATTGTTGTAGATGGACTATTGAAGATGGAGCCAGCTCGTATTGTTGTAGATGGACGCATTGAAGATGGAGCCAGCTCGCATTGTCGTAGATGGACGCATTGAAGATGGAGCCAGCTCGTGTTGTCCTAGATGGACACATTGAAGATGGAGCCAGCTCGTATTGTCCTAAATGGACACATTGAAGATGGAGCCAGCTCGTATAGTTCTGATGGACACATTGAAGATGGAGCCAGCTCGTATTGTTGTAGATGGACACATTGAAGATGGAGCCAGCTCGTATTGTTGTAGATGGACGCATTGAAGATGGAGCCAGCTCGTATTGTCCTAGATGGACGCATTGAAGATGGAGCCAGCTCGTATTGTCCTAGATGGACAGATTGAGATGGATCCAGCTCGTATTGTTGTAGAGGGACACATTGAAGATGGAGCCAGCTCGTATTGTTGTAGATGGACACATTGAAGATGGAACCAGCTCGTATTGTCCTAGATGGACACATTGAAGATGGAGCCGCTCGTATTGTCTAGATGGACACATTGAAGATAGGGGCCAGCTCGCATTGTCCTAGATGGACACATGAAGAGGAGCCGTGAATTGTCTAGATGGACACATTGAAGATGGACCAGCTCGTAATGTTGTAGATGGACGCATTGAAGATGGAGCCAGCTCGAATTTTTGTGGATGGCACATTGAAGATGGAGTCAGCTCGTATTGTTGTAGATGACGCATTGAAGATGGCGCTAGCTCGTATTGTTGTAGATGGACACATTGAAGATGGAGCCAGCTCGTATTGTTGGGAAGGACACATTGAAGATGGAGCCAGCTCGTATTGTTTTTAGATGGACGCATTGAAGATGGAGCCAGCTCGTATTGTTGCAGATGGGCTTATTGAAGATGGAGCCAGCTCGTATTGTTGTAGAAAGGACGCAATTGAAGATGGAGCCAGCTCGTATTGTCCTAGATGGACGCATTTAGATGGAGCCAGCTCGTATTGTTGTAAATGGACACATTGAAGATGAGCCAGCTCGTATTGTTGTAGTGGACACATTGAAGATGAGCCAGCTCGTATTTTTTGTAGATGGACACATTGAAGATGGGGCCAGCTCGTATTTTTGTAGATGAACACATGAAGATGGAGCCAGCTCGTATGTCCTAGATGAACACATTGAAGATGGAGCCAGCTCGTATTGTCGTAGATGGACGCATTGAAGATGGAGCCAGCTATTTTTGTTGTAGATGGACACATTGAAGATGGAGCCAGCTCGTATTGTTGTAGATGGACACATTGAAGATGGAGCCAGCTCGTATTTTTGTAGATGAACACATTGAAGATGGAGCCAGCTCGTATTGTTGTAGAGGGACAAATTGAAGATGGAGCCGGC
>CM031605.1:53058992-53061492 GCA_018398815.1 Conus ventricosus
AATAAGTTAAGTTTTTACTATTTTTGAACATGAACGTGTGTGCTTCGTCAAGTATTGTTAGCATTTGAAGCAATGAGATGGCTGACCAACTTGCAGGAATGCCACGAAGAATAAAGTGCCAAGATTCTCTTCACACCGATTTGGGAAAAAAAAAAAATTAAAGCTCGGACTTACGTCAGAGACCTCTGGCAAGAGGTCTGTAACACACAGATTCGTGCACACCTCCGAGACGTCAGAAGCCTCTGGCAAAGGGTCTATAACTCACAGATTCGTGCACACCTTCGAGACGTCAGAGACCTCTGGGAAGGGTCTGTAACTCACAGATTCGTGCACAACCTCAAAGAGTTTTACCGTAAAAGAAGAAGCTGGTTTGCGCCATTTTCTCACAGGGCACTCTTTGTATACCCATCCCCATCTTTTAAAAGGTAAGGAGCTCCATGGTGTATTACACGTGATTCGCCTCTCACTATAGATCTAACGTATTTCCTTATAGGATTTTGAGACCTATACATGATGCAGACATAAACCCTTTATGGCAGACTTCATGAAAATCCTGTTCAGCGATGTTACACCACATGTGACTTTTCCGTTTTCCAGAGAGAAATAGTTTTCATTTGCTCTAAAAGGCTGTGTGGAAGAAAAATAAATGTTTCGTCTTCAACAAAATGAATTAAACTGAATCTGTGTGTGCTACTTTGTGAAATTGTTGGAAATGCTGTAGGTCATGACTGGTAAAATTTCAAACGATTTAGGTGTGTGTGTGTGTGTGTGTGTGTGTTGTGTGTGTGTGTGTGTGTGTGTGTGAGAGAGAGAGAGAAAAGAGAGAGAGAGAGAGAGCGTGTGTGTGTGTGTGTGTGTGTGTGTGGTGTGTGTGTGTGCTTGCGTGTGTGTTGGGGTTGTGTGTGTGGTGTGTGTGTGTGTGTGTGTGTTGTGTGTGTGTGTGCTTGTGTGTGTGTGCGTGCGTGCGTGTGTGTGTCTGTGTGCGTGCGTGCGTGCGTGCGTGCGCGCGCGCGCGCGTGTGTGTGTGTGTGTGTGTGTGTGTGTGTGTGTGTGTGTGTGTGTGTGTGTGTTCATTCTGTGTATCATCTTTTCTTTCCCCGTCAGTGGCTTAATCCCTACGTCTCTCTCTCTCTCTCTCTCTCCTCTCTCACTCTCTCTCTCCTCTTCTCTCTCTCCTCTCTCTCTCTCTCTCTCTCTCTCTTGTGTGTGTGTGGTGTGTGTGTGTGTGTGTGTGTGTGTGTGTGTGTGTGTATGCGTGTGTTTTCTTTTCTTTTTTTCTTTTTTAATTTGTTAATGCACATCTTTCTTTCCCCTTCATTAGCTTAATCCCCACGACTATCATTTCCCACCCCCACCCTCCCCTGTTTCCCCCCTACCATCTTCCTTCCACCCACTCTACACAGAACCAATTCAAGTTTCTCCTGGTCGCGGCTGCAGTGTCGCCAGTCCATAGCGGCCGATCTATTTTAGACCGACAAGAGGTAACCCACCCGAGGAAACACTGCAACGCTGCCGAGTCACTTCCATGGTGTTTGGAAGCAGTACCTGTTCTGATCTTACCTACTTAGGAACCACACACCAAGCCCCTTTAGGATGGCATAATTGCTGTATTGTGAAGCCAATGAGAAAAGAGCATTCCTAGCCAATGGGCGCCAACACACACACGCACGCACGCACACACGTGCACAACACACACACACACACACACACACACACACACACACACACACACACACACACACACACACACACACACACACACCCACGCACACACACGCACGCATGCACGCACACGCCCCTCCCCCCCTCATCCCCCACCCCTTCTGCCCAACGGCTTAGACACGAGCTCAAGATAGAGGAGCGCAGGGAGAGGAAATCGTAACTGAGGTGAGCGTGAAAGCGAGGCGTGGAGGGAGGCCGTAGAATTTGAACGCTTTCAACATTGAGTTGCGAGATAACGTAGTGTTTGTTTTTTACAAGATAATGCATTTTAACCTATACCAGACATGCTGCCTTTCGCCCTTGGTCTGAGACTGCTCGCAAGTACTAGAACCCCTCCCTGTTTGTCTGTTGTAGCTGCTTGTCGCAGTTGTCTGTACATGGCTATGCTGAGTTAGTTACACGGTCAGATTTGTGCAGGATTGTGTAAAATCCGTGTTCGAATCCCTGCGATGTCTTAAATCATTTAGACCTGCTAACCACATGTGAAGACAAAAAGCCATGAAATTCACAACTATAAACACTTTTAAAATGTTTAAAAGTCTAAAGGCAGCCTTGTGACTAAACATAAAACACATTTGATCGCAGTTCTTGTATTATTCATATCAAATGAAAACTAAGTGGAAAAAAAAAAAAGATTTACCAAGTGGAACACACTGGAACTAGATCTGAACTGAGTCTTCGATAAAATTCTTGTGGCTAAGAAGATGACGCGTGCTGAATCACATGGCACACACCTTGGAATCCAGCTGTGCTTGATGGATTAATGGAGGGCGAAAGC
>CM031605.1:53073992-53083992 GCA_018398815.1 Conus ventricosus
GTCTGTTGTCGTCTCTGTCTGTATTTCTCCTCTCCTCTCCTGATGCCACACTGTCTGCTCTCTCTTGCTCTTCTATGCTGCTGAACTCTCGCCTCTCTGCTCGCTTCTTCCTCTCTCGGTCTTCTTCCCTTCACCATCTCTCATCTCTTTTATTCTCTCCCTGCTCTCCTCTTCCGTTTCAGATTAGTGTGTGCAGGTTCAGGTACACTACGAACCGTGTTTACCCGAGGCTGTTTTGTTGTGTTTTCAGGGAAGTATGTAGCAACGGCTGGTGGATTGCTGATTTGAATTGAGTGTGGTGTTTATGAATGGCACTCGACTTCATTGGACAGTACGGAAAAGTATATACATTGCCCTTTCGTGCTGCTGTCATGTACTGCTTCTCCTGTCTCGCGTCTGCTCTTCTCTCTCCTCTCTTCTCTTCTCTCTCTCTCTCTCTCTCTCTGTCTCGTTGTTTTCATAGGTTGTCATCATGTTCTGCATTTTCTGCTCTGTTTTGTTGTCTTTCTACATTTGGACATCTATCACTGTCTTTCATCTGTCACTTCTTTCTCTCTCTCTCCTCTCTCTCTCTCTCTTCCTTCTCTCTCTCTCTCTCCTCTCTCTCCTCTCTCTCTCTCTCTCTCTCTCTCTCTCTTCCTCTTCTTCTCTCTATCTCTCTCTCTCTCTCTCTCCTTCCTTCTCTCTCTCTCTCTCTCTCTCTCTCTCTCTCTCTCTCTCTCTCCTCTCTCTCTCCCTCTCTCCTCCTCTCCTCTCCCCTCTCCTCTCTCTCTCTCTCTCTCTCTCTCTCTCTCTCCTCCTTCGATGGCTCGCCGACTCACAGAACCAGCTCGTTCTCACCGCCGCTCTGCTTCCCCCTTTTTGTTTTGTGTTTTGCCAGGTGCAAGTGAGGCAGCAAATCATGGGCAGGTCTTTGATTTGAAATTGCACGTGTGAGTGTTTATTGAACGGACCACCGCTTTCATATCGACAGTATCTGTGAAAAGATCAACTTTCTGTCGCTGCTAGCAGGAAACACGCTCTCTCTCTCTCTCCTCTTCTCCTCTCTCTCTACTCTCTCTCTCTCTCTCTCTCTCTCCTCTCTCTCTCTCTCTCGTCTGTCTTCTGCTGTCCTGTCTGTCCTCTCTCTCTCTCTCTCTCTCTCTCTCTCTCTCTCTCTCTCTCTCTCTATCATTTTTGGCCTCTCTCACTCTTTCTCGTCTTTCTCTCTCTCTCTCTCTCTCTCTCTTCTCTCTCTCTCTCTCCTCTTCTCTCTCCTCTCCTCTCTCTCTCTCTCTCTCTCTCTCTCTCTCCTCTCTCTCTCTGTGCCTCTGTATGTCTATCTGTCTGTCTGTCTGCCTCTCTCTCTGTCTGTCTGTCTGTCTGTCCTCTTCCTTCTCTTCTCTCTCTCTCTCTCTCTCTCTCTCTCTCTCTCTCTCTCTCTCTCTTTCATTCTCTCTCTCTCTCTCTCTCTTGTTTTCATTTTGGATATTTTAGGTTCTTCTATTAGATTTTCCGATGTTTGCTTTTCCACATAGCCTAAGCCTATCAGTTGATTAAAAAACCTGATCTTCTGTGTGTGTGTGTGTGTGTGTGTGTGTGTGTGTGTGTGTGTGTGTGTGTGTGTGTGTGTGTGGCAAACGCGTGCAGGTGTGCGCATGCTACTGCTTTTCCTATTGAACGTGTCCTAGATAGACTGCTCAGCTATAAACAAGCGTCTCCTATTTTCAGACATGAACATACGCAGTCACTCACGTACACACACACACACACACACACACACACACACACACACACACACACACACACACACCACACACCACGCACGCACGCACGCACGCACGCACGCACGCACGCACACACACACCACACACACACATAGCCTATATAGAGAGAAAAAGAAGGGGGCGTGGGGCGTGTACGGAGTCGCGTCACTGATAGAGGGCAGTGCCACTAGGGCCCAATGTCCATAGAACCTAGTTCCATTGTGGCCCAGGACTATTCTGGCCCAGATTCATTGGGGTGTGTGGGAGGGGGGAGGGGAGGCAGTTTCATTCGCGCCTAGTAAACATAGGGCCCCGGTCCCATCAGGACCTGATTCCAACACGGCCCATGACCGCAAGGGCCGCAAGCGACAGAGGGAGGGGGGGGGGGGGGGGGGGGGGGGGGGGGGGGGGGGGGGGGGAACGGGGGATGGGGGGGAGTACCGTTAGATCCTAGCTTAATACGGCCATGTACCATTTTCATTATGGCCCAATTCCAATACGACTCAGGGCCATTTGGGGACGGTTCCGTTTGGCCCCAGGACCTCTGCGGCGTCGTTTCATAGGGGTCAGTACCATTAGAGCCACATTCCATAACAGCCCAGTACCATTAGAGCCACATTCCATAACAGTCCAGTACCATTAGAGCCACATTCCATAACAGCCCAGTACCATTAGAGCCACATTCCATGACAGTCCAGTACCATTACAGCCACATTCCATAACAGCCCAGTACCATTAGAGCCACATTCCATGACAGTCCAGTACCATTACAGCCACATTCCATAACAGCCCAGTACCATTAGAGCCACATTCCATAACAGCCCAGTACCATTAGAGCCACATTCATGCATGACAGTCCAGTACCATTACAGCCACATTCCATAACAGCCCAGTACCATTAGAGCCACATTCCATGACAGTCCAGTACCATTACAGCCACATTCCATGACAGTCCAGTACCATTACAGCCACATTCCATGACAGTCCAGTACCATTACAGCCACATTCCATAACAGCCCAGTACCATTAGAGCCACATTCCATAAGAGTCCAGTACCATTAAAGCCACATTCCATATCAGCCCAGTACCATTAGAGCCACATTCCATAACAGCCCAGTACCATTAGAGCCACATTCCATAACAGCCCAGTACCATTAGAGCCACATTCCATAACAGCCCAGTACCATTAGAGCCACATTCCATAACAGTCCAGTACCATTAGAGCCATTCCATAACAGCCCAGTACCATTAGAGCCACATTCCATAACAGCCCAGTACCATTAGAGCCAAATTCCATAACAGCCCAGTACCATTAGAGCCACATTCCATAACAGCCCAGTACCATTAGAGCCAAATTCCATAACAGCCCAGTACCATTAGAGCCAAATCCCATATCAGCCAAGTACCATTAGAGCCAATTCCATACATGCGCCCAGTAACATACTGGCTCGTACTCATTCAGAGCCCGATTCCAAATACGGCCCAGTACCATAGGGCCAGGTTCCATTAAGGCTCGGGACTTTCGGGCGTTTCATTGGGGCCAGTACCATTTGAACCCAGCTTCAATATGGCCCATTACCATTAGGGCCAGGTTTCATTAAGGCTTGGGACTATTGGGGTCTAGTTTCATTAGGGCCAGAACCATTTGAACCCAGCTTCAATATGGCCCATTACCATTAGGGCCAGGTTCCATCAAGGCTTGGGACTATTGGGGTCTAGTTTCATTAGGGCCAGAAGAACCATTTGAACCCAGCTTCAATATGGCCCATTACCATTAGGGCCAGGTTCCATCAAGGCTTGGGACTATTGGGGTCTAGTTTCATTAGGGCCAGAACCATTTGAACCCAGCTTCAATATGGCCCATTACCATTAGGGCCAGGTTCCATCAAGGCTTGGGACTATTGGGGCCTAGTTGTATTAGGGACAGAACCAATTGAACCCAACGTCAGTACGGCCCATTAGGGCCAGGTTCCATTGAGGCCCGGGACTATTTTGGCCCAGTGCTAATAGGGCCAGTGCCATTCGAACCCAACTTCAAAACGGTCCAGTATCATTCGGGCCCGGTTTCATCAGAGCCCGAGCCCAATATGGCCCAATACCATTAGCACCCGGTTTTATCAAGGCCCGGGACTGTTAGGGCCCAATTACATAAAGGGGGCCAGTATCATTTCAAACCAGCTTTATTACAGACCAGTATCATACGGGCCTGGTTTTTAATTTTTTTTTAATTTTTTATTAGAGCCCGATTCCAGCACGGTTCAGTGCCATTACTGGGCGGTTCCAATATGGCCCAGGACTACTCGGGCCTAGTTCCATTTGTGGGCCAGCATCATTTGAACTCAACTTCACGTAGCCACGAGACTCTCTCTTCTTAAATTCTCTCATCTTAGTCATTGATTCATTTATACATCAGCTTTAAATCATGCGCAGTGTGGTCTTAAAACTTAGCGGATGTGGTGTAGCGTATATGGACTAGTCCGCATGCAACGACACCTTGATGAAACTGAAACTGAAACTCACTACGGTCCAGTCCATATGGGCCTGGTGCCATTAGGGCCCAATTTCGACAGGGGCCAGTGTGGAAGAGCAACGTCTGGTCTGTTTCTGACGAGAGAGAGAGAGAGAGAGAGAGAGAGAGCGAGAGCGAGAGAGAGAGGGGGGGGGGTAAGCAGTGGAAATCTTGTTTTTAAGAGAGAGAGAGAGAGAGAGAGAGAGAGAGAGAGAAGGGGGTGTAGCAGTTGAAATCTTATTTCTAAAGAAACAAAAATACAAACCCGCAACAGTTATGAGTTGGGGAAACGATAGCTGAGGAGAAAAAAAAACCTCATCGCTTTGCCCACGCTGCAAAATACAGGACTTGCGATTTGCACGTGGCGATCGCCTCTTCTCTGCGTGTGTGTGGTGTGTGTGTGTGCAAAGTGTGTGGAAAGCGTGCAGTCTCCCTCTGCTCTGTCCCTCTGGTTGACGTCAGTCAGACCCAAACTGTGTGGCCGGACAGGACGACAGTGCAGCAGTGATCAACAGCGAAGCAGGGGAAAGGTTGATGGCTCTGTCGACATCACACAGGTACGCCATTGTACACTCTAGGAAGGTGGCAAAAGGTGTACAAAGATACCCTTTTGTACCCTCCTCCATCGGCTCTCAGCTGTACAAAAGGTTTTTTTTTTTCTGTCAGAACATTTGAAGCTCATTTCACTTGTTTAATTCACATCTCGGCAATTCTTCCGAGCCCCCTCCCTCTCTTCCCGCCTTTCAAAACCCCACGAAAGAACTTTCATTTGAAGTAGAACGTTTTCGGTGAAACATTTTTGGCCGAAATAATTGAAAAATGCCAACGTGTTAATTTGGTATTAGTAGAATATTATCTTCGACGGCAGGAAAGAAAACGAAGAAAAGAAAAAAAAATGGAAGGGGGGGGGGGGGGGGGGGGGGGGGTTCACCGAAATCACATGTCGCTGTGTGTTCTCTTTTTCTGGTGACCAAACTATTCTTTGGTATCTAACGAATGAAGTGTTTGTACGAGAGGGAGATTAAAAATAAAATGAAAATAATGAGTAAATCTTCGCCTGGCATGAAGATGTTACAGGAATACAGGTTATGAACTGGTAAAGAAAGCATACAACAAACTATTTTCCCCACAGCTGTGGCGTGTGACAAAAGCAGGATTTCTGGCAATCCCTCCCCCCCCCCACCCCCACCCACTAACAATTCCAGTAAATAACATCCATTTTAAAGAGCTGCTTCCCCGTTAGGTAGAAAGGTCTAATAAATCGGAACGAGCATGCTTGTGAAGAAGTTGAACATTTTGTAAAATGTTTCGGGTGTTTCTTCTCGAGTTCACTTTGATCTTTGACGGAAAAACACAACGGAGAGATGGCAAGTTTAAAAGTGATGGAATCTGGGACGTTTGGGGCCATGAAATTCATGTGTTGTGAGCATCATTGTTTTTGTTTGTTGTTGTTGTTTTTTTAATTATTTCTGTGACTTTAGTAAATATGAAATGAGGTAGGTAACGGTAAACTGGCAAGCTACCGTTCAGAAGGGCATGGAAAGATCCTCTTTCTCTCTCGCTTTCTTCCTCCCCCTCTCTCTCCTTCCCTCTCTATCCCTCTCTCCTCTCCCCCTCTCTTTCCCTCCCTCCCCCACCCTCTCTCTCTCTCTCTCTCTCTCTCATATCCCAGAGCATCTGCCCACTCCTCACTACCGACATACAAAACGCATTTAGGCTGATGTTGATTAGTGAGTTCGTTTACTGTAGAGCGTCAACCGATGCGCTAAGCTGGAGATGTATGTCTCTGCCGAGTTCCCTCCCTTTGGGGTGTCCCTAAACGGTTCAGTTCTCTGCATGGCGCACACACACACACACAACACACACACACACACGTGTGCAGTGAGAACTGAGCCGTTTCGCAACAAACCAAAGAGTGGTGCTTGATGGAGAGATGGTGTCACGGAATAGCTTGACCCAGATGGGCAGACAGGAGGGAAAGCCGAGGGCACTTTGAACCAGATACGGAAACAGCGCGTACCATTTGGGCCAGGCTCCATTTAAGGTCCGGGACTATTTGGGATCGGTGTCATTATTATGGGCCAGTATCTTTTGAACCCCAACTTCAGTACGGCCAAGTACCATTAGGGCTCCATTAAGGCCCAGGACTGTTGGGTCCAGTTTTATTTAATAAATAGCATCCTTATATTATATATTATATAATATATATATATATATATATATATATATATATATAATATAATAATATCATAATTAATAAATTCCAAGGGTAAGTAACTGAGCACCATTCCAGCAATTTTCAGAGCAGCTTGGTGTTGCAGTGACTGCAAGAAATATTGAATTATAAACAAAGCTTGCTCTTATGTCGTAGATTGGAAAAAATAGGGCAGGCAGAATTATCTACCACTGCAGATACGAATGCTTATCTCCCCCTCTTTTTTCAATCTAAGACTTAAAGAGCAAGCTTTGTTTATAAAAAGCTGAGTTTGTCTGTTCGCTAATACACGGCCACAGTTTTAGGTCGATCGCCACCAAATTTGGTATCAAGTATCCTTGGTGTCCTACAAACAGCAACGTTGGGTCGGCGATCACGTGACGCATTGCGTCGTGGCGCAATTTGCGTCCACAGACGCAAAAATGGACATCGGAACACTACACGACAAACTCACCGGGGCGAGACGGGGTCGAAGCGTTTAAGCGCTAGTGTATATAATGTACCACACACACACACACTATACACACACACACTACACACACACACACAAAACACACACACTACACACACACACTACACACACACACATACACAACACATACACAACACACACACACACACACACACACACACACACACACATACACACACACACACACACACACACACACACACATACACACACACAACATCACACACAACACCACACACACACACAACACACACACACATACCGCCCACACACACAACACACATACACACACACACACATACACACACACACCACATCCACACACACACACACACAACCACACACACACACACACACACACACATTTATAACAATGTCATTTTCCAGTTTAGGAGTGAAACTCGGGGAGGATGGAAAAGAAGACAGAGACCTTGTTGTGAGTACATTTTTTTATGTTATGTAACGAGTACCTCCACATGCACCCTCGCAGAGAAGATGCTCTGTTAGCGGAAAGCATCTGATCCATGACGTCAGCTTCTTCCCGCTGAGTGATGGGATCAATGTGAATATAGTCCAGATATTTTGGTTATTTGAACCACCCCCACCACCACCCATCCCAACCTGCGCAAAACACCCCTGAGAGAAGACGCTGTGTGTACGGAAAGCATCTCATCGATGATTTAAGCTGTTTTCCGCTAGTAGTGATGGGGGTGAATGTGAATATAGCTCACATAGTTTGGTTATTTTTACCTCCCCCCCCCCCCTCCCCCAAACTCCCCATAAACTGCGCGGACACGCACACACACGCACACACACACACACACACACACACACACACACACACACACACACACAAACACAAACACACACGCACGCACGCACATACACACGCGCTCGCGCGCACAACACACACCACACACACCACACACACACACACACACACACACACACACACACACACAACCCAACCTAACGGTGGAAAGAAAATTAACCAGCAGGTATGCCACTGTCAAAAAAAAAAAAAAAAAAAAACTGTCTGAAGGAATGGGATGTAAGGAATCGTGTTTTAACCAGCATGGAATCCACTATGCTCTTCTCTCTCTGTCTCTCTCTGTCTCTCTGTCTTCTTCTTCTCTCTCTCTCTCTCTCTCTCTCTCTCTCTCTCTCTCTCTCTCTCTCTCTCTCTCTCTCACTGACTCACATTCCCACAGCTCTTCTCTTTATTGACACTGAATGATCTTTGCGGCACCTATTTCTGTGTGTGTTGTGCTGCTGTTCTTTTTCTTTGTTGTTTTTATTGTTGTTGGTGGTGTTCTCATTCCTTTTTTTTTTTTTTTTTTTTTTTTGCTGCTTTTTTGTAGATCCTATTTCGGAGCACTGCGCGTAGAAAAACATATTAGAGCTTACCTATTATCCTCGTAAATGATGTTTTCAAGAGTCTCCTCTCTCTCGTCTCTCTCTCTCTCTCTCTCTCTCTCTCTCTCTCTCTCTT
Organism: Conus ventricosus; assembly: GCA_018398815.1. Classification (NCBI taxonomy): domain Eukaryota; kingdom Metazoa; phylum Mollusca; class Gastropoda; order Neogastropoda; family Conidae; genus Conus; species Conus ventricosus. Next base: position 53,082,426 of record CM031605.1, read on the forward strand.
CTCTCTCTCATTATCCTTCCCTCTCTCGCTCCCACCCTCTCTCTCTCCCTCTCTCTCCTCCCTCTCTGTCTTTCTCTCCCTCTCTCTCTCTCGCTCTGTCCCTCCCCCTCTCTCTTTCTCTCTGTCTCTGCCTGTCTGTCTCTCTTGCTCTCTCTCCCAGTCTGTCTCTCTTGCTCCTCTCCCAGTCTCTCTCTCCCCTCCCTCTCTCTGTGTCTCTCTCTCCCTCCCTGTCTTTCTCTGTCTGTCTCTCTCTCTCTCTTGCTCTCTCCCAGTCTCTCTCTCTCCCTCCCTCTCTGTGTCTCTCTCTCCCTCCCCCCCCCCCCCCCTCTCTCTCTCTTCTCTCCCCCCTCTCCCTGTTCCACATCTACGCTGTGTGAGCGTACCGTGGTGTTTTTACAGCGTAATTTATAGTTAGTTTCCCGGAAGGATGCGGCACGGCAGTGATGGTACCCAGAGCCGGCAGACAGTCGGTCATGGTGCCGGCACTGGCACCACGATGTGGGCGCCTCGCCTTGCCCAGTGCCGCTGTAAGCAGTCAGGTCTCCCCTGACTGTCCCGATGTTGAGAGGAAGCGGCCACCGCAAAGTTGGCGTTCTCCCTGATGGTGCTGTTTCTGTTTTGGTATTTGGTCCTTTGGGTGGATGGGTCTGTGTCGGTAGTCTTTGTCTCTCTGTCTCTCTCTCTGTCTCTCTCTCTCTTTCTCTCTGCTCTTCTCTCTCTGTCTCCTCCCCTTCTCTCTCTCTCTCTCTCTCTCTCCTCTCTCTCTCTCTCTCTCTCTGTTTCTGTCTATTCGCTTCCCTTCTTTTCTCGTCTTTTCTCTTCGCTTTTCTTTTCTGCTTCTTCTCCTCCACCTCTCTCTCTGTCTCCCTCTCTCTCTCTCTCTCTCCCTCCCTCCCTCCCCCCCTCTCTCTCTCTCTCTCTCTCTCTCTCTCTCTTCGCTTCTGCTTTTTCTTTTACTTTTTTTCGTCTTTTACCCCCACCCCCTCTCTCTTGCTCTCTTTCTCTCTCCCGCTCTCTCTGTCTCTCTGTCTCTCTCTCTCTCTCCTCTCTCTCTCTCTCTCTCTCTCTCTCTCTGCGTGTGCGCTCGCGCGTGTTGCTGTATGTGTGTGTGTATGCGCGCCCGCGCGCGTGCGTGCGCGCCTTTGCGCCTACGCCATTCCTGCTTGCATGGACAGTTTGGTATATCTTTGTGTTCAGTGGAGATTAACGCGAAAGATCGGAGAGAGCTGAAGCATAGAAATGAGGCACATTCTTTTACGATAATGCTCAAACGTACACAGTCGCCCCGCGCATATGCACATATGCATGCAAGCAAGCTTCCTTTTGTCTACCCGTTCCACCACCTCCCCCCACCGCACACACACACACACACGCACACGCGCACGCGCGCGCGCGCACGCACACGGTACGCACGCACACGGTACGCACGCACGCAGCGCACACACACACACACACACACACACACACAACACACACACCACACACACACACACATACATACATACATACATACACACACACACACAAACACACACACACACCACACACACGAGTGTGTGTGTGTGTG
>CM031605.1:53088992-53113233 GCA_018398815.1 Conus ventricosus
CTCTCTCTCTCTCTCTCTCTCTCTCTCTCTCTCCTCTCTCTCTCTCTCCTCTCTCTCTCTCTCTCTCTCTCTCTCTCTCTCTCTTTTCTTGATTCGCATTGACCCACATAGCCTATCTGGTCTGCTGAATGCAGTGGAAAACGTAGGCCTACAGTTCGAGTGGCTGCAGTGCAGTGCGTCTTGTTCTATCTGTTGCGTTGTGTGTGCGTGCGTGTATATATGTTGTAATGTTGTGCGCGCTTTGCAAGGCTGTGCTAGGCTAGGTTGAGTGATCACCCTTAGCATGAAGGACAAAATGGTGCCAACAAAACTGTCTGAAAAGTCTCCGTCTCTGTCTCTGTATTTGTCAATGTCTGCCTGTTTGTCTGTCTCTCTCCCTTTCGCTCTCTCTCTCTCTCCCTCCCCCACTCTCCCCTCCCCCCTCTCTCACCCTTCCCCACGCTCTCTCACCCTCCCTCTCTCTCCCTCACTCCCTCTCTCCTTCTCTCTCCTCTCTCTCTCCCTCCTCCCTCTCCCTCTCTCCTCCCCTTTCTCTCTCTCCCTCCCCTCCCTCTCTCTCTTTCCCTCTTTCCCTCTCCCGTCCTCTCTCCCTCTCTCATTCTCTCTCCCTCCTCCCCCTCTCTCTCACTGTCTCCCTCTCTCTCTCCCCTCCCCACTCTCATTCTCTCCCTCCCCCTCCCTCTCTTTTTCTCATTCTCTCTCTCTCTCTCCCGTCCTTTCTTTTTTTTTTCTTCACTCCTGCCTTAAACGTTGTGTTCTTCGTCATCCGCTGTTTGCCTCGACGACCCAGTCACCTGGTTGTTTGTTTGTTTTTTTGCTGTGGACAAGTCTCCATACTGATCGTTTGGTCTCGCTACAATTCACACCATGTCAGCTTTAACATGTCATGTTGCGACCAAGACAAAGACGTTGAAGAGTATCCAGACAGGGGGACACTACCCTGTCCATTCCCCACCGTCTCTCTGCCCACAGGGAGGGAGGGGGGGGGGAGGGGAGGGGGGGGGCCTCTTTGAAATGAGAAAGCAAGGTCCGACCGTTCGCCTAGTCGGCGGATGTCTTAGTCAACGATGAACTGAAAGTTCGGATGATAACGAAGGAGGTGGGGTGCTTAAGGTTAGTGTCTCACGACATCGTTTAACCGGGTGGAATGCCCATTCCAAGGAGGTCCACAGGATTAAGAAACGGTTTGAGTATGCTGAAGTGGTTCGGGCCTAGAAATTCCCAAATTCCCAGGTGTTCATTTTTTATTTTTTAGGCGTGCTGGGGACAAGAAGGTAACAAAATCTAACAAAAAAACAAACAAAAAACTCGCTGCTCCCGAAAAAAACGAGGTAGGTGTGTGTGTGTGTGTGTGTGTGTGTTGTGTGTGTGGCGGTGGGGTTGGATGGGGTGGGAGAGAGAATGACAGTATGGTGATTAGGTAGGCTGGGTAAGGGGGGTGGGGGGTGAAAGAGAAAAAGACATGAAGCAGTTTTCGTCCGCGCCATTGTAGTCCGTGCCATTTTCGTCTGTGCCCTTTGAGCCCGAGCCAGTTTTGCCTGTACCCTTTCAGTCCGTGCCATTTTAGATCGTGCCATTTTGGTCGGGGCCCTTTTAAGTCCGAGCCATTTTGGTCTGTGCCCGTTTCGCAAGTGCTATTTCGGTTTACCCGCCGTCACCTATGTTGACATATCAGTATAACTGAGAGAGGATCGCATACAACATTCCCCCACATTCCTTTGTCCCGGACAAAGAATGTTCCTCTACTGAGATTCATAAACGGCGTACGTATGAATGCGTCAGTGTTTTGTTCAGTGTAAAAACAAAACAAAAAAAGGATGCTTTTGAGTAGTCGGCAATACAAGGTCATTACAGTTCAGACTGTATCGTTTCGTTCGCTTTCAATCAGTTCTGGAATGAACAGGACTGAATCGGCATACTGACGAGGGACGTAGCGTGCCTGCTCAGAAACTCGGTGCTGCGTGCTGCAGACGTACGGACGTAAAAGCTCTTTGGTGCCACATCCGTAACGGTGCTGAAAGGTCAGCACGGCCGTGCGCTTCAAACAGAAAGCTGCGGGGGTGGGGGGTTGCAGATAGAAAGGGCGCGTTTTAAAAGCCGGAATGTACCGAAAAATCGATTTACGTGTATTTGTGACGGGTTCGAAAAACCCGATACAGGTGCCTACGAACCACGGTCCCCCCCCCCCCCCCCCCCCCCCCCCCCCCCCCCCCCCCCCCCCCCCCCCCCCCCCCAAACACACCCCCACACCCATACACTTCCCACCACCTTTTTTTTTAAAAATTGCAAACCAAAAACTCCTTCCATGAAGAGTATTGTGTCAGACTGTTAATGTGCTGATTACCAGTCATTTTTTCCGCTTTCCATACAAATGAGAATGTTCTTTTTCTCTTGCCGTCTGTATGCATATCTTTTGTTTCCTTGCTTTCCATATGAAAAAGGAAACCCTTTTTTTTTTCCTGCTCTTGATATGAATGAGACGTGCTTTTTTGTTTTTTTTTGTTTTTTGTTTGATGGTGGTTGTTTTTTGGGTTTTTTTACTTTTTCTTTTTTCTTTTTTTTTTACTTTATTTTTTGTTTGTTTTGCTTTCCATATGAACGAGAACCGTTTTTGTTGTTTTCCATATAAAAGATTCGGGGACAGGAAGAGGGACGGGGGGAGTCAGGTGTGTGGCCTTGTCGGGTTGCACACACACACACGAATTCATGCTTAGAGTTCGATTCCTTACGATGTAAAAAAAAAAAAAAAAAAAAAAAATCGGAGCAAAACACATTCATTTTGTATTCTTTATGTCCTAGTCGACATATGTATAATAAACCCAAAGAAAGTAAGGGTAAATTACACGAAGATTCCAGTTCATTCAATCCCAGTGAAGGAGGACACGGACACACAGACACCACACACACACACACACACACACACACACACAACACACACATACACACACACACACACACACACACACACACACACACACACACACACACACACACACACATGCACGCGCGCGCACGCACGCGCGCGCACGCACGCACATTTCCACATACCGAATACTGAGAGGGAGATTGAAGCGCGGTTTGGGAAGGGGGGGGGGGGGGGGTGGGGGGGGCAGAGAAAGAGTCTTTCTTTCTTGGGCTTGCCTCCAGCAGACGGTGAACGTCACAGCCCCGAAGGAATGTGATCAAGTCGATCTCCGCTTGACGCAACGGCGGGGGGAAGGCTCTCCCATCTGTCTCTGCCAAGGGACGTCGGCCACTTTCTGGCGACTGAACACCATTTCCGGGCCGGGTGGCACCCGGGACTAAAACTTTCTACTGATGATGTAGATTCCAAGAGAAGAAGAAAAGAAGAAGAAAAAAAAAAAACAGAAAAGAAAAAGAAAGTAGAAAGAAAAATGAGAGACAGAAAAAGGACAGAAGGAAAGACAATCGATCAATACCGCCCAATAATAGATCGCTCAGAGCACTGATGTTTTGGTGACCCAGATCCACAACTTTCCCTCCTTCGTGCAGACGGGAAAAACCCAGGGGTTTGGGCCGTATGGGGAGTGTGTGTGTGTGTGGTGTTGTGTGTGCGTGTGTGTGCGGGGTGTGTGTGTGTGTGTTTTGTGTGTCCTTTGGGAGACGCCGGGGAAAGGGTGGGGGGGGGGGGGGGGGGGGGGGGGCTCTTTTAGGTACAGCGGCTTCCCCGCAATTGTGGAGGCGGTGTGCACGTACCTGTGTCTTTTCTGTCACTGTTTCACTCTGCCTGGTTTCAACGTGACTGTCTTAAACCGCCATCTGATGTAGGTTTTGTTATTTTCTCCCTGTGTGGAGCGTTCACCTGCATGTGTTGCGGAAACCCTTACAAGGGGACATTAGGACGTTGTATAACTTGGTGACAATTGTATCACTGTCGGGTGGGTGAACACTAACGGGCTGTACATTTTTGCAGGTTTTTTTTTTTTTTGCCATTATATATTGTAATGGTGTCTTTTTCTTTTTATATTTTAAAACAGATTTTTCAAACGAAAATTTAACAGAAAATGGGTTTGAGATATCAAGCGGAATGCGGCTCTCTCTGCATAGACCAGTTTTAACCACAGTAAATATATTATTATTGTTATCAATAATTAAATTTGAATACTTACATAGCGCCTAACCCGGTTAGAAACCAAGCTCAAACGCATAACAACCCACACTCGTTTACCACAACGGCGCCTACTGGGTAGTGCCGACTGAAAAAGCTGCCAGGTGGCCTTCATTCCGTCGTTTTTCCCCTGTCTCCCCGTCAATATCGTTCACTTTGTTCCTTACTTTCCTTCAAATTTTCCATTTCTCACGCAGGTGCATGCTATGTGTACGTGTTCGTCCATAAACCCAAAGGCCAAACTGCCTTCTCTTCCAAAGTTGGTAATGGGGTTTAACGTTTTGTACAAGATGTACGTGCTTCACACACGGAAACCCCTTTAAAGGTCATTCAAGGCTGCATGGGAAAAGAGCCAAATCAATGAACTCCCGGGGAAAAAATCCTTACCGAAACGGCCCCGGGGGGGATTCGAACTTGCAACCCCAGGATCACCAGGGAAAGTGTCCAGCACTTTACCCCTGCGTTTCCGGCCCCAGAATATATATAAAATATTTTTTATATATATAAATATTTAATTAAAACAAAGCTTGCCTTAAGTCTTAGATTTTAAGAAATAGGGGGGGGTACGCTTCTATCTGCAGTGGTAGATGATTCGCCTAACTACATATGTGCAGATGGGGAATGGGGGAAAAAAAAATAAAGCTTTCAAAAGAGCCTTTTAGCAAGCTTTTATTCCCAAGAGGGAGAATCCCCAATAGGAGGGGAAAATCACAAACATATAACCCTGGCAATACCCTATTTTGAAACTTTGGTGTTTCTCTCAGTGACCGCGGAAAGTGGTAATTTGACTCCTCTGCCTTTTCAGTTTTAAGAAGAATGCAATCCCAGAAAAGTTGGTGTGCAATACCGTAGTATGTTTGTTGAGTTTCAAAAAACCAACCAAAGGTGCCATCTAAGAAGCAAAAGAAAATCATAAAAGAGCAAAACAAACTACATTTTCTTGTGAAAAATAGAAAATATAAAACGATATCCTCTAAGACACAAGTGCTGAGGGCTAGTTCTTGGAATGAATCCGCAGGGACTGAAATACAACAAACTTATAAATCCAAGGATTAGTACCGCACCGTTCCAGCAACTTACAGAGCAGCTTGGTGTTGCAATGACTGCAAGAAATAATGAATTATAAACAAAGCTTGCTCTTATGTCTTAGATTGAAGAAATAGGGGAGATACGCATTCTATCTGCAGTGGTAGATGATTCTGCCTAACTATCAGTATGTGCATGAGTGGTCATTTTGAGAAGCATTTATTTATTTTATTTTCCCCATTCAACCCCTCATGCACAACTGATAGTTAGGCAGAATCATCTACCACTGCAGATATGAATGCCCTATCTCCCCCCAATTCTTCAATCTAGACATAAGAGCAAGCTTTGTTATAATTCAATATTTTTTGCAGTCATTGCAACACCAAGCTGCTCTGTAAGTTGCTGGAACGGTGCGGTACTAATCCTTGGAATTTAAAGTTTGTTATATTATAATATATAAAAAATATATATGTGTGTGTGTGTTTGTAGTTTAGCTACCATGTCATGAATTGGTACGTCGCTTGACTCATTTCAGGTTCTGATTTTTCAGGATGTGATTTTTTTTTATCCAGCATGACAGCCTGAAAAGGCCCCGTGGGATCGACCGGCCACTAATGATACACACTGTGATTGTACTGTATGAATGCTTTGTGTGTGTGTGTGTGTGTGTGGGGTGTGTGTGTGTGTGTGTGTGTGTGAGTGTGTGAGTGTGCGCGCGCGCGAGCGTGCGTACGTATGCGTGAGTGTACATGACATGTACAGATGCGCGCTGGCGCATGTTTTGACTGGTCTATACCAACATTCAAACGCACGTGTGTCGGGTGGCGAGCGTTGGATGTGAACAATTTGTCGAGTTTCAGCCACATGTACGGGACCTGATGGTTGCTGCTATGAGATTGTGTCAACAGCTACATAACGTTAGCGTTCCTGTACAATGTAAGTTGTATTGATTTTGTTTTGGGGTATCCATATGAAATATAAGTCCATTCTTTGTAGCTCCTCTGTCTGTCTGTCTGTCTGTCTGTCTCTCTCTCTCTCTCTCTCTCTCTCAATTCGTTTTTTTTTTTCCCGAGTCATCTTGTACATAGTACATACCCGAAAATGGTTAAGGGGGAGGAATGAGAAATTTGTCAAGAGCTTACAGTACATGACGGGGTATCTTTTCAAACCTGTGTTTGCAAAGGCTTGAAACGCCGTCTTCTATTCCCCAGTTGAATTCCGTCTTCTCCGCTCTTTCTCTTTTTCATTAAACCCACGGCAGACGATAAACGTCACAACCCGTGAGGGGTGACTGTTCTTCTGATCCACTTAGGTCGATCACGTCTTGACGTAACGGTCGGGGCAAACACTCCCAATCAGTCTCTGCCAGAGATCCGGCAGACTCGCTCTGGCCTGAACTGAAAACGAGATTTCCGATACCCGTTGGGACCCAAGACTGAACTTGTTTCCACTGACGACCCTGTAGGTTAGAAAAGTAAAAAAAAAAAAAATAAAAAATAAAAAAAGCCGATCAATACCCGACAATTGGTCAAATGTAGCGGCCAGACAACGGATGTTTTGGCTGAACCCAGAGTGACAATTCTGCTGGTTCGTTCTGACTGAAATAAAAACAAAAATCTGGGCTGCTGACGATGGGTGATTACCCATGATTCAGTAGTGAGGGAAGAAAGGTCTGTTTTCCGACTTCTGCCGAGTCAAGTACCACCATAGTGTTTTGCAGTCGTTTTGTCATTCGCGCATGTTTTCCAACCATTTCAGTTTCCTCCCCCCCCCCCCCCCCAACCCCTTTTAAGGAGAGTCTGTCCCGAAATTCCGGGTATCTGGAAAACGGCTACAGATGAACTCTTGATAGTCGAGCTAATGAAATTAACATGATGCTTTAAAAGTGTCTTGGAGTTGTAGAATAATGAGTGTTTTAAATTTACAGCATCTTGAGCTGCAGGGGCAAAAAGAAATGACCCTAAATAACAAAAAAAGCCCAGCCCAAAAACCAAACTAACGGACATTCATTGGCTGGCCTGGGACGCGGTAACGATCGTGAACACATCCAAGAAGTAATGCTTTGCCCTGTTCTGATATCAGCAATGCATTTGTGACCAGACAAAAGAACGGTGTTGATAGATCCAGGAAAGATATCGGTGAAGGTTTGACCGTGTCATGTTTGGCTGGCTTTGGCTGCAAGTTCATGGGGTGGTTTTGAGAAACGGGCTTCCTCGTGGACAGTGTCGGTCGTTGCTTAGAGGACCACCAGATCGCACAGTCAAGATGAAGACACTTGTGGGAATGCTAGAAGCTCTTTCAGTCCTAACAGCTTCTACGCCATCAGGGAATTGTGTGCCGATAACTTCTCTCTTTATTGACACTTCCTGTGGTGGTACCTTTTTGTTGTCTGTCTCTTCTGACCTCGACTGTTTTTCCTGCCTTTGTCTGCCATTCTCCCTGTCCTTGTTCTGGAAATTCGTACCACATTTTCTTTTTATTTTTTTTTATTTTTTTTTCTTTATTGTTATAGCGGTTAATGACATGCCAGGTTTTTGTTTGTTGTTTGTTTGAAGGGTGAAGGGTGGGTGGGGCTGTTTGTTAGTTTTGATATCTAGCAGTTCGTTAGTGAACATTTAAAAACCTGTCCAGAGTGGACACTGTCCATTTGCAGCGTGTGTCGTCCATGTTACCTTTCATTTTGTATTTTGGGTGACACTGAAATGGTTTCATTTAAAAAAAAACTTTTCCTGTGATCTTGTGGCGTAAAACATAGAGGAATACCTAGCACTGTCAGTGCAGTCTAATGTGATAAGCCTTCAGATGTCCAAAGTCGAGTGTCACGAGTTTGTCACGAGGCCTGTGACGATTGACCCCATCTAGGGGGTGGAATTATTCATTTATTGTCGTTGTTGTTGTCGTGTATCCGTCCCTTAATGTGGCTTGCGGTGCTTTTGCACCTTAACGTCGTTCAGCTCAGGTTAGGTTTACTTTCTCTCTCTCTCTAATTCCACTGCCCGTGCAATTCATCCTGCAGGTTCACGGTGGCTGGTACCTTTCGCTTGAACAAGCTGTCTCTATCGGCCTCTCTCATGTCTTTTTACCTGTCGCACGTGCATCATTCCTCATAGGCTTGAGGTATGCTCACTGTGACGTAGCGTGGCATGTTGGCTGCCATCGTTTAGGCAGGTTTTCTCTTCACTCGAGCGGAAGATGTCCCTGAGAGCGCCTGCTCTGTTTTTGGTTCTACAACCACTTCGTCGAAGGTACGGTCGGTACCTTCATCCCTACAGTCGGCCTGTAGGGGAGGGACATCACATCACGTCATCTTTTCCGCATCTGCTCTGCTGGTCCTATCGACTGGACAGAGGGCAGAGAGTCGCTTGACCCGCCACTTTGGGTCACCCACGGTTAGCTGGTAAGCATCAGTTTCGTGGTTTGTTTGTTTTTTGTTGTTGTTAGCCGGCTAATTCTTCTTTGTGCAATTTCTGTTGGTTTTCAAAATTATAAAAGAAATATTGTTTGAGACCACTTTTTCTGGTTAATTCAATCTTTAACCTGGCCAGTCAAAATTATATCCAAAAGTCTTTCTCCTTTATATGCATCTGGTGATGCGGTGGTCGGTGGGGATGGGGGAGAACCTGGTGATTCAGGGTTGGTACTTGCTTGGTCTCGCTCGTCCGCCCCTGTCACAATTGCCGGTCTCGCATTCTTCGGCCACCGTCTGTTTGTGCGTGCAAGGGGAACGAGAGTTTTATGTTTGCGAGCGTGCGTACGCATGATTAGTCGTTTGGATGCGTGGTTGGAGAATTGTCATTTTTTTAAATGTTGCTATGAAATGTGGAGATAATTGTGCCATTGAATTATTATTTGCAAATGTGGTGGCAGTTATAGAGCAGTGGTTGCTGTATTAGTTCAGTTCCTAAGAAAGGAAAATGTTGAACGTGAGTGGGAGAAGATGAATATATAATTGCTATTCATATGTTTAGCCTGTTAATGTAATCTCTTAACTGCTTCGTGTGAGGAGACCTTTACCGAACATTCCTCGTTTGGTTTGTTGACTGTTATGCTCAGGTCTGTGTTGAGCTTGTGTCACTAATCTATCCTGCAAACACCTCCCCTCGCCCATCATGCGAGCGGCTGTTAGGATTTAACAGCATGTCAGACCGTACTGAGTGCGGGGTTCCAGTACCCTTCTTTCTCCTTTCCTTCCAGTTCCTTCCTTTACTCTCTCCTCCCGGGGCTCCACCCGATGCTGGCGCTGTTGGGGCCGCGCACTTGTTGAGGAGCACGTGGGCTTTGCTGGATGTTCCTGGCCCTGTCCGGGACTTTCCGCGACAACGCCTCGTCCCACGGGAGGCATTCTCCACTGTTCACGGACCTCCGCAGTGCACGTGACCGGGTGTGGGTAACTGTGTCGTGCCATTTGGGGTGCGTGTGTGTAAAGGGGTGTGGGCCTTGAAACGTCTATTCAGGAACAACCCGGTTTGGGTGCGCCTGAGTCGCCCGTCTCTCGGAGGACTTTGGAGACACAGGGTGGGGGAACCACATGAAGCACAAAAAGGAATGCGTGTGTTGGGATGGTTGAGTGTGATTGTGCTTTTATGTGTTGGAACGCTTGTTTGTGACTATGTGTATGGGTGTGTTGGAAAGCTTATTTTGTGATTGTGCATGTGTGTGTGTTGGGAAATGCTTATTTGTGACTAGTGTGTGCGGTGTGAATAAATGGTGTATTGAAACGAAATCTTCTTGTGTGGTCTCTTGCGAGGCGTTGAGGTAAATCACTCCCTTCACTCCCATCAACCGATCCTGTCAGGGCAGACCTTCAGGGTCGGTCGTGACATCGAGCTACAACGTCGCAACTGTAAGTTGGTGATTGTTCTTTTTCAGGATACAGAGCTTTCTCTTTGGTCTGATCGTCCCTTTTAATGCAGCTTTCTGCTTCGGCGAGCTGGCCGGCTGTGGAAAGGCTGTGTGTTGCCGGGCTGACGCTAAGGAAAGCTGTGTTTGCAGAGCTGGACAGCTGTGGAAAGGCTGTGTGTTGCCGGGCTGACCGCTCTGGAAAGGCTGAGTTGCCCCGGGGTGACCGCTCTGGAAAGGCTGTTTTCCGGGCTGACGGCTCTGGAAAGGCTGTGTTGCCGGGCTGACCGCTCTGGAAAGGCTGCTGACGGCTGTGGAAAAAGGCTGTGTGTTGCCGCTGGGCTGACGGGTGTGGAAAGGCTGTTTTCCGGGCTGACGGCTGTGGAAAGGCTGCGTGTGCTGAGCTGGACGGCTCTGGAAAGGCTTGTTGCCGAGCTGGACGGCTGTGGAAAGGCTGTGTTGCCGGGCTGGACGGCTCTGAAAAGGCTGTGTTGCCGGCTGACGGCTGTGGAAAGGCGTGTGTTTCCGGGCTGACGGCTGTGGAAAGGCTGTGTGTTGCCGGCTGGACGGCTTGGAAAGGCTGTGTTGCCGGGCGGACGGCTCCTGAAAAGGCTGTGTGTTGCCGGGCTGACGGCTGTGAAAGGCTGTGTGTTGCCCAGCTGGACGGGCTGTGGAAAGGCTTGTGTTGCCGGGCTGACGGCTGTTTGGGAAAAGGGTGTGTGTTGGGCCCCACTGGAAAGGGCTGTGGAAAGGCTGTGCGTTGCCGAGCTGGACGGCTCTGGAAAGGCGTGCGTTGCCGGGCTGAGCTGACGGCTGTGAAAGGGTGTGTGTTTAGCCGGGCTGACGGCTGTGGAAAGGCTGTGCTTGCCGAGCTGGACGGCTGTGGAAGGCTGTGCGTTGCCGGGCGAGGCTGGTGGAAAGGCTTGTGCGTTGCCCGGCTGACGGCTTTTGGAAAGGGCTGTTTTTGTGCCGGGCCCGGCTGACGGCTGTGGAAAGGCTGTGTGTTGCCGGGCTGGACGGCTCTGCAAAGGCTGTGGTGTTGCCGAGCTGGACGGCTCCTGAAAGGCTGTGTTGCCGCCTGAGCTGACGGCTGTGGAAAGGCTGTGTTGTCGGGCCGAGGCTCTGCAAAGGCGTGGTTCCGGGCTGGACGGCTCTGCAAAGGCTGTGTGTTGCCGAGCTGGACGGCTCTGGAAAGGCTGTGTTGGCGGGGTGAAGCTGACGCTGGAAAGGCTTGTTGTCGTGGTGAACGGCTCTGCAAAGGCTGTGTGTTGCCGGGGCTGGACGCTCTGGAAAAGGGTGTGTTGCCGGGCTGAGGCTGGGAAAGGCTGTGTGTTGCCGGGTGACGGCTGTGGAAAGGCTGTGTTGCGGGGCTGGGCGGCTGTGGAAAGGCTGTGTTGCCGGGCTTACGGCTGTGGAAAGGCTGTGTGTTGCCGGGCTAACGGCTCTGGAAGGCTGGGGTTCCGGGCTGACGGCTGTGGAAAGCTGTGTTTTCCGGCTGACGGCTGTGGAAAGGCTGTGTGGTGCCGGGCTGACGGGTCGGAAGGCTGTGTTGCCGGGGTGGGGCGTCTGGAAAGGCTGTTGCCGGGTGACGGCTGTGGAAAGGCTGTTTGCCGGGCTGACGCTCTGGAAAGGCTGTTGCCGGGCGGACGGCTGTGGAAAGGCTGTGTGTTGCCGGGCTGGACGGCTGGGGAAAGGCTGTGTTCCGGGCGGAGGCTGTGGAAAGGCTGTGTGTTGGCGGGCTGGGCTGACGGCTCTGGAAAAAACTGTTGCCGGCTGACGGCTGTGGAAAGGCGTGTTGCCGGGCTGACGGCCTCTGGAAAGGCTGTGTTGCTGGGCTGGACGGCTGTGGAAGGCTGTGTGTTGCCGGCTGGACGGCTGTGGAAAGGCTGTGTGTTGCCGGGCTGCGGCTGTGGAAAGGCTTGTGGTTGCCCGGGTGAGCTGTATGTTCCAACTTGACCCTGATCCCGACTGCCCTGGTGGCACGCGGCAGCACGCTCGCCTACGAAACGAGAACTACCGGGTGTAGGGTTCGAGTTTTGCTGGCACGGACGGGTTTGTTTTTTGAATCCCTCTCCCCTTTTGCCTGTGGGCGTTGGGTCCATGGGGTACTCGGGCAAAGAAGAGGGGCTGAGCTGCTCCAGGGCAGCGTCCGCGTGGGTGCAAGTTAAGAAACTCATGACAGTGAGTTGTAAATTTCGTACCGTATCATTTTTATACCAGAGAAAGCAAGCAAGCGCGCACGCACGCACGCACACACGCACACACGCACACACACACACACAAGGGAGGGAGGGAGGAAGGATGCAGCTTCGCACAGTGGCGAATCGTACTTCATAATCCATGAGAGAAGGGCGGGAAAAGGGTTTTTAAAATTTGGTTGGGGAATTTTTTGGGGGTTTGGTTTTGAGAAAGGATGTTTTTTTTAAAAATTTTTTGCTTTTTTTAAAAATTTTGGTTTAAAAAAGCCTTGTTTAATGTAAACTTTTTTAATCTTTTTTAAAACCCTTTTCCCGCTTTTGCCGTTTTGGTTTTTTACCCTGTTTCCCCCTCATCGCTGGGAAAAAACGGTGGCCAACGTTTCTTCCCAAATTCACCTCCCCCCTTCCCCTTTTAATTCCCCCGGGGCCCCGAAAATTTCGCGGGGTCCGCGATTTAGGGGGGCCGGCCCTTTTTCTATTTTCCCTCCCCCTTTCCCCTTTTCCCCCCCTCTCCCCGGGGGTTTCCACCCGTTGACCCCCTGTTGGGGCCGGCCCTTGTGGGTAACTGGGGCCCCTTTGCTGGTGTTTCCGGGCCCTTTGCCGGGGCCTTTCCCGGCCCGAAACCCGTTTGGGGGCCATTCTCCCTGGTTTCCGGCCCTTTGAATCACCTGAGGTTTGGGGGAACCCTTGGCCGGGAAAGGGGGTTGGATTTGTGTTTGGAAAGGGGTGGGTTTAAAACCCCTTTTTGGGTGACATTTTTGGGGGGTGTGTAGGGCTAATTTTGGGAAAACCATTTTGGGGGAAGGAAAATTGGAAGCATTTCGAATGCTTGGGGGAGGGGGGGGTTTTAAAAGGGAATTGTTTAAAAATCTTTTGTGTATATGGGGGGGTTTGTGGGTGGAAACCTTATTTTTGTTTTGTGCCATTTTGGTCGTGGGGAATGGACAAAAGGTGAATGTGTTGGTGTGGTTTCTTTTAGTACGAATTTTCTTTGTGCCTTTTCCGTCTAAAAAGGCGGGTTTCCCCTGCTTCACACTGGCCGGGCCTGTGGGCGGGTTTGGGGTTTTGGCCGGGGCCTGACTCAAAGGAAATTTGAAATTTTGGGGGGGGTTTTTTTTGGTAAGGCTTTTTTTGGGCCCCCCTGACCGTTCTGGAAAGGCTGTTTGGGGGCTTCCGTTGGGAAAAGGCTTCCCGGGGCTGGGGAAAAGGACGGTGGGGTTGCCGGGCTGACGGTTTGGAAAGGCGGGGCGAGGGCGTGTAAAGGCTGTGGTTCCCCGGCGGGGCCCCGGGGTTTGGGGAAAAGGCGTTTGCCGGGGTTGCCCGGCTTGGAAAGGCGGTTTTGGGGGGGACCCCCCGGGACGGTTTCTGGAAAGGCGGGGGTTGCCGGTCCCCTTGGAAAAGGTGTAAAAGGCGGGGTGGTTTGGGGCCCCGGGCGGGGGAGGGGCCTTGGGAAAGGCTGTGTTCCCGGGCTAAAGGGCGGGGGGAAAGGCGGGTGTGTTTTGGCCCGGTCGGTTTGGGGAAAAGGGGCTTTGTTGCCGGTGGACGGTTTTGGGAAAAGGGCTGTTTTTTCCCCGGGCTGGAGGGCCTTTTGAAAAGGGCCCTTGTGTTGCCGGGGCGGGAAGGCTTTGGAAAAAGGCTGTGTGTTCCCGGGGGCGGGAGGGCGTGGAAAGGCTTGTTTTCCGGGCCCGGGACGGCGGGGGGGAAAAAGGCTGTGTTTCCCGGGCTGGACGGTTTGGGGAAAAGGCTGGGGTTTTCCCCGGGACGGGACGGTTGGGGAAAAGGGCGTGGTTGCCGGGTGGTGGGGGCTGGGAAAAGGCTTTTGTGTTTCCCGGGGCGAGGCTGGGAAAAACCCTTTGTTTCCCGACGGCCCGGTTTTTGGAAAGGGCTGGCGTTGCCGGGCTGGACGGCTTGGAAAGGCTGTGCTTTTCCCGGGCTAAAGGCTGGTGGGAAAGGTGTGGGGTTCCCCGGGCTGCCGGCGAAAAAGGCCCTTGGGGGTTGCCGGCTGGAGGCTTGAAAGGCGGGGTTTTTGCCGGGCGGGACGGTTTGGGGAAAAGGCTGGGTTGGGGGTATTTGCGGCGGGGGAAAGGGCTGTGTTGGGCCGGGCCCGAAGGTTTGGGGAAAGGGCTGTGTGTTGCCGGGGACGGCCCTAAAGGCTGTGTTTTTGCCCGGCGGGAAAGGCCTGGAAAGGTTTTGGGGTTGCCGGGCTAAAGCTGACGGCTGTAAAAAGGGCTGTGTTGTGGGGGTAAAGGCCCCTGCCAAAAGGTTGTGTTTGCCGGGCTGGAGGGCTCGGGAAAGGGCTTTTGTGGGGTGGGGGCTTGAAAGGTTTGTTTTGGGGGGGGCCCTGACGGGCTGTGGAAAGGTTTGGGCCGGGGTAAACCGGGGGGGAAAGGCTGGGGTTCCCGGGGCCCCTTACGGTTTGGGGAAAAGGCTGTGTTTCCCGGGCTAAGGGCCTTGAAAGGGGCTGGTTTTCCCCCCCCGGGCTAGGGCTGTGGAAAGGCTGTGTTGCCGGGCGGAGGCTGTGGAAGCGTTTTTTTCCGGGTTTAGGCTTGGGGAAAAAAGGCCTTGTGTTCCCCGGGCTAACGGCTTCGGGAAAACCCTGGGGGGCCGGGCTGAGGGCTGAAAAAAGGCTGTTTTGGCCGGGCTGCGGTTTGGGGAAAAGGCTGTTTGCCGGGCGGAGGGCCCTTGGGAAAGGTGTGTTCCCGGGGCCCGGGGGCCCCTTTGGGAAAGGCTTTTTGGCCGGCTGACGGTTGGGGACAGGCTTTTGGGGCGGGGGGACGGCTCTGGAAAAGGCTGTTGCCGGGCGGGCCGGGCTGTGGAAAGGCTGTGTTTGCCGGGGCCCGGGAGGTTTTGGGAAAAGGCTGTTTTTCCCGGGCCTGGGGGCCCTGGGAAGGGTTTGTGTGTTTGGGGGGGCTAAACGGTTTGGGGAAAAAGGGCTTTTGGGGCGGGTGAGGGCGGGAAAAAGGCGTTTTGCCGGGCTAAAGGCCTTAAATTTTCCCCCGGGGGCCTTTGGCCCCCGGCGGGGAAAGGTTGGGGCCAGGGGCGCAAGGGTGTTGGAAACGCCGGGAACCTAACCGGTGTGGGAAAAGGAGTTTGTTGGGCCGGGACGGGAAAATTTTTTTATTAAAACCCTCCCTTTTTTCCCCTTTTGGGGGTTGGGGGGGCCCGCCGGAGGGGACCGCTTACGAAAAAAGGAATTTTTGGGTTTGGGGGCCCCCCGTTTTTTTGCTGGAACCGGGGGGGATTTGTTTTTAAACCCAAAACCCCATTTTTACCGGGGCCCGTTGGGCGGATTGGGACCCACAAAAACCCCCACTCCAAACCAGGGGGGAGAAAAAACCAGGTTCGGATGGTTTGGGGTTTTTTCGTCCCACTTTAATTTTTTTCCAGGAAAAGGCGGGAACGAAACCCCAAAAGTACGGGGCCCAAACACCACCGGCGGGGGGAAAACCCCCAATCCAAATGGGGTACTCTTAAAAAGTGAAAAGGGGGGAACGTCCCCCCAAGTAAACATAAGGTTTTTGTTCCTTCCTTTGGGTTTTAATACCCCCGTTATTTGGGGTCCCTGACTTTTTTACCGTGCCCTTTTTCTTAGCGGGGCCCTTGGGGGGTTGGGGGGGGTTGGGGGGGGGGGGGGGGGGGGGGGGGGGGGGGGGGGGTGGGGGGGGGGGGGGTTTTTTTGGGGGGGGGGGGGGGGGGGGGGGGGTTTTGGGGGGGGGGGGGGGGGGGGGGGGGGGGGGGGGGGGGGCACTGTTCACACGCCGTTCAGATACAGTGATGTGGCATCCTTGTTGAACAAACGGTCTTGGATACCAAGTTGTTTGGTCTAGAATCTGCTCCCCCTCTGACCCTTGGGGGCATTAAACCCGGGGCGTATGCTGGTTCCTTTTAAAGCGGAAGAATGGGGGGGGGGGGGGGGGGGGGTGGAAGGGGGGAGCAGGGGGGGGGGCATGGGAAACGAAAGATTAACCCCTGCCCCCCTGGTTTTTTCTTTAAAAGTTTGGGGGGGGGGAAATTTTTTCTTCCCAAACCGAATTCTCCTTGGCCTTTATCTGCCCGTCGGCCCTCTGTCTCTGTACTCTCTCTCTCTACCTCTCTCTCCCTTGTTTCCCCCGCTTTTTGGCCTCCCCTCGTCCTCTCTTTCTCTCCCCAAACTCCCCCTTCTTTCTCTCTCTCCCCCTTTCCCTTTCCCTTCCCCCCCTCCTTTCTTTCCCTCTCTCTCCCCTTTTTTCTTTCATTCCCTTTGTCCCCCTCTCTCCCCCCTTTTTCTGTCTCTCTCATTTTTATTTAGGTCTGCCAAGTCATTTTTTTTTTTTATACCCCAGAAAATGACGGGGAATAAAACCCCTCCCGCCGTTTCCCCCGGGTCTCCGCCGTTTTTTTTTTCGCTTCTCCGCCGGTTAAGGGAAAAGCCCTCCCCCGAAAAATTTTTTCGGTTTGAGCTCAGAAACGTTTCTCAAATTTGTCTTAAACAGCGAATTTCTTTTTTGTGGGTAAGTTCTAAAAGGGGCGTTTGGTTCCCATTCTGTTCCCTTTCCAGTATCATTTCTAATCATGGCGTCGTTTTCAAGCGAGAGTTTCTTCTTCTTACCTAAAAAAAACTGGTTAAATAAAAAAAACGAGTGGGTTCCCCGGGCCGCGAAAAGGAAGTGAAAAACAAAACGGAAAAAAAAAAAAAAGAAGTATGTAAACCCAACTAAAAGACCGAGGGGGCCCAGCGAAGGGCGGGTGGGCCCGGGCCAGATCGCGGTTGTAAAAAGAAAAAAAGAAAAAGACCGTTTTGAAGTTTTTTTGCGACCCCTTGCCAAAAACGTGTCTTTTTTGGGGTTGCCCGTGGCTTGTGGCAACCCGAGTTCCCACCCGGGGTTTCGCCCAACAACAAAAATGTGTTTTCCCAAAACCATTACAGCTTTTTTTTTCCCAAGATCTTTGGGGGAAATGCCAATCAAATTTTTTTTCCATTGAAAGTTTGAATCTTATCTGGGGTTTTTCCTACAACTTCCTTTTCCTTGTTTGGTTTTAAATTAAAACTCTGTTTTCCCTTGATATGAAAGTGAGTATTTTGAACCCAATTTTTTTACAAAAAATTTTGTTTAAAAACTAAAGTTTTGGGTCTTAGCCCTTTCATCGGGAAACGCTAAAAAGTAAAAAAAAACGGGGGGAAAAAAAACGGAAAACAAAACAACGGGGGGAAAAAAAAACTTGGGAACCCCGGAGAGAGGAATTGAGTATTTCCCCTTTTCGTAGAGTTTTTTTAAGGAAAAGGAAAAACCCCCCAAAAGTGAAAAAAAGGGAAAATAAAAGAACAAATGACACCCAAAATAAATAAATGTCCCCAAAAACCCCTTTTTTTATTTTTTGTAAAAACTTTTCCCCCCCAAAAAAAAAAAACAAACCCCCACACCCCCCCCCCCCCCCCCCCAACCCCCCCCCCCCCCCCAACCCCCCCCCCCCCCCCCCCCTAGTTTAAAAATTTTTTTCCCCCCAAAGCCCTCCCCCCCCAAACTACCTGTTACTTCCTTTTCTCCCCTCCCCCCCCCCTCCCCCCCCACAACACTTCCCCAAAATTTTTCGCCCCCCCCCCCCCCACCCCCCCTTTTCCCCCTTTTTCCCCCCCGTCCCCTCCCCCCACCTCACACCACAAACCCCCCCTCCCCCCCCCCCACACCCAAAAGCACCCCCCCCCCAAACACCCAAAAATTTGTAAAGGGGGGGGGGGGGGGGGGTTTATGTTTATTTGGGAAAGATTGGGTTGAAAGGGGGGGGGGGGGGGGTTGGGGGGGGGTTTTGTGTGTGGTGTACTGTTGTAAACTTTCAGTTTTTTTTTTGTTGTAAATTTGTTCTATTTCCTTTTTTTGTTTAGTGTTTCCTGCAAAAGGGCCCCAAGGCCCAAAAGCTTGAGTGTGTTGTGTTTTTTTTAAAAGGGGACTTCAAAGTAATCATTTTTTCTTTTGGTGTTTATTTAAAGTCCCCCAACCCCTTTTTAATACCCCCCCTTTTAATTTGTTTGATTTCCCACCCGATTTACAAATCTAAAAGGGCCCTTTAAATTCTTTATGTCCAAAAACCCAACTGTTTGTAAAATTTTTTCCCCAACATTTTCTGGGTTTTTCATCTTACAAAATTTTGTTTGTTTTTCCTCGTTAAATTTAGTTTCTTTCCACTCGTTCAGTCTTCTTTTGGTGTTAAAAACCCTGTTTTTTAGAATGATTTGGGTTTAAAAGGGCAAAAAAAGTGTTTTCCTAAAGTTTTTTATGCCTTTTTAATAGTTTTTTGCTTGGGCTTCAGGGGGCGCCCCCCCCTCCCCCCCCACCAGGGTGTTGCCCATTGGTTTCCCACTGGGGGCCCACGGTAAACCCCCCCAGACCCCCGCCAATCCCCCTTTTTTTTTAAAAAGTTTTAAATCCCTGAATGAGTTTTGGGGGGGGGCTGGGTAAAAGGGGGGGGGGGGGGGATCTTTTAAAAAGCAAACGTTCCCAACTACATTTTAAAATTTGAAATCAACCTATGTTTCCCCTCGTCTTAAACCCGTTGTCTTTTTTAAAAACTCGGCGGGTTTCCCCCCTCCCCCCCCCCCCCTTCTCTTTTCTCCCTCTTCTCCCCTCCTCTCTTCCCTCTCCCCTTCTCCTTTTTTGTTTTGTTTTTAAATTCTCCGGCAGAAAAATTTAAAGCCCCAAACCCGAAGGGATGCACTTTTTGGGATCCCATTTTAAGGGCCCTGGGGACTTAAACCCCGGTTTGGGGGAAAAAAAACCCCCAATCTGTTTTTGGGCCAAAAAGATCCGGAAACCCTCGTTGGGCCCCGGGTTTGGGGGAAAACGAGTTTTTCCGGGTTCCCCCGGGGGAAATGGAGACGGGGACTTTGTTTTGACTAAACGACCCCTGTTGCGTAAACAAAAAAGGGAAAAAAGGAAAGGGGGAAACATAAAAAAATTAAGGGGGGTTTATTGGGGGGGGTTGGGGGGGGGGGGGGGGGGGGGGGGGTGGGGAGGGGGGGGTTGAAAAATCCCCGACAATTGGTTAAAATGTAGCGCCCAGAAAAAGGGGATTTTTGGCCCTGACCCAAAAAGACAATTCTGTGGTTCTTTCGGGTTTGAAAAAATTTTTCCGGGGGCCCCAGCAAAGGGGCGAGGCGGCCAGTAAACCCAAATAGAGGTGTGTGTGTGTGGGTGGTGTGTTTGGTGTTTTGTGTGGAGAGTCAGTCTTTTTTCTTTTTTCTTTTCCTTTTGCGGTGCCCAAGTACCCGGTCGGATGAATGCAGTTGTGGGTTTTAAAAGCTGACATTTTTTGACCATTTTATTTCCCCCTTTTTTTCCCCAAATGGGAAAGTCGACCGAAAGCCCAATTACGGGAAAAAAGTATTCGACAGTCGGCTTTTTGGTTTAAAAAACCCACTACTTTTAAAAATTTTTTGGCGAGCCATTGAAATGTTTGGGTTTAAAAAAACGATAAGAAGTGCATGCCCCAAAGCACAAAAATTCCCTGGGCGAGATAACCCCAAGAAGAAACAAGATCCCAAAGTTTAAAAACCCGAACTCCCATTTTAATTCTTGAATACTCGTTGAACGTAAAAAGGCATGTTTACCATGAAAATACCCATGATCTACCGTCATTGATTTCCCAAAAGTTTTTAAAGACCCCAAAATTAAGTTTTTTCTTTTGATTTTGTAAAATTTGAAAATAGGCGAAATTCAAACAGGGTCTTTAATGTATTTCGTCCCCGAGATATTCCTTTAAAGAAGAAAAATTTTTTTTGGGGCCATTTTTAAGCCGTATTTAACGGCTATTTTGGTAAAAAAAAACATCGGGCACGTCCGGGCCCCCAAAAAGAACCTACCCAAAAAATTTTAAGGAAGATCTCCCAGAATTTGGGTCTTGAGCGGGGGGAACCCACATTTGGCCACGGACAAAACCACAGACACACCTTTCTTCTTTCCCCATTGTAAATTTCTCCCGTTCTATAAGAAGGGGAAGTAAAAAACAAACTGGTTTGCTGGGGAAAAAGACCCACCCTTTTGACCAACCCTTGTAAAGTGAAGATTGTCTTTCAAAAAAAAAACCAGACTGAAGTGCCCTTTTATTTTTTTCTTTTTCTTTGTGTTTTTGTTTGACTGCGTTAAAGAGGAAAAAGGCCGTGCCAGTTTTTTCATAAACCGGTCTTTTGGGGTTTGTTCATTTCCCGGGTTGTTTGCTGTGTAGATTTTTCCAGGCACGGGGTTTAAGTTTGGGAAACCCTTTTTGGGGGGGGGGGGTGCCTTTTGCTTGTTTTTTGTGTGCGTGTGTTGAAACTGCTTAGGCGTTTTGGGTTTTGTGTAAGCATTTTTCTTTGGAGGTACGGGCCTGTGATTTTTTCATCATGGGGCAAGAGTTACCCTACATGTTTTTTTATTAAACCTTTATAAAAAACGAATAATTTTTGGGCCACTGTTTTTTAAGTCAAAAAATTCGTGCCCAACGACGGGAACAGTTTTGGGCGGATGCCATTTAAGGGGAAATTCCCGGACTATGTTTCCAGTTCGCCCTGCATGGTGGGGTTTGTTTTCAAAATTCACTTTTTTCCCTTTAATTTGCCCCGGGGAAAAAAGCGCGGCCTTTTTTGGGGTCTAAAGGGAAAGTATCACAGGCAACCCCTTGGTAAACCCAGTATTACGATGAAATTGATTGTTACCGGGCGCTGGATGGTGTCACTTTGCCCGGGGAAATTCAGGACCGGCTGTATACATACTGAATGGCCATGAAAAGGGAAAAGGGTTTGATCACTGGTCACAAAAAATAAAAAAAAAAAGGGTCCCCCAATTTTAGAAACGACAATCCCGAAAAGAAAAAAAAAAAACCCCAAAAACACCGAACGTTTTAAACCCCTTTCCCGCTTTTTTTGAAAATTTACGGGAAAAAAGGAAAAAAAACCGGTAGTATTGGGCAGGGAAAGAGGAGCCAAATTAACTTTTTCACCACGTCCTGGGGTTTTTTGGGGTTGTTTTTCCCCGGCCCAGTCGTGAAGCGGGGCCAAGGAAGCATTTCCTTTTCGGTGCGTGAAGGAAAAACCTAAAGGGAAGGGCGAGCTTTTTTTTGAAGTCATCCCCGAGGGTTTTTTTTTGTCGCCATTCGGAAAACTTGGCTACACCGTTTAAAAAAAAAAATGTCGTGGGGTTAAAGGGGAAAAACAACGCTTCAGACCTTTTATGGGTGCTACGTTGCTTGCGGGGGGTTTAACGCAGGGCAAACAAATGTGTCTTGAAGGGCGCAACCCTTGGGGATGCCCATAAAAAAGGGCATAGTAAAAATCAAAGGGTAAAACTCAGTTGGAGCCCGGGGGCGAGGGGAGGGGGGGGGGGGGGGGGGGGGGGGTGGGGGGGGGGGGGGGGGGGGGATGCTGGGCGGGGCCAAGGGGGGGTTTTGGGAAAGGGTTTGGGGGGTGGGAGGGGTAAAGTTTGTTTTGGAGAGGAGAATGAAATCACCGGTTTTGAGTTTTTGGGGCTTTGAAGGTTATGAGTGCGTTGCTTTTTTTTAGACCCCCCTCCCAAACCACCCCCAAAACCCCGTCCACCCGAAACCTCTCCGCCATGGGCCCTTACACACCCCAAAACCCACCACACACACCACAACACTCAAAACCCCAAAACGCCCCAAAAACTGAACGGGAACCCCCACTTTAAATCTCCCTAAATCTTGTCAAATCCGCTTCTTTCCTTTTTTCCCCCCCTTTTCTCTTCCCCGGGAGAACTCCGGCTGCGGGAAATGACCGGGTTTCCTTTGAGGTCTGTCCCCCAGGACTTCATTTTTGGGTCTGTCACCGACTCTCACTTTGGGGTCGGGTACCATGCTTTAATTTTCCCAACCTTGGGGCCCTGCATTTTTGGACTTTGGGGTCTGCACCTTAAATTTTGGACTTGGGGGTTCTGTCACCATGATTTTTCCCTTTTGGGGGGTCTGTCCCCTTTGATTTTTCCCCTTGGGGGGTCTGTCCCATGACTTTCACTTTCATTTTGGGGGTCGTACCATAAAACTCCCCATTTTGGGGGTTCTGTAAATTCCAATGCCCATTCATTGGGGGGTCTGTCACCATGATTTTGGGACTTTGGGGTCTGTCCCCCCCATGACTTTCACTTTGGGCCGGGTCCGTTTTTTTCCCGTTCCTTTCTTTTTTGGCATCATTCCCCACCGTTAAACCACAAAAAGGGGGGGGCCGGGGCCCCCACCACAACATTTCAAAAGGTCGGGACAAAAAAAAAAAGGGGGCCTTGCGCCCCCTGGGTTTGTTGAAAGGTGACAATGGTTTCATGTGTCGCCCCGGGCCAGGCAGGAATTTGGGGGAAAGGGGGAGGGGGAAATTTTTAAAGGAGGGGGGTTGGGTGAGGTTGAAGGGGGGGGGAAACGGGGGTTTGCAAAAACGCGAGCAGAAGACTTCCCAAACCTTATAATTTTTTGTTTTTATACGAAAAGGCCCGGGGGTTTCCCTTTTAACCCCCCCCGGTTTTCCCCCTTTTTTATCTTTTCCCCCCCCCCCCGAATTCTTTTTATCTCTTCCGGCGGGTCTCGTCAAAGGGTTTAATATATTTTTTTTTTTTGATTAAATTGGGGAAGGGAGGGATTTTGGGGGGATAAAAGGGAGATGTGGGGGAAAAGCAAAAGGGAAACTAAAACAACATCAGGACTAATAGTGTTAGGCATTTTTCCACCTTTTTTACCCCGATTTACTATCTACAGGCCTTATCTTTGGTCCGAAAGCACTGTTGTCAAATTTTTACGCTACGTTCTGAGGATTCATCTACTAAATGTTGCTTTTCTCAGTTGACATAGTTTTTTCCACATCAGTCTCAGTTTCATGGTGTTGAAAGCTGTTTTAGATGGTTTTTTAGAACCCAGAAAGTGATTTAAAGATTTTTATGCCTTATTTAATAGAAAATATGCTTCAGCTTAGGGGGCGCCGCCCCTGACCCCCCGGGGTGTTGCCCATGGATCCCACTGGGGCCCACGGTGAACCCCCAGATCCCCGCCAATCTCCTTTTTTTTAAAACGTTTTCATCCCTGAATGAGTATGGGGGGGCTGTGTGAAGGGGGGGGAGGGAAATCTGTTAAAAGCAAACGATGCACTACATATTATTGTATCAAACCTATGTTCTCTCGTCTTGACCGTTGTCTTCTTATAACTGGCTGAATCCCCCCTCCCCCTTCCCCTTCTCTCTCTCTCTCTCTCTCTCTCTCTCTCTCTCTCTCTCTCTCTCTCCTTTTTGTTTTGTTTTTAAATTCTCCGGCAGACAATAAACGTCCCAACCCGGAAGGGATGCTACTGTCGGATCCACTTAGGTCCATGAGGACTTGACGAACGGTCGGGCAAACACTCCCAAACTGTCTCTGCCAAAAGATCCGGCAGCCTCGTTCTGGCCCTGGTCTGAAAACGAGATTTCCCGGGGCCCCGGTGGGGACTGGAGACTGAGACGTGTTTTGACTGACGACCCTGTTGCGTCAAAAGAAAAAGGAAAGGAAGGGAAACATAAAAAAATAGAAGGGGGGTTGGGGTTGGGGGGGGGGGGGGGGGGGGGGGGGGGGGGGGTGGGGGGGGGGGGGGGGGGGGGGGGGGGGGGAGGGTTGACCGCGGGTTTTAAAATGTTGGCCCAGACAAGGATGTTTGGCCTGACCCAGATGACAAATTTTGCTGGTTCGTTTTATGAGAAATATCGGGCTGCCAGCGATGCGACTGGCCATGAATCCATAGGGTGTGTGTGTGTGTTGTGGTTTTGTTTGTGTTTGGTGGAGAGTCAGTCTCTTTCTTTTTTCTTTTCAGCTTTTGCTGTGTCAAGTATCGGTCGGATGAATGCAGTTGTGTGGTAAAAACTGACATGTTTTTGACACATTTTTATTTCCTCCTTTTTTTCCATGGGCAGTCTGACCTGAAAGTCACTACAGAACGTATTCTGACAGTCGAGCTAATGGATGCAACACTACGGTTGAAATATGTTGGCGAGCCTTGAAATGATGCGAGTACAAAACGTTAAGAAGTGTCATGCGCAAAGACACAAAAATTACTGGGCGAGATAAAATCCAAGAAAAC
>CM031605.1:53122605-53142605 GCA_018398815.1 Conus ventricosus
CACAGGGGGGGGGGGGGGGTTTTGTGTGTGGAAGACTTTCTGGCCTCAGATTGCATAGAGAGTTGATTGACATAACGGACAATAATTATTCATCTTCCTTGCCCCCCTCCACGATGGTGCATCATTCACACGCCGTGCAGTGCGCCTGTCCTCTGCACAGCCACCCCCAGGCCCGTCTGGTCTTCGTCCTCGCCACAGGCTGTCCACCGTGATGTGTGACATGGACATGCGTGATAGTGCAGGTCCTAAATCTCCATGATAAATGTTGTTACCGAGATCCTTCCGTGTTGAAAATTATCTGAGGTCTTCGTTTCAACGAATACAGTTTCTTTGATTTGAAGACTTTAAGTCTCGAGTCTTGTCAGTTCTGTAAAATGTCAGTAGAGTCTTGTCAGTTCTGTAAAATGTCAGTAGAGTCTTGTCAGTTCTGTAAAATGTCAATAGAGTCTTGTCAGTTCTGTAAAATGTCAGTAGAGGCTTGTCAGTTCTGTAAAATGTCAGTAGACTCTTGTCAGTTCTGTAAAATGTCAGTAGAGTCTTGTCAGTTCTGTAAAATGTCAGTAGAGTCTTGTCAGTTCTGTAAAATGTCAGTAGAGTCTTGTCAGTTCTGTAAAATAGTCAGTAGAGTCTTGTCAGTTCTGTAAAATGTCAGTGGAGTCTTGTCAGTTCTGTAAAATGTCAGTATAAACTAAGGTTAAAGCGACAGCAGACTGGTTCCATTCAGAGAGAGAGAGAGAGAGGGTGGGTGGGTGAGTGAGTGGGTGGGTGAGTGGGTGAGTGAGTGAATGCGCGCGCGCGCGCGTGCGTGCATGCGTGCGACTGTCAATATGTATATTCTGTCATGCTGAGGAAAAATGAGATTGGGGCGAGAACTAAGGAAAACTAGTGGGAAGAGTGCCGGAGGGAGCTGCACTTGACCCATCCGACGGAACTTCCGACGCAGTCAAATGTCAACACTTAATGACATTCATAAATCTGCTCCAAAAAGGCATCAGCACGCAAGCACGCGGGGACACACACACACACACAAACACACGCACGCACGCACGCGCACACCCCACACACACACGCACACGCGCGCGCGCGCGCATGTATGCATGCACACACTCTTTCCGTCCCTCCTCTCTCTCCTCTCGTTTTCCTCTCCCCGCCCCCCCCCCCCCCCCCCCCCCCCTTCTCTCTCATTCTCTCTCTCTCTTTCTTTCTTTCTGCCTTTCGTTGTTTAGATTCTTCCTTATGAGCAAGAAAACCGGTCGCGTGATGATTGATTGAAGAGATGGAGGACAGGGGCGGGATAATTTTCGTATTACTTTTCACAGGCAATGAGGTTTGGAGTCCTTTTATTTAAAAAAAAAAATTCAGAGAAGAACTTTTTAAACTCGTGGTCATATGGTTTGGGCGAATTTGTATGTCTGAAAGTGTTCCCAAGTTCCTGGTCGTTTGATGTGTGTTTATCTGTAGAAAGAGTATGTCGACGGGAAACTCGGATCACGTTCACAAGCTTTTGAAACGAGAGAGAGAATTTAGTCTTATCTTCTTGTGCTTTGGCGCGCCTGGTCGTGGAAACCACGCAGCTTGCATGCATCGACTGCAGTGAGCAAATGACATGGTTTTATCAGCTGTAGCTGTGGTCAGTTGAACAGACTTGAAGAGTTGAACTGACTTGAAGAGTTGAGCAGACTGGTCGACGGCTTAGTACGTGGAGACGTTGGCAGAAGCGCATGCCTTTTAGTTTTTTTTAAAGTTATAACACACACACACACACACACATATGTATATATATATATATATATATATATATATATAGTCAATTATAAGCAAAGCTTACTCTTATGTCTTAGATTGAAGAAATAAGGGGAGATAAGCATTCATATCTGCAGTGGCAGTTGATACTTCCTAACTAACAGTATGTGCTCAAGTGGGTGGATGGGGAAAAATTTAAAATAAATGCTTCTCAAAATGAGCCTTCAGCAAGCTTATAATCTCCAATAGGGAGGAAACTCACTAACACATAACTCCTGGTCATATACCGATATTTCGAAACCTGGTTGTTTCTCCTCAGTGACCGCGGAAAGTGGTAATTTGACTCCTCTGCCTTTTCGGTTTTAAGAAGAATGATATCCCAGAAAAGGCTGGTGTGCAATACCGTAGTATGTTTGTTGAGGTTTCAAAAAAAACAACCAAAGGTGCCACCTAAGAAGCAAAAGAAAATCATGAAAGAGCAAACAAGCTACATGTTCTTGTGAAAAGTAGAAAATATAAAAAGATAACCTCTTAAGACACAAGTGCTGAGGGCATATATATATGTAACGTGTAAAGGCCACGACTTGACCTACAGTGGGCTTGGCAGGTAGGATGTGAAAAAACAAAATGAAAAGAGGCGGCTTAGTGAACCCCCAGGTTAACATGTGGTGAAAGGAATCGAAGAGGAAAACGAAGATTGATCTTCTACAGATAAAAAGATATTACGTGAAGAGATTTTAAGCAGGCGATTTTTTCCCAGGAACTTTCTCCCCATATAGAAGAAGAAACGAAAGTTGATAATCTATAAATGAAAATATTTTCCCAATAGATTTCAAGAGGACGATTATGTTCTTTTGTTTTCGGGAACTTTATCTCCAGATAGACTTGGGACGAACAGTTTTGTTTTTGTATTGTTTGTTTTGGTTTTGTGTGTGTGTGTGTGTGTGTGTGTGTGTGTGTGTGTGTGTGTGTGTGTGTGTGTGTGTGTGTGAAATGGGTACAGGCACAGTCGGTATTTTGTAGGTCGACGTGAGGTCGTGGAGATGGTAACAGATTTTGTGTCTTGCTGAGGCCAGAGCCAGGAAAGAATACGTGTGTTAGAACCAGGGACTTTGTTTGCTACAAACAAAATTTTTGTTTGTTTGTTTGGCACTCTTTGAGGCCCGAACTTTTACTAAAAGAAACATGAATTCGTGAGAACCCGGTGAATGTGTTGAACTGAAACATCTACGTGTGATTATGCGAGAGTTTAGCAGAAAGTATTTTATGTGGATAATATGTAAGAATAGTTTTACTCTTCTGTATTTCTGACTTGCGGTGTGTCAGCGTTGCATGAGTGAAGCGTCGACGCGTCCGGTAGTGTATATGTATGTATGTGTTTAGGAAGTGGGAGGGGGGGGGGGGGCACTCTGTGGTATGTATTCGCATGAAAGGGGAGGAGTGTGTTCAGTTTTTGAAATCATCCTTTGACGGCAGGAACAAAATTTGCATGAATCCCCGCATCCCCCCCCCCCCCTCTCTCTCCTCTCTCTCTCTCTCTCTCTCTCTCTCTCTCTCTCTCTCTCTCCTTCTCTCTCATCGCAGTCCGTACATGTCGGTTGTGGATTGAACTGCCCGGTACAGACTGGCCCCAGGGAAGAAGTGCCAGGGCTGCTTGAGGTCCGGCATTCGCCTTTCAGACCTGCTTCGTCCCTCTTGTTGGGGGATCGCCAGGCCGTAACCCGTGTAGAGAGAACTGGCCGACAGCAGCACCCATCCCTTCTCACTGGGCTGTGCTCTGTCGCCTCGTTCTCTTCTGGGGCTGGTCTGTCTCTCTGTCTCTGTCTCTCTGCCTGTCTGTCTCTCTGTCAGGGTATGTGTCAGACTCTGTTCGGTGGAGGTGGGTGGTTTACTGGATGAAGGGTGTTCCCCGTTACGCCTTCTCTCCACGTATCTCTCGCTGTTTCCTATCGGATGCTGGAGTAATCGTGGTGGTGGTGGTGGTGGTGGTGGAGGAGGAGGAGGACGACGGGTGAAGCCCAGAGTGTGGACTCCTTGATCGGCAGAGCTGTAAACAAGAGGAGTGGGATGTATCTGGTGTTGGTCAAATTGAAACAATGGTAGTTGAAGCTTATTTAGCATGAAAGTGTTTTTTTGTTGTTTTTTTTGGGGGGAGGTGTGCTTCCTGGCCCACTACCCACCTCCATCCGTCTTCCTTTCCTTCTCTTTCCCTGGCTCCTCTCTTTCCCGTCCTCTGGTGGTCATTAACTAGATTGTTGTTTCCCGTGGATAGTTCTTGTCTGTCTGTTGTCGCATGGCCGCTTTTGGTGCGGTGGTTAGTGCAATGGGGTTGATGAATGGAAGACAGTTTGAATCTTGTAGCTAGACCGCAGCATCTGTGAGTGCGAGAGAGAGAGAGAGAGAGTGAGTGTGAGTGTGTGTGTGTGAGAGAGAGTATATAAATGTGCTTTTATGTTAGGAGAAAATAAAATTCAAGCACGTGCACACACACACACACACACACATACACGCACGCATACACGCACGCACGCACGCACACACACACTCAAAACACACGCACACACACACACTCAAAACACACGCGCACACACGCAAAACACATGCGCACGCACGCACACACACACACGCACACACACGCGCGCGCGCAAAATGGATGAATGATGAAACTGATTGTAAAAAGTCATGAAGACTTATTTGACGCCAATAACAGATAAGAACTGCTGGGAGGGCGCCAGATGGAGCCGCACTTGAACGGTAGGAGGGGTGTGGGTGGGGGTTGGAGGGGGTAAGGGTGGGGGTTCCAGTGGAACTTCAGAAGCGGTCACATTGCAAAAACTTAATGACATTGATAAATTGGCTCCAAGTATCTCTCTCTCTCTCTCTCTCTCTCTCTCTCTCTCTCTCTCTCCCTCCCACTTTTTCCCATCGTTTAGATTTTATCTCGGTGAGCAACAAAAGCTGTTGGGTCATAATTGCGGGAAATCAAGAGCAGGTGCGGGACAGTTTTAGTGGGGTGTTTCCTGGGTCATGGGTTGCCGAATTCCATTGTTTTAAACGGCCGGTGATGGCCGTGAAATCTGGGCCCGTGTGTGTTGTGTGCGTGCGGTGTGTGCGTGAGTGCTCGTGCGAGTGTATGTATATGTGCGCGAGCGCGCGCTCGCGCTTGTGTGTGTGTGTGTATATCTATGTGCGCACGTGCGAGTGTGTGTGTGCGTGCGTGCGTGAGCGCGTGCGTGCGTGTGTGTGTGCGTGTGTGGTTAGGAGGCACTGTGTGGTGTGCGGGTGTTTATGGTAGAGATGAGAACTGCGATCATTTCTTCTTAACTTCAGGCGGTCCTCTGATATTAGCAACAGTACTGAGATGCTAATGCATGAAATGGAGAAGTTGGGGGGGGGGGGGGATGTGTAAATACCCCTCATCACTGCCTCATCGTACTCACAGGTAATCACTTGTAGGTGAAACTGTGTCGCTCGGTTTGGTCCTAGAGAGCCGCCGCCAGAACTGCTCTGGGGTCCACATTCGTCCTTCAGACCAGGGGACCGGAATAGCTCAGTTGGTAGAGCGCCGGACTCGTAATCCAAGGGTTGCGTGTTCGAATCTCCGCCGGGCCGTTTCGGTACAGGGGGATTTTTTTCCTCGGAGTTAACATTAGTTCTGATTCCATTTCCCATACAGTCCTTCGAATGAGACTATAAACCGAGGTTCCGTGTGTGAACGCACGCATAACATCTTGCACACACATAAAATCCCATCAACTTTCGGAAGAGGCCAGTTTGGCCGGCCCGTTGGTATGGATGACCGTTGCACATAGCATGCACCTTCCCGAAGTTGGAATATGGCTGCCTTAATGGCGGGATTAAAAAAAAACCGGTCATACACATACAACTCCATTCCTTTGTTGGGTAGATGGGATTAATACCTGCCTGTCTATATAGGGAGTGTCCGCAGGAGTA
This sequence comes from Conus ventricosus, assembly GCA_018398815.1. NCBI lineage: Eukaryota > Metazoa > Mollusca > Gastropoda > Neogastropoda > Conidae > Conus > Conus ventricosus. Next base: position 53,128,303 of record CM031605.1, read on the forward strand.
TCAGCCTGTGTACGCAGAAGAAGAAAGTCCTTCAGACCTGCTTCTTCCCTGTGGCGGGATGGCCGTCACTCCTCGCTGGCTACAGCCTGACAATGACTGGAGTAGACCTGGGAGGGGAGCAGAGCCCATTCTTCTTTACTGGGCTGAATCTTGTCTCCCGTTCTCTTCTGAGGCCTACGCGCGTGCCTGCCTGCCTGCCTGTCTGTGGTGGAGACAGCGTGTCTGTGAGTTTGTCTGATAGTGCGGTGGGGTGGGGGGTGGAGGGGGGGGGGGGGGGGGGGGGGGGGGGGGGGCGGTTATCAGGTGGTGGGCGTGCACGGTAGCAGTTCCACCAACTTGAATTCTTGAGGTGACGCACCTGTTGGCGATTGAGGGTGGATGAAGCTCTCTGATGCCGCCTCCATTGTTGGCTTGGTCACAAATGGTGAATTGAGTGGGAAAAAAGGTGGGAGGTGGGGATGTTCTTGTTCAGATGCTCAATAATGATCATGGTGGTAGTGAAGGTTCTATCTTTTAGTCCCTTCGCGCCCCCCTCCCCCGCTTTTTTCCTCACACCATCCCCTACACATGTATACACACACACACACACACACACACACACACACTCTCTCTCTCTCTCTCTCTCTCTCTCTCTCTCTCCTCTACTCTCTTCCTTATTCCTACACTTTTCTTTCCTCTGTCGGTTAGAAGGAAGTGATGGCATCCTTCATTATTGCAGGACAGTTTTTGTCTGCTGCATCAGCCACTTTGGTGCGGTGGTTACAGCAAAGGGTTTGATTCCCTCACTCGTACTGTTCGGCTCCGTACCCCTCAGTCTGCCATCCCTTGCACAACACCCCTCAGTCTGCCGTCCTTACACAGCACCCCTCAGTCTGCCGTCCCTTACACAGCACCCCTCAGTCTGCCGTCCCTTACACAGCACCCTCAGTCTGCCGTCCCTTACACAGCACCCCTCGGTCTGCCGTCCCTTGAACAACACCCCTCAGTCTGCCGTCCCTTGCACAAGAGGAGCAGTGAAGCCTGAAAACTGCCACTGTCGGCACTCGGCACTTGCCTTCTTTGTGTTCCTGATGTCACTGTCGGCATTTGCCTTTGTGTTCCTGATGTCGCTGCCTGCACTGTCGGCATTGCCTTCTTTGTGTGCTGATGTCGCTGCCTGCACTGTCGGCATTTGCCTTCTTTGTGTTCCTGATGTCGCTGCCTGCACTGTCGGCACTTGCCTTCTTTGTGTTGCTGATGTCGCTGCCTGCACTGTCGCATTTGCCTTCTTTGTGTTCCTGATGTCGCTGCCTGCACTGTCGGCACTTGCCTTCTTTGTGTTGCTGATGTCGCTGCCTGCACTATCGGCACTTGCCTTCTTTGTGTTGCTGATGTCGCTGCCTGCACTGTCGGCATTTGCCTTCTTTGTGTTGCTGATGTCGCTGCCTGCACTGTCGGCTTTTAAAAAGAGCACATCGGCAGAACCGTTTGTGGCTGGAAGAGAATCATTAAAAGGGTTTTAAATGCATCCGTGCAAGTGAACGAGAGAGAGAGAGAGAGAGAGAGGAACATCTCTGAATGTATGTGCATGCAGCATGCGTGACGCGTGGGAGTTTTAGAAAACAGGTTAGGGTGGCTGCTGTTTCTTTTGCTTCGATTGAAGAAGTTGGTCGCAAGGTGATTTAGGGTGTGCAGCAAAAACCGCCTAATTAGAACAGATGTTCTTTATAACGCTTGTGCTTTAAGCGCTTTTGTTTGGGTCAAAGATCAAACGGATTATAACCAGAAAGAAGGACTAATCATAAACTGGATCATTAATTAAGCTTTTTTTTCCACGTTTTCCACTGTATTAACCTTCTTGCTGTCTGATATAAGTACGTGCAAGCCTCGGTTTGCTTTCTGTCAGAAAAAAGACTTTGCTGTGTAAAGGCCAGTCGATGTGTGTGTACAGACGCTTAATTGGACATTTGTGCCAGATGTGTTCAATGTCTGTGAGCATTGTCATAAGCCTGCATCATTATTGTATTGTTTTTGAATGCTAATCCACCTGTTATATCACAACTTGAGGCACAGAGTGGTCGGGTCATTAAATTCATTTGTTCCTTTCTGGGTTGAATGTACGTAGAGTTCGTATACAGGGGTAAGGGAGGGAGGGAGGGGGCAGAGAGGGAGAGAGAGACAGACAGACAGTGTGATTGGACGAGTAGGCTTATTGGTAATTTTGTTTTAGACGGTTTAATACTTGTATGGCTTTCTCCCTTTACCACTAATTCGAAAATGACGGTGGTGGCGATACGGATGTCCTCTTTCGCCTACTTACATGATCATGCTCATCCACTTTGGGGTTGATTGTACGGGTTATGGAGATCGGTCAGGTCCCCCGTCTGTCTGTCTGTCTCTCTCTCCGTCATGCTGTGTGTCTGTCTGTCTCTCTCTCTCTGTCATGTTGTCTGTCTGTCTCTCCCCCCCCCCCCCCCACCTCCGTGTCTGTCTGTGTGTATATGTTAGTGTGTGTGTGTGTGTGTGTGTGTGTGTGTGTGTGCGCGCGCGCGCGCGCGTGTGCGTGCGCGCGAGCGCGACACAGCCCACACTAATTTTCTTGATTCTTGATCCGTAGATCCGATAGGGAATGCTAATGACATGCAAACGGAGAGAAGGCTGTGGAGGTCACGGAGACGTGGGGTGGAGGCAGAATGAGGATGAACGATTGGAATTCCCACCACGAACACCGAAACATGAACATCTGAATCATTATCTGATGAGAAAAGGCGCAAATGACCGCCACAAGAAGGAAGCTGCCAGGCGCCTGCATCAATTCATTCCTGCTCCCGTCTCTTCTCTTACTTTCCACCCCCCACTCCCTTACTCATCCACTCCTCCCTATGCCCCCCCCCCCCCTCCCTTTCCCCCATGCCGCCTTCTGCCTGTGATCTTACTGACTTTCTCCCATTTTCTATATTGTGAGCTAACCTTTTGCCTTTTCGTAGTTTTTTTTTTTCCCATAGCAAATACTGTAGTTGTCTGATTTTTTTTAAAATGTTGCTATGCAGACTGCTGCCCACCTTATTTCCTGATCTGTCGAGTAGAGAGATGTAGATGATTGTGTCTGGGAATTCGTGCCTATTCTTTTCCCTTATTGCTAAGTTGTCGTGGAAGAAGGTGCTTGATTGGGATCCCTGCCGTGACATTTGCGGTGTTAAGTCAAGTCATGCAACGGGGAAAATTTCAAATAACATTTGAAAAGCACACACCTTCAGCCATACACATATGTATGTACATTACTCATATTACAACATATGAAATAATAAGAAACAATTCTTGGAATATAATTTCAAATGTTAGAGAGAGGGGGGGGGGGAGGTTGGGGGGGGGGGGGGAGGCATGACCTTTAATTGTTGCATAGAGTTTCCATCAGATTCCTTTTTAGTGCTTTTTTGAATGCCTGTTTCCAGGGACATGATTTTGAAGAGGAAGACAAATTATTCCATGCGATCCCCCAGAGTATGCAAAACTTGATTTGTAAAGATTCTTTCGGGGTGTGGGAAAAGACAGTTTATTTGCATGTCTCTTTTTATTGGTGACAAAGCTTGCTGTGATTTTCTTCGGAGCTGATCCATTCATTACATTGTACACGTGTAAGTATTTGTTGAATTGGAGTCTTTCTTTAAAAGGAAGAAAGTTTAAAGTTTTGTAATCAATCGATGTCAAGGAACAAGATTTTAAATGAATTAATTTAATGGCCTTTTATGTAAATGACTTAAATGTTTCAGATTAGTTTCGCTGGCATTATCCCATAAAGTGAATGGATAATTAATAAGAGAGGGCATGCGCATGAAAAAATATCTTTCTGGTATGAAGATTCAGATTTTTTTTTTTTTTTTTTTTTTTGCAAGCTGATAATGTATATTCCTTTGGAAATACGTTTTTCAAGATCAGCAATGTGGTTAAGACCAAGATAAGTCGTTGTCGGTGATAGCTCTTAAGACTTTATAAGATGTAATCTCTTCAATATTTTGTCCTTGGGCATAAAATGGTGCGAATGTGGAATTCAATTTCTGCCGCTTTTGTCGTGTTGTGATATACATGTGTTTTGTTTTATTAGCGTCGAGGGACATTATGATTCCTTTCTGTCCATGTAATCAACTTATTGATGTTTGTCTGCAGATTATTATCAGTTCAGTTGGATTACTACTATGTGATTGTAATGGGGTATCATCAGCAAACATTACACAACAACACTACATATACAGTGACAAGTCATTTATATAGATAGAAAAGAGCAGAGGCCCTAATACTGACCCTTGTGGGACACCAAATTTTAAGGAGAGTAACTTTGATCTTTTTGAATTAGTTTCAACGAGCTTTTGACGATCAGTGAGAAAAAAGTAATAAATCTTAAGGCTTGATTCGATACTTTGTAAGACTTGAGCTGTTTTATCTGAAGGGAGTGGTTGATAACGTCAAATGCTTTTGCAAAATCTACAACAAAAAAACATTCCAATAAGTTAGTGTTTGTAAGACATCTATCGATGAGTTGTATAAGAAGGTGTGACAAGCGTGATTTTTCTCGAAAATTTATTGATTTTCAGGAATGAGCTCAAAATATCTTATATGAGAATACAGGTATGTTTGAACGTGTTTTTCGAGTGGTTTCGACAAAAGGGATAATATTGAGATAGGTCTTATAGAGGGATTGGTGGGATCCCCTGTTGTATATAAAGGTATAACTTTAGCTTGTTTAAATTTTAAGGGAGCATGGCTTTTGTCAATTCATAAATTATAGAGATAAGTTAGTGTTATCAGCGATAACCAGTGAAGCTATTTTTAGTATCTTACCTTCGAGTCCGCTTCACGGTTTTTTCCCGCCTGGGACTAATTCCTGATGTGAGCACAGAAACCTCCACACCAGCTTTTTCTGCTGTTTCTTTTGAGGAATCATTTTTGTTCGAGTAAACCATTTGAGGAAGAATGTAGGTTTTTTTCTTTCGTCAATAAGATCTAACGATTAGAAACCAACGACAAATAAATCTTCCCCTGGAACCGACACAATTTCGGAAGTTCAATAGACAAGCAAATAAGGTTTTCGCTTCAATGTGCCTTTGTGTCGTTCAGATTTCCTGATTTGCCAGCTAAGGCAGTCATTCACATTGACCGATTGCGTCGCCTCCCTTTTCTTGAAAAGCGCTTGTGGAGATCTTGTGGCAGTAGCAGAAGCGATCGAATGCTGACGCTACGGGTTGTTTTTTTGTGTGTGGAAAAATTTTTGTTCTTTAGATTTAATCAGTCATGTTTCTTTAGTCTTTAGATTCTGTGATTGTGTTTTCTGTCGTCTGCCAAATTAATGTGGGTGCTTGCATAGCGCTCGGAGCTAATTCCTTCCACTACCTTCATTTTTGTTCCTCATCCATCTTTCGCAGGCCGTCCATTGATACGATGCGCAAAATTATACGATGATCCAGAACGCATGAAATTTAGGAAAGTGGGGGGGGGGGGGGGGGGGGGGAGAGAGAAGCAGCGCGAATTAAAGGAATGAAATAAACGAATAAACATTACGTAATGAATTAATGTAAAAAAAATCAAAAGAAAAAGAAAGACCAGCAAGAGCCTTATAAGGGTGTTCAATACTGCTTTTTTTTATTTTCTGTCCAGTATAAACTTTATATAACATGCTGACGGAAAGCGTTGGTCAGCTTTAATTTGAAAGCGTGTATAGCCAGTCGATATAGGCGCAAACGTTTTGAAAGATTGAAGATTTTTCAGTTGTTTTACGTGCTGGTCTTATCGCCGTTCCGTTTTCTTTTCTTTATTTTATTTATTTATTTTTTTTTTTTTTGCAACAGACGGGTGATCCAGTGTGTAATTCCAGCCATGACAAAGGCCTGTGAGGTCGGCTGGCATGTAGTCCCAAGTCTCTTCCAGCGTGTGGTGTACTTTGTTTGGTCCTCAACACGCCAAAGATAAATGACTTTTAGATTAAAATCTGAAAATAGAAAATGGGGGGCGGGGGGGGGGGGGGGGGGAGCACTAGGGAGAGCACAGACCTCTGCAAGGTTGAACGCATCTGTTCTGCTGGGGGGGGGGGGGGGGGGGGGGTCGGCTCATTGAGTCAGTTCATGAATGAAAACATGTTCTGCCGGAGGGGGTAGGGGTGGGGGGGGCAAACAAGTTTTATACAGAGTGAAGACTTTCCTTATGCGTGTTATAGATGAGGAAAATGCGAAATATTGGTGTCCATATGACTGGAAAGTACTAAAATTCCATAAAAATCTATCACCGATGTTCAGTGCATAGTCGTACATTTGTGACAGAAACATGGTGTTTATGCTCTCTCTCTCTCTCTCACACACACACACACACACACACACACACACACACACACACACACACACACACACACTCTCTCTCTCTCTCTCTCTCTCTCTCTCTCTCTCTCTCTCTCACTCACACACATATAACACTCTCCTCACTCGTGCGCGCGCACACACACACACACACACACACACACACCACCACCACCACCACCACCCCATAAAATCTCAACAGCAAGGAAGATGGCGGCAGGTTCAAAGTAGCAACCCCCCCCCCCCCCCCCCCCCCCCCCGCACGCACGCACGCACACGCACACACACAACACACACACACACACTCGCACGCCCTCCTCGTCATTCCCCTACATCCTCGTCTCTCTCTTCCCAAGGTGAGGAAATGCCAGAGCCGAAATAGTCATCCTCTGAAGGCAGTGACCGAGACTGCCACTGCGAAGGGCAGCGGCGAGTGGTCAGTTGTGAGCGAAGAGGTTGTTGTCAGCCCACCTGCTTTCTCCACTACCCACACCACTCCACAGCCTAGGACAAGATGATTGTCCTCTGACAGTAACACGTTTGTTTTTGTTTTTTGTTTTTTTTTTTTGCTCGCGCCCGACGTGGCGGATGCTTGCTTGATTTCTGGGCTGCTTCCCCTGACCTCTGACCTTACGTTCCGTTTCCAGAGGCGGCAACTTGATGGTGTGGGCTTCAATGAATTGCCCTGTCAGCCGCTTCAAGGTCGAGTGAAACTTGACAAGTGTGGGGCGGGCTAGCCTATTTTGAATCAGTTGGGTGGTGCTAAAGAGAGAGCTGTAGTTTGTGCTCTCTCTCTCTCTCTCTCTCTCTCATTATTGTTTGATAGTGTGTGTGTGTGTGTGGGGGGGGGGGGGGGGAAGGTGGGGGTGAAGGTTGGATGAATGTGTGTGTGTGTGTGTGTGTGTGTGTGTTGTGTGTGTGTGTGTGTGTGTGTGTGTGTGTGTGTGTGGGCCTACCTGTAATCTCACCCAGACCCGGGGTCTGATCAGCGCATTGGGTTAATGCGTAGGTCAGACATCTGCTAGGCTACGTCGTAGCCTCAAGACCTTCCCTTACCTTACTCTCTTCTTAAATTCTGTCATCTTGGTCATTAACTCATTCATCCATCCCTATACATTTTGCACAGCGTGGTCTCAGAACTTGGCAAATGTGGTGTAGCGTCTATGAAACTAGTCCTCATCCAGTGACACTTTGATGGAACCAAAACTGAAACTGTGGGGATGGGCGGAGGATGAAGGGGGTACTGGCAGACTGTAACTCGTTCAGCAAAATCAACTTCACTTCCGTAGAAGGATGAAGGTGGGAGGTGCTATAGTATAAGTCCTGATTTCATTTTGTTCGAAAACGCTCAGAACGGGGGGAGGGGGAGGAAGGAGAGGAACTGCCTCTGCATCATCCTCTCCCTCTTCACACATGCATCCAAGACTGAGGCTGGAAGGTTGTAGACTGCCACAGGTGCCATGTCTTCCGTTTTCCCGGTGCCGTAGTCGGTCAAGGATGGTGCCAGTCGTTTCCAACACTTCACTAACCGCACGGTCTTGGCTTGTGATGTCGCCTCGGTTATTTCGCTGACGATCTGGGCCTGTATGCACGTCGATCCGGATAGAGGGCTATCCGCGAATAGCGCCTATTCGGTGGATAGGCGGCAGGTTTTGGTATGCACGTCAGACCGCATTAGCTATCCGACTCGGCTAAACGCGGATAAAGTTATCGGTGCCTCGGGGGTCCGATAGCGAGCCTAAACGCGGATAAATATGGCTGCATTGATGTTTTTCCAAGTGAGACAGCGACGGCAATTGCGAAGAAACCGCATCTTTCGTGACAGAAAGAACCCGTTTGACTGTACGATGACCTAGAACTGTTCCGAAAGTTCAGGTTTAGGCGGCAACATATTTTGGAGCTGACAAACGAGGTGGAATTGGGGTTGATGTGCTGTGCCTCAAAGTTGACGTGGATGTAGGCTGGTAACGGTCTGAACAGCTTGGCTGCACATCTGCAATGAAATGAAAATACAATGAGAATAAAACTTGTGTAATGATCATGAATTGCACTTTTCAGTGTTGTGTGTGTGTGGAGAGAGAGAGAGAGAGAGAGAGAGAGAGAGAGAGAGAGAGAGAGAGATCTGACAACCATTAGATTATTCATTTAACTGAAAATATACTGGCTTCCACAACAACCACTTCCAAACATAACCATTTATTTACTCATTTATTAATCATACTTTAATATCATAGTGCAAAGCTGCAAATGGATAATGAAAACTCGCATACCAGTAAATTGCTGAGTGTCTGGTATAGCCGACACGTCGCTGCTTCAGCTGCAAAGGTGTCAAACCCCGAGTTCTCTCTTTCCCCTGTAAAAAAAAAAAAAAAACATACATTTTTTAAAATTTCCTCGCTGGAGAACTACACCCTGACCATATATCTCTGTATGGACACTGTAAACACAAATATTACTTTTACAAGTTGCACACACACACACACACACACGCACACGCACACACACACACATGCAGTAATAGGTTGAATGGAACAATGATGGTTGATCGATGCAGGCGGGGCAGTTGGAAGGACATAATACTCGAATTTCATCAGCACTGAAATTTGGCTTCCTAGTGCGCTTTGAATTCTCCATGGCAAGTAACACAAACAATAAAAACTTGGACTGGGGGAAAACCGACGAAGCACGTACCAGCGGAAGTTCCACGCGGGAAGGTATGACTAAACCGAAAGCAGTGCCTGCTGCACCCCGGTTTTGCCAAGAATCTATAAATAGAGCGCCGTTTCCTGCCTGTAAACGCGGAGAGCTATTCAATCGCGAATAGGGCGTCGTGCATAACAAAACCGGAGAGGGGCTATCCGCGTTTAAGCTCCGAATAGCTAACCGCGTTTAAGCCCTAAAGGCGAATAAGCTATTCGGGTTTGACGTGCATACCAGTCCTGGATGCGCCAGGAGGACTGTGTGTCGCTGTAATCACGTGAAGTGGCTGCAGCCAAGGTTGGCGTGGTGTTCAGTTGCGGCTGAGTGCATGTATGGGTACTTACATACATAAATGCGTGTAGGCACAGAGAGACAGACTCGCTCACTCACACACACACACACACACACACACACACACACCAACACACACACACACACACACACATACACCACACGCATGCACACGCCATCACACATACCCTCGGACACGCACGCAGTTTGTGTATGTGTGTGATGATTTTTCTTATGGTTAAAAAAAGGATTTGAAAATGGTGATTTTTTTTTATCGCGCTAAAGGATATACAGACTGAATCGACCCAAACCTATCGGCCACTCATCCTCCGTGACTGTCCTGTCAGTTGGAGGCATCATTCAGAATCCTTTCAGTGTGGCTCCCCATTCATAGCTACACAGGGTCATCGTGTCCTCCATACATAGCTACACCAGGGTCATCGTGTCCTCCATACATAGCTACACCCGGGCCATCGTGTCCTCCATACATAGCTACACCAGTGTCATCGTGTCCCCCATTCTAGCCACACCAGGGCCATCGTGTCCTCCATACATAGCTACACCAGGGTCATCGTGTCCTCCATACATAGCTACACAGGGTCATCGTGTCCCCATACATAGCTACACCAGGGTCATCGTGTCCGGGGATCAGCACACAAGTCCACTGTGGTGTCAGACTTTGACATATGATTGTCCGTGTCTGTGATTAACAATGACTTTGACGTATGATTGTCCGTGTCTGTAATTTAACAATAACTGTGACGTATGATTGTCCGTGTCTGTAATTAACAGTGATCATTTTGGTACAATGACTTTGACATATAATTGTCCGTGTCTGTAATATAACAATAACTATGACGTATGATTGTCCGTGTCTGTAATTAACAATGACTTTGACGTACGATTGTCCGCGTCTGTAATTAACAGTGACTTCGACGTATGATTGTCCGTGTCTGTAATTAACAATGACCATTTTGTTACAACGACTTTGACGTATGATTGTCCGTGCCTGTAATTAACAATGACTTGGACGTATGATTGTCCGTGTCAGTAATTGTTACAAAGACTTTGACGTATGAATGTCGTGTCTGTAATTAACTCTGATCATTTTGTTACAAAGACTGTTTTTGTTCAACGTATTCCCTGCCCCTCCCCCCCCCCCCCCTTTTTTTTTCTGGTTGGCTTTTTGACAAGATCAGTTTCTTTCACTTGAGGGTTTTCAGTATTTGTTTCCCTTCATCCTGTAGGGCCCTGGTTGGCCCGGTGGATAAGGCGTCAGATTCGCGGACTTGAGACCCGGGGACCAGTTCCACACTCCACACAGCCAGGCTGGGAGACATTTCTCTCCAGAGCTGACCTGTGCAGACTCCAATCCGCTCTTGAATTCTTCGACCAGGGTTTTTCCAACCGAGGCCCAGTGTTTGACAGAGTGCATAAACACATCTTTCCAGCACGTGAAATCCCATTCCGTCTTTCAGCGAAGAGGTCATCGTGCGCAGTGGGATGGGTGGCAGGACAAGACGACAGATGCGCTCTGGTGTCCTGTGTAGACTCATCGCTGAAGCTTCGGGATGTGGCTGCTCTAAGTGGTGGAATTAAGAGTAGGTGCATATATGCCTACATTTCAGCAATAGTGAAACTCAAAGTTCTAACTGAGAAAACGAAGAAGAAGAGTTTAAATTGTATTAAACATTGGTACAACTTAGGTTAATTCACCATAAAACTGGTTTAATTTTGTTCGAGGATGTGTGTGTGTGTGAGAGAGAAGAGAGAGAGAGAAGAGAGAGAGAGAGAGAGAGAGAGAGCGAGCGAACGTGAGCGTTCGCGTGTGCACGATTGTGTGTGTGTTGTGTGTGGTGGGAGGGGGAGGTAGAGTGTGTGGTTGTGGTGTCTGTAGGGGAGGGGAGAACAGGGTTTCTTTTTTTTTTAATGAAGTGTACATAATCCTTGACCACCGACACAGCATCAGGATGTTAACCTAAGAAATAGAAGTGGAGAGGTGAGTGCCCCTCTTCATGTCCTCTTGGCACGCGCAACAATTACTTGTGGAAGATGCTGCGGTCCCCGGTGAGGTCCCAGAGAGCTGCCCAACAGAGCTACTTTGGCTCCGCATTTGTCTCTCAGACCTGTTCCTTCTCCCTGGCTGGCTTCTCGGACCTCAGCCCGAGAAGAGTGGAGGACCACCAACAGACAGCAGACATCAGTTCCATCGTAGCAGGCTGCGCGTTGCCTCTTTGTGTTCGTTTGTGGGGGAGCTTGTGTGTGTTTGATTATGTCTGGTGCTGGTGGTTGTGATGGTGGTTAGCCAGCGTTTCATAAGGATTGGTGAAGCCCTGGTGTGACCTCCCTGATGAGCTGGGCTGTAAAGAATGCCTTGATTTGAGACCGGGCGAAAGAGAGAGAGGGACATGGTGGGGGAGGGGCATCTGATGTTGGTCAAATCAATAGCATTGATCTCGGTGTAATGACAGTTTAGTCAGCATGGTCCTCTTCCCCCTCTCCCCCCTTCCCTTTCCTAACCCATCTCCTCTCCGCTTATCGCCCACTGTCTTCCACTCCTCCTCCCCCCTTTCCCTTCCTCTTAAGGTCAATAACTGGATGAATCTTTTATCTGGAGAGTTCTTGTTTGCTAACACAACCTGTTCTGGCTAGTGCAATGGTTGAGGACCAGAGTACTGCAGCTTGAAGTTTAGGGTTGGGCGTCAACGCATTTTAAGGTCAGACTGAAAACACCTTGTTATGAGATCAGAATAAATACAGCAGACCGATTGGGATGAAAGATTGGGGGGGTGGGGGGGGGGGATTTGATGGTACGCAGCCTGTCACTACGTCTCGGGTTTCCTTAGCGAATGAGACGATTCATAGAACAAAGAACAATCTAAGAATTGTGTGTTTAAAAGGCAATGGACATGACTAGGGTCATCCTAGGTGGATGGAAATTAAGCGCCAGTTTTTCGCGATGTGGACGCTGGAGAATCCCGCCAGAAGAGTCTGTAGCGTCCTTGTACTTCATGATATTGTCTTGTACGTTACATTCGCGTTTAGGGCCTTATGTCCTCCATAGGAGATACAGAGGATAAGGATGATCATCCTACATAAGAGGAAAATGGGGCTGTTTATGATGCTGACGCCATCAACACGAGCAGCGAAAACGCTCAGTATTTGTCACCGGCTCCCTTCCCCCTGCCGTTCCTCCCATCCTCCAGGAGCTGAACTTGGAACGCTGTGAACGTGCCAGTCCGAACAGGAAGCTGAAGTGACCAAAATGGCTGATCAGTTCTTGAATTACCACCGTTTCCGAAAACGACCGGAACATGATCATGGAGGTCACAGCACTAAAGCACACTGTAATCCCTGTAACGATTTGGAGAGGCTTCCCCACATAACCCCATTCCATGAGATTCAGTATGTGTGTTTGGAGCCACGCACACGTATCATGAAGTGATCGTGCAAACTGAAAGCGAATCATATTTCAGACACAACAATAAAAATTTGGTCAGAACGATTTTTCCTGACATGTAACGATACACTAAATATGATTCATGGCATTGGCATATTAATTCATGCTTTGTCACCTGCAGGCCCCACTCTTCCTTTTTCTATTTCCTCCCCTCCCCCCCCCCCCCCCCCCCCAAAAAAAAAAATCTTACTAGTTTTTCCTCACTGCCCACCTCCCCTTTCATCCTTCCTCTCTCCCCTCCTGTTCCCTTGGGCCTGGAAGACATGAAGAGTGCTAATAACCCCATGTTAACAGTGGGCTGGGCAAGGGATCTTGATGACTCGCGGACTGGACCCCCTCCTCGTGGTGCCCAGCAGGAATGATGGGGTCAAAGGCCTCAGGAAGGGTCAGCCCCGCTCCATCTCGCCGGCGCCTGCTAGGTGATGAATCTGTCTTCGCTTGCAGGTTTACACTTTCCCTCCTCCCACCTCCACACCCTCCCTACCTTACCCCACCCCCGTCCCGTAATTGCCCACCACCCTTTTTCTCTCGTATCTCGTCATCTCGCAGATGAGATCCAGCCGAGTCGTCGTCCGCAGTTAGTGGATATTCGTGCATGTTGTAATGTCATCGAATGGGTTTGTCTGTATCTGGGAGTCAACGTGAATGTGCGTCGGTTTGGATGTGTATGTAGATCTGTCTGCCACTACTCATCGCCAACTATTGACGAGTCTCGTGTTTATCGCTTGCTTTGCCCGGTGTTAATGCACCATGTTTGGTGGTTTGACGTTGGGAGTTCAAATCCCGCTGCTGGTGCCCAACATAAAAAACAAACTGCATTTATGAGCCCGTATAAATTAACGTGGTGGTTATTGCTCTGATGATGTCTGTAGTGTTGTACAGGTTCCCTTTACATCCCCTGCTTCCACACACACACACACACACACACACACACACACACACACACACACACACTCTCTCATCTCACTCTCTCTCTCTCTCTCTCTCTCTCTCTCTCTCTCTCTCTCTCTCTCAGCAATACTTAAACATTTACTTGAACAATAAATCTAACCTTTTGATCATAGTCTCAACGCCCTACTTTTATGTTTATCTCTATATTAGCTAATGAAAATGTGTGTGTGTGTGGGGGGGGGGGTGCGCGTACGTGCGTGTATGTGTGGGCGTGTGCGTGCATGTGAGCGCGCGCGTACGTGTCTGATTATGTTTGTGTAATTTTTTTAATGGAATTTTTTTTTAATCTTATTCTTATTACTTATTACTATTATTATTATTATAATGTTGCTATTTTCTTCATTGTTTCTGCCATTATTAATGTGCAGTGTGTTTAGTTGAATGTTGTAGAATAGCAAGGACAGATTGAAAGAATAGGCACTGCCTAAAATCTCTATCCTTAAGTAATAAAGTTTTTGAGTCTCTCTTCTCTCTCTCTCCTCTCTCTCTCTCTCTCTCTCTCTCTCTCTCTCTTTGTACCATTATCCTCAACTGCCTTATTGTTGATTTGGGGGGGGGGGTATGTTTGGTGTAAAATCTGT
>CM031605.1:53147605-53200904 GCA_018398815.1 Conus ventricosus
CGAAGAGGGGACTGTAGGGGATGGGGAGATGATCGTGGTGGTGGTGGTGGTGTGTGGGTGTTTGTGTGTGTGTGTGTGTGTGTGTGTGTGTGTGTGTGTGTGCACAAACATGCTTGTGGACTTTTGTATTATATGATTAGCTATGTAACCGTTTGATAGAAAAATTGTGTGTGTGAGAGAGAGGGGAGAGAGAGAGAGAAAGAGAGATGATTGATTTAGAGAAGGAGTTGTGCACAGAGATACGAAAGTTCATCATCTGACGTGCAGACGCTGATGCTGAGATGATGCACCCTTTAGTCTTTGGTCATGGGCAACAGTTCGATGGTTCTCCATCCTCACTCTTAGCTGTGATGAGCCGATGGCGTGGAAAGGCACCATGCAAAGGATAGCCTAGATCTTTCAACTTCTTGCTACAAAGCAGATGCGTTTGCAGAGGGATAAGGGAGGGGGTGCTTGATGTCTTTTATTGAATAACTTCGCTATTACGGAATTTACCCCGAAGTAGAGGTAGGCCTACATAGATTGCGTCTAGTTAACATCGAAGCCAAAGGTCACAATGAGCCTGACTGGATCGCAACTGATGTTTCGGTTCTATGAATGGCGCTAATTTGAGGGTTGAACCCCATTGGGCCACATAGCAGGCCGACACGCATGTGCGAGAATCATTTTAAGGTGCAGTGTACCATCAAGCCTCGACTGAAGACTCGGCGTCTTAGTCACTGTGACCTTGAAGGGTCGTCTTGGATTGTCTGGCCAAAGTCTTCACTCACAGGTCACACGAACCTAGTTAGGCTTGGATTACCTGTAGATGTAAATAGACTAACATAGGCTTTGATTTTGATGGTCACATTATGATCTATCAACTAGTCGAGCTATCGACCCTTTGTAGACTGGGATCTGCAGGTTAGAGGATCTGTTACCGCTCCTTTACTTTCCCGATTAGCTTGGTTGTCGAGATCACCGAGTATTTTGAAGGCCGTAGGTTCAAACTTAGACAGCTTGAAAATGGCGTTTTCGCTGCGGATCGACATTATGTTGTGCTCGTGGAAGTAGGCCTGGTAGTGTAGGTCACAGAACCTTCTCCTCACAGGGAGGATCATCATCATCAGCCATAGGTATCAACCTGAGGTGGGTGTCGGTACTGTGTTTACTCGCCAACATTTACTGATAAATTGCTGTGTCACTATATTTCTGTTCCTATACTGAGGCATATTCCAGAAGTGGTGATCACACACACACACACACCACAACACACACACACACACACACACACACACACACACACCACACACACACAATGCTTGCTTCTATTTGGTTTGTCGTTGTTGTTTGGAGGTAACCACTTTACCACTTTTACTCAAGTTAAACTACTTGAAGAAGAACGATCAACAATTACAATTAAAAATCTTACCTCTGGAACTTGCTCAATTTGGTAAGTTCAATTGATAAGCAAATAGAGTTTTCGCATGAATGTGCCTGTGTGCCATTCCAGATTTCCTCATTCACAAGCAAAGCCAGTCATTCTCATTGACCGACCGCACTGCTCTCCTTTTCTCGAAAAGTGCTCGTGGCAAGGATGGTGGAGTGAGTGTGTGTGTGTGTGTGTGTTGTTGTGGGGGGGGGGGGGGGGGGTTGTTTCGGGGGGTGGGGGGGAGGGTGGGGGTTGTTCGTTTCGGGGGGTGGGGGGGGGGAGGTATTCTAATGCTGACGCTGTGTTCGTTTTGTTGATGAAAAGCATTTGTTTTCAATCAGTCATGTTTCGTTAGTTTCTGAAATTGTCTTTTCTATCGTCTGCAAAATTAATGTGGCTGTGCACCAGTTCAGGGCTAGACGCATCCACTGTCTCCGTCATTTCATTCTTTTAGACGCCTCTGCTCCCCCCCCCCCCCCCCCCCCCCCCCCTACCACCACCACCTCACAGACCGTCCATCAGTTAAGATGCTCTAGATTATACGACATTCTAGAAAGTAATAAAAAGCAGGGAAGTGTTGAACAAAATGTAAGTAAAACAGAATAGCAAATTAGTAAAACAGCCCGGAGCAGAAACCCTTTATGATGTTTTGGGGACTGTTTTCTTCTTTAAAATAAAAAAAATTCCTTCGTATCATGTGCATGATATGATGATGGAAAGCATTGTTCGGTGCTGTTCTACAGCTTTTATAGCCTACAATATGTGCAAAAGATGTCACGATACAAGACTTCGCAAGCTGCTGATCTTACGGTCATTTTGCTTTGTTTACAACAGTGTGTAATGATAGCTGAAAAGGCCCTATGGCATCGGCTGGGCTGAAACGGCCCTATGGCATCGGCTGGGCTGAAAGGCCCTATGGCATCGGCTGGGCTGAAAAGGCCCTATGGCATCGGCTGGGCTGAAAAGGCCCTATGGCATCGGCTGGGCTGAAACGGCCCTATGGCATCGGCTGGGCTGAAACGGCCCTATGGCATCGGCTGGGCTGAAAGGGCCCTATGGCATCGGCTGGGCTGAAAAGGCCCTATGGCATCGGCTGGGCTGAAACAGCTGAAAAGGCCCTATGGCATCGGCTGGGCTGAAAAGGCCCTATGGCATCGGCTGGCTGAAACGGCCCTATGGAATCGGCTGGGCTGAAAAGGCACTATGGCATCGACTGGGCTGAAAACAACACAACGTTTCATCCAGTGTGTGTAGTCTGCTGTGTCCTCCACGTCTCCAGTTGACCTTTACATCTGAAATTAGACGGGCGTTTGGGCAAGCGCCGGCCTCGGTCAAGGCCGAAAGGACCCGAGATTCGCCCTTGACTCGGTTCATGAGTGAAACGAAATTGTCAGCCAGGGGAAGTATAGTAAAGTCTGTACTCACGGAAAAGTACTTCCCATGTTTTTTGTAAGACGTGGAAAATAATAAAATGTCAATGTTTGTATAGCTTGGCAGTTTATTTTATGAAAATGTATTGCTTCTTAGTTTCTCATTCGCATCAGTGTTCATGCTCTCTCTCTCTCTCTCTCTCTCTCTCTCTCCTCCTCTCTTCTCTCTCTCTCTCTCTCTCTCTCTCATATCACCACATGGACACTACTTCTACCACCCTGCAACATCTCGGCTTCTAGGTAGGAAAGTTACTCCCTCTTATCTCCTCCATTACTCCCTCGCACTTTTTTCTCTCTCCCCTTCCCGGTCCCGTCCTGGCCCTGTAAGTGAGCTATGTGCCAGAACTAACAGATTGATTATGAGAAGGCGGTGACCCAGACTATCTACAGTGACCGCAGCCACCAGGGGCTACTTGGGTCTAAAGATAGAGTCGCTCCCTTCCCTCCCCGTTCTCTCCTCCCCCCCCCCCCCCCCCCCCCCTCTTTTTGCCACTACCCCGTCACCATTCCTCCGTTCCTGTTGAGCGAGTTGTTCGTCCTCTGACGGTGAAGATTTTTTTTTTTTACGCGAAGGATGCTTGTTTTCTGGCTGATTCCCTGACCTTTGACGTTATGTTCCATTTCACGAGGCGGCAACTTGATGGTGTGGCTTCCAATTAATTGCCCTGTCAGCCGCTCTCAAGGTCGAGTGAAACTTGACAAGTGTGGAGGGGGCTATTTTTAATTAGTTGGGGGGTAATACGAGAGCTGTTGCTGGCTGTGTGTGCGCGCGCGCGTGTGTGTGTGTGTGTGTGTGCGCGCGCGGTGTGTGTGTGTTTCTCATCTCATTCTCTCCCCACGCAATGTGTGTGTTTTGTTGAATTTGTTATAGATGGTTTATTGTTTTAAGATTTTTTTTTTTTATTCGCTTTTACCTTACTTAGCTTGTTTCGCTTTCAAAACTGTTTAACAGCTTCCTTTTCTTCACTTTTGTTGCGAAGATGTGTAAATTAAGCCTAGTTTTGTGCTCACTTTTCCCCTTATATAGATATAGATATATATATAGATATATATGTAGATATAGATATATATATATAGATATAGATATATATATATAGATATAGATATAGGTAGATTCACATCTCCATGCGGTTTGGGCACCACTCCACAAAAGAAAGGCTTAGGCCAGATAATGCCTGCAGTAGCAAGCAGAAATATACAAAAGGAAATCATAAGACCCAGGCCACTGCTGTTCCAACATTTATTAGCTCGGAATTTTCGCCCGACTCGGGCTTCTTGAAAACAAGCTTCTGGTCGTAACCACAACAGGGCAAAGCGACAACAACCCCACCAAGAGAACAACTCACAGGAAAAAACAGGAAAATACACTCACTCACCACCTCCACACCCCATCTTGCATACATTCTCTCTCTCTCTCTCCCCCTCTCTCTCTCTCTCTCTCTCACTCACTCACAATACACACACACACACACACACACATACACACACACACACACACAACATGCACACCCCCCACCCCCACCCCCACCCACACAGAGGCAATTTATGCCCCTCAATCAACATGCATGTTCCCCACTTTTGTCAAAAACAAAGCCCTTAAAGAAAAATCACCCTGCAACTTTTCGTCAGACAACATGGAAGACTACAATCTTCCTTTCACGTTAAACGAGCTGAAATCTGCCTTACTCTCTTGCAGTGATTCCTCTCCAGGTCTAGATGAAATCCATTATCAACTGTTGAAACATCTTCCGCAAGAAGGTCTGAATATACTGTTACAGGTATACAACCATGTGTGGACTACAGGTTTCTTTCCGCCCTCTTGGCGAAAAGCCCTCATTATTCCCATCCCCAAACCTGGAAAAGATCTTTCTAATCCATCAAACTACCGTCCCATAGCTTTGACCAGCTGTGTCTGTAAATTGATGGAGAAAATGGTCAATGCTAGGCTCATGTGGAAACTGGAAACCGATGGCCTTTTGGCGAAAGAACAGTGGTTTCCGCAAACATCGGACTACTGTTGACCATTTGATTCGTCTGGAATCTACACTTCGGAACGCCTTTCTGAACAAACGGCATGCAGTGGCAATTTTCTTTGACTTGGAGAAGGCCTACGATACCACCTGGAAGTCGGGGATACTTCATGATCTCCACGATCTGGGTTTTCGAGGTCATCTTCCTCTTTTCATTCAAAATTTTTTGGCAGAACGACAGTTTCAGGTCCGGGTAGGCACCACTCTCTCTGATGTCCACGAGCAGGAGTTGGGTGTTCCACAGGGGAGCATACTGTCTCCTGCCCTCTTAGCATCAAGATTAATAACATTGTTCAATCAGTTCAGCAGGGTTCAGACTGCTCATTGTTTGTGGATGATTTCGCTGTCTACGCAACTGGAAGCCTGTACCCGAGTGTCCAGCGCAGGCTCCAGCTTTGCGTGGATAAAATCCATCGATGGGCAGATGAAAACGGTTTCACCTTTTCTCCAACAAAGACGCAGTGTATTCACTTCCATAATTTCCGTCAGTTTTTTCCAGATCCTGAACTTCAAGTAGGGAAATCTATTCCAGCTGTTAAAGAGGCCAAATTTCTGGGAGTCATTTTTGACCAGAAACTTAACTTTCTCAGCCACATCAAAAACCTCAAAACTGCTTGCCAGAAAGCACTGAATATTCTGCGGGTCGTAGCGCACACCGACTGGGGCGCTGATTAGAAAACTTGCTGCACCTCTACAGAGCCCTGGTCCGTTCCAAACTGGACTACGGTTGTGCTGTGTACGGCTCCGCAAGATCGTCTTACCTCAAACTCTTGGACCCTATCCACCATCAAGGGCTTCGTCTCTGTCTTGGAGCGTTCCGCACCACCCCTGTGTACAGCCTGTACGCAGAGGCGGGTGAACCTTCATTGTCCAACCGCAGGCTGAAACTGTCATTGAATTATTATATCCGACTGTTCTCGGAACCAGAAAACCCTGCCTATGACTGTGTCTTTGATCCTCCGTTCCAAAGTAAGTTTGAAAACAACCCTAAATGTATTCCGCCGTTTGGTCTTCGTATGCAGCCTCACGTGCGGAATGCAGGTCTAGACCTAGGAGTTGTGTCGGATATTTCCAAGTTTCCGGATCAACCTCCGTGGACCTTTTTCACACCAGAGATTCGTTTCGATCTTGCAGCTTTTCGCAAAGAGTCTACCAGCTCTCTGGCGTATAAGGCTTTGTATGCTGAGCTCTGTTCCAAATTCCCATCCTGTCAAAAAGTTTTCACTGACGGTTCCAAGTCTGAAGATGGAGTGGCCTGTGCAGCCTACTGCCCTGGCGCTCCTTCTCAGATACTGTTGGAACATATTCATTCAGATGCTTCTGTCTATTCTGCTGAACGTACCGCTCTGGTACTGGCTTTGAAGATAATCTCACATTCTTCGAAGAGGGACTTTCTGGTTCTGTCGGATTCGCTGTCAGCTTTGGAGGCCATAGCTGGCCGCAACCTTCAGCATCCAGAACTTTTACTTTTTTTTGAACTTTTTAGCAAGTTGAAGGCGGACGGTTACAACATTACTCTTGCTTGGGTTCCAGGTCATGTTGGCATCGGCGGGAACGAAATGGTTGATCGTTTAGCCAAGAACGCCACAAGAGAGAAACTGTCCAACACTTATATCCCCTGCTCAGATGTCAAACCCAAAATTAATGATTGTGAGAGACCTCTGGCAGGAGGATTGGAACACACAGACGAATAACAAACTCTTTCAGATCCGTCCAAACCTTAAGGACTTCCTCCCATCCACGTCGGGAGGTCGTAAAGAGGAAACGGTTCTGTGCCGCTGCACACCGGCCATTCGTATTTTACCCATTCTTACCTTTTAAAGAGTGAAGAAGCTCCGTGGTGTATTCCATGTCATGCGCCACTCACAATGAAACATGTTCTTTTAGAGTGTTGGGACTTGCACGATGTGAGACACAAACATTTTACGGCGGAGTCCATGAAGATCCTGTTCAGGGATGTCCCGCCTGATGTGATCCTTGAGTTTTTGAGAGAGATTAACATTTTTTCATCTGATTTAAGATTTTACGGATGAAAGTGGTACGTTTCTAGACGGTCATTTAAAGAGATGTGTGAAAGGTTTTTTTTTTTTTTTTTTTAAATGACTGGTGAGTTGATTTAACGTGGTGACAGCCCTGATGTGGCCCTTTGCGGTCGGCTGGCTATAAGCAACATTATCTTATCTCTTATCCTCTGCCTATTGTTGGCACACTTCACATCAAAATCAGAATAAGCAGCTGACCTTACACAGAAAGGAATCCTATCTCTTGGTCACATATCTCAAGATATGAAAACATGAATAAATGAATAAATGAAAAGGAAAAGCATACTCACATCCCAATCTGATACATTTAAAAAGAAAAAAACTAAAGATCACGGAAGATATGCTTACAAAACCTGTTGTGCCTCAATACACCTTTTCTATCATGCAGAAACAGACTAAGCCCCAGTTTTAGTTTTTTTAGTTTTTTTTTTTAAATGTATCAGATTGGGGATGTGAGTATGCTTTTCCTTTTATTCATTTATTCATGTTTTTCATATCTTGAGATGTGTGACCAATAGATAGGATTCCTTTCTGTGTAAGTTCAGCTGCTTATTCTGATTTTGATGTGAAGTGTGCCAACAATAGGCAGAGGGGGAACATGCATGTTGATTGAGGGGTATAAATTGCCTCTGTGTGTGTGGGTGGGGTGGGGTGTGTGTGTGTATGTGTGTGTGTGTGAGTGTATTGTGAGTGGGTGAGAGAGAGAGAGAGAGAGAATGTATGCAAGATGGGGTGTGGAGGTGGTGAGTGAGTGTATTTTCCTGTTTTTTCCTGTGAGTTGTTCTCTTGGTGGGTTATTGTCGCTTTGCCCTGTTGTGGTTACGACCAGAAGCTTGTTTTGAAGAAGCCCGAGTCGGGCGAAAATTCCGAGCTAATAAATGTTGGAACCGCACCACAACCAAACAATGAGAACAGGCAGATTAAAAATATACAAGGTAAAAACAAGTTTTTCATTTTCTCCACACAAGGGTAAAATCAACATTAAAACTCGAGCTTTCACCCACAGGCTTCATCAGGAGAATGTGAAATGTGACCAGTTTGAAAACGGTCAAGAAAAAACAGTTCAGTGTTGGGCATAGGCTACATCCAGTTCCTCCTGTTACATATCATTCACGTGCTACGCAAAAACACAAACTCAATGCAAGAAGAGAGAGAGGAGGGGTGGGGGGAAAAGGAGTAGGTGGTGGTGGTGGTCGTGGAACAACTGGTAGAAGAATAACGAAAGGATGGGAAGCTGGAGGAGGGGTGGGGGAGGGGTGTTTGTGGTCTAGGGATAGTAGGGATTGGGGTAGAGGGGGTATGGATGGAAGGAAGAAAAGAGAGAGGGAAGTGGGGAGGGGTGGGGGTGGGAGAAAATTGAGAGAGAGAGAGGACTAGAGAGTGAGGGAAAGAGAAACACAAGGACAAAGACAAGAAGACAGACAGAGAGAGAGAGAGAGAGACCCAAAGAAGAACACAGAGAGAAAGAAGGAGAAAAGGGGGGTGGAGGAGAAGAGAGAGGGAGGGAGAGAAAGAGCGAGAGAGAGGGAGAGAAAGAGAAGGAAAGAGAGAGGTGGGGAAACAGAAAAGAGAGAGAGAGACAGAGGACTACAGAGTGAGGGAAAGAGAAACACTAGGACAAAGACAAGAAGACAGAGGGAAAAAAAAGTGGGGGGTGAGGTAGGGGTGGGTGGGGGGGGGGGGGAAGGAGCAAAGAAGTAAGGAAAAGGAAGCTATGCGCAACTTACATCGAGATATATATATATATAATAGATATATATGTCAGAATTCTTGGTCATCCTGTGTTGAAAAATCTGCTTTATGTCACCACCGATCTTTGAGGTGGAATGCATGGGTTTCTGTTTCTCCCCAGTCGCAGGGAGATCTTCCTTCTTTCTGCTAATGTCATTGTTTGACCATCTCCTGGCAGACAACAGGATCAGCACGGGTTTTTATATAGGCTTGTTTTGACAGCGTGTCTGAGGGGGGGGGGGGGGGGGGGGGGAGGGGAAGGGGGGGGGGGCGTTTCCAAACTGTGGCCACCTATCGAAAAAAAAATCGAAAGAGGGAATTCTAAAGGCCAGGAAATTTCTATAGTCATTTGCTGTGAAGAGCTCGGACTCGTTTTCACTACTAAAGTGTCCCATCGACACGACTGTAGAAAAATGCTGTTCAGACGTGCTCAAGGGAAAATTGCAGCGATTATATAGACAATGTGGCCTCTGGATATTATGGAAGTGTCTGTATTTTTCGAATCATTCCACGCTCAGATGAACCCATGCGGCTGTATGCATCTGAATTGTAGGGTTTGTGTGCGGGTGAAAGAATAGAGAGTGTACTTTTGTTTGTAAACGTATGCTAAATGTCGGTCTGAAGACTCCCAACGCCAACATCTATGGCCAAACAGGCGAGGTCCTCTCTGTATGTGGACAGCACTCTTAGCCCCTTAATGTACTGTTTACGTCTGCAAACATGATATCGAGATTTCCCAAAGAAGCATTTGAAATGGTCCAAAATAGTCTCCACGTCACGGCAAAAATACTTGCACAACTTGGCTTTACCTACAACACGTTGTATGAATGTGTATGCACTTTTGAGTGTGGGAGAATGGTGGATTTGGAAACGGAAAACGATGCAACTCTTAAGCGACCAGTTATCGACTGCTTCTGGAAAGACCGGAACGTCAGATTGCATTCAAGCTGTCGCTTTGTGACTTGTCATACATTCGATTCATTTCTGGCGCCGGAGAAAGCATCAGCTCTATCATTATCGCCAAATTCAGACATCATGCAGCGTTAGGTGTGGTTTGTGTCGGCTGAACGTGAACGACAGGTATTCACAGATATTGAAAGAATGTCCATTTTGTGATCATGTTGAAAATGAACAAAACGTTTGTCCCTGTCATCACTCAGAGAGAGACATTTCTTGAAATTATAGAAACCCAATCGAACTAATAATGTCATCATACTTGTTTCAGCATAAAGATGTTAAACTGTTCGGGGGACGTAGCAAAGCATAGCTTTCATACTTTACAAATTGTGAGAATTTGTTGGTTCAGCAATTATAGATGTGGATCGGAGAGCGTGTTTCAGCGCAAAATGTTGAGAATGTGAAATCTTCGTTTCTTTCGAACGAACTCGCAGTTGTGTACAGGTCGTTGTCCTAAGCAAGTTCAGATCTCTCTCTCTCTCTCTCTCTCTCTCTCTCTCTCCTGGTCAAGCGAAATGAATGAGCAGTACATTGAGTGCTTGCCTGTCTTTCCATGCCCAACGGCGAATTACTTCCGAAATGGCAACGGTAGAGAAGGGTGGAGCGAGGTGTCCATTTGTGTTGTTTTAAGAGATCAGCTGTTGCCAACAGTACCGAGCGAGGGTTGCGGAGAGGTGGGCGGGAGGTTGAGGGGAGGGTGGGGCAACACACAGAATGTACCTGGTTCAGCGAGGCAAGTACGCTTGTGTAGAGGTGGGCACGGGTGTGAGGTATCGTGCAAGAGCATAATCCCACATTATCTACATTAACTTGACATTTTCCCCCGGTATGCACTCTTTGAGAAGGGTTAAGATTTGGTGGAGTTCTTGGAGAAGAGGCAGTGGAGAAACTACCTCCACATCCTCCTCCCCCATCTCCGTCCCCCCACTTTGTATCCAGGACTGACCCCGGAATGGTGTAGACTGCGGATGGTGCCATGTCTTTCCCTTTTCCCCTGTGCCTAGTCAAGGATGACGCCTGGCGTTTCCTCCACTTACTGACCGAGCCGATGTGGCTGGTGAGGGCGTCGCCTGGTTGGCTAACAAGCTGGGCGTTTCCTCCACTTACTGTCCGAGCCGATGTGGCTGGTGAGGGCGTCGCCTGGTTGGCTAACAAGCTGGGCGCGCCAAGACTCTTCGTTACTGAAACCCGGTGAATCAGGTACGAACCCAGGTTAGAGTTGTGTTCATTTGGATCTGGGTGCATTATGCTCGTACGCACATACATGCACTAAAGTACATACTGAATGTACATGCATACAAAACATATTTGCATTATACTTGCATACATATATACATGCACATGCATGCTATGCGTTTATAGGCACACAGACACAATACTGGTTCACATAAACGCACGCTTAACCAAACGCAATATGATGGTCTTGTAATCCCCAAAGCTGTGAAAACTTGACAATGATTTAGTGCTCCCCTTTCAAGCCCTATCAGCGGTGACAGCATTCACACACAGTCTGGCTCGCCCATAAACAGCTACACATAGGATCGTCTGGTATCGGTCATCAGCTATTGACTGTGCGTGTCTCGTACTGACCATTATCATTTTGTTTCTAAGACTTGTCTTCAATGTGTTTGACCTTTACACTGTTTGATAACCTCAGGGGGTTTAGAAAAGACTCTCTTCAAACTTGACACATGTGAAGACTCCAGTCTCCTAGTTCTTCGGATGAAACTAGAAACCGAGATCCTGTGCGAGAAAACCTGCATAAAAGATCTTGCAGGCACGGTAAATCCCATACCACCTTTCAGAAAAAGAGCAGTCAACGTTGCTAATGGAGTGGATGACAAAACGCTGGTGTGTTCAGACATTATCCCTCAAATCGGACTGTGCGCTACGTTGGCGGTGGGATTCAAAACGGTGGCATACATGCTTAAAATTTCACCGATGGTGAACCTCAAAAGTTCTAGCCCAGGTATGAAGACAAGAATCTTCCTTCTGTTGGGAAAAAAAAACAACATCCGTGCAACTTAAGGCCAATTCCGACAACACAATGCCTCTCCTCCTCTCTCTCTCTCCTCTCTCTCTCTCTCTCTCTCTCTCTCTCTCTCTCTCTCTCTCTGTGTGCGTGTGTGTGTGTGTGTGTACGCGCGCCCGCGCGTTTATCCCTGTATTCGAATATCGAGGAGAAATGAAAATCAAGTGTTCAGTAATGGAAAAATATTTTTGGGAGGGTACCGGACGGAGTTACACTTTGATGAGGGTCCAGCGGAAGTTCATAAAGGGTTAAATTTCAAAACCCTGATGACATTGATGAATTGGTTCTGAAAAAGCCTGAACTCTCTCTCTCTCTCTCTCTCTCTCTCTCTCTCTCTCCTTTGTGAGCCGTGTGGATGCCCCCACAGTAAGAAAGAAAACCTGTTGGGTGATGATTGATGGGAAAGATGGAGAGCAGGTGTGTGAAAAGTCTCCAGTGGCGAGTTTCACGGGTAATGGGGTTTCCGAGTTCCAGTATTTCAAAATGCCGGTGAATGCCATGAACTCGGGCCTTGTTTGTTTTGGCCAGCGCGCGCGTCTGTGGGTTAAGAAGTGAGCGGGTGGGTGGGTGTGAGCTGGGGGGGGGGGGGGGGTCAACGTCTGTGGTGTGTGGGTGTTTTATGAGACAGGACTGTTTTCGTTCGTTTAATGAAGTTTACGTCAGCCTTTGACCACAAAAAACAGTGTCGGGATGTCGGTGCGGGAAATTTGCGGCGTGTCTGGAGGGATGGGAGAGAGAATACCCCTCGTCACCTCCTCATGGCATTCACAACTTGTGAAGTTGTGATGGAAACTACGTTCCCCAGGCTGACCCTAGGGAGCCACCCCCACAGGGCTGCATTGGTCTGCCGGACCTGCTCCTTGGCTCGCTGCACTGGTCTGCCGGACCTGTTCCTTGGCTCGCTGCATTGGTCTGCCGGACCTGCTCCTTGGCTCGCTGCACTGGTCTGCCGGACCTGTTCCTTGGCTCGCTGCATTGGTCTGTCGGACCTGTTCCTTGGCTCGCTGCATTGGTCTGCCGGACCTGTTCCTTGGCTCGCTGCATTGGTCTGTCGGACCTGTTCCTTGGCTCGCTGCATTGGTCTGTCGGACCTGCTCCTTGGCTCGCTGCATTGGTCTGCCGGACCTGTTCCTTGGCTCGCTGCATTGGTCTGTCGGACCTGTTCCTTGGCTCGCTGCATTGGTCTGTCGGACCTGCTCCTTGGCTCGCTGCACTGGTCTGCCGGACCTGCTCCTTGCTCGCTGCACTGGTCTGCCGGACCTGTTCCTTGGCTCGCTGCATTGGTCTGTCGGACCTGTTCCTTGGCTCGCTGCATTGGTCTGCCGGACCTGTTCCTTTGCTCGCTGCATTGGTCTGTCGGACCTGCTCCTTGGCTCGCTGCATTGGTCTGTCGGACCTGTTCCTTGGCTCGCTGCATTGGTCTGTCGGACCTGTTCCTTGGCTCGCTGCATTGGTCTGTCGACCTGTTCTTGGCTCGCTGCATTGGTCTGTCGGACCTGCTCCTTGGCTCGCTGCATTGGTCTGCCGGACCTGTTCCTTGGCTCGCTGCACTGGTCTGCCGGACCTGTTCCTTGGCTCGCTGCACTGGTCTGTCGGACCTGCTCCTTGGCTGGGAGCCCATGTGGAGAGAGTGGAGTAGGACCAACACATAGCAGTGCTTCTTAGCGGCTGTGCCTTGCCTCCTTGTTCTCATGAAGGCTGCGTGTGTGTGTGTGTGTTTGTGAGAGAGAAAATCCGTAGTGGTGGTAGTTATTGCGTGGAGGGTGTGCAGCTGCTTCTCACCACCCTCTCCTCCATCCCCGTGCTCCTTTCCTCTTAGGGGCTGGAGTAGTTTTCTTATTGCTGGTTAAGGGAGGGTACAGCCTTGATGTCATCTCCCCGATTGGCTGGATCACACATAAGTTGATCTGAGAGAGAGAGAGGTTTGATGTTGGTTAATTTAAACCAATAATGATCATCACGATACAGAAAAAGTTTAGTCAGCACGGCCCTTTGTAC
Source organism: Conus ventricosus (assembly GCA_018398815.1). Lineage (NCBI taxonomy): Eukaryota > Metazoa > Mollusca > Gastropoda > Neogastropoda > Conidae > Conus > Conus ventricosus. Next base: position 53,161,237 of record CM031605.1, read on the forward strand.
TTTAAGCCCGTCCCACCTTCACCGCCTTCCCTCGTCCTGTCCCTCCCCTTGACCCCACGCTTTCCTTCCCCCTTTCCCCCCCATTTTCCCTTCGCCTGTTGGTCAATAGCTGGATAATTCTTCTTCGTGGACAATTCCTATCTGGTTGCATCAGCCGTTTCGGTGCAGTAGTTAGGATAAGATAAGATAATGTTGCTTTATAGCCCAGCCGACCGCAAAGGGCCACATCAGGGCTGTCACCACGTTAAAATCAACTCACCAGTCATCAAAAAAAAAAAAAAAAAAAAAAAAAAAACTTTCACATCTCTTTAAATGACATCGTCTAGAAACGTACCAGAAACTTCGTTAAAAATCTTTCTTCCATAAAATCTTAAATCAGATGAAAAATGTTAATCTCTCTCAAAAACTCAAGGATCACATCAGGCGGGACATCCCTGAACAGGATCTTCATGACTCCGCTGTAAAATGTTTGTGTCTCACATCGTGCAAGTCCCAAACCCACTCTAAAAGAACTGTTTAAATTGTGAGTGGCGCATGACATGGAATACCCCATGGAGCTTCTTCACTCTTTAAAAGGTAGGCATGGGTAAAATACGAATGGCCGGTGTGCAGCCGGCACAGAACCGTTTCCTCTTTACGACCTCCCGACGTGGATGGGGGGAAAAGTCCTTAAGGTTTGGACGGATCTGAAAGAGTTTGTTATTCGTCTGTGTGTTCCAATCCCCTGCCAGAGTCTCTCACATAATCGTTAATTTTGGGTTCACATCTGAGCAGGGGATATAAGTGTTGGACAGTTTCTCTCTTGTGGCGTTCTTGGCTAAACGATCAACCATTTCTTTCCCGCCGATGCCAACATGACCTGGAACCCAAGCAAGAGTAATGTTGTAACCGTCCGCCTTCAACTTGCTAAAAATTTTCAAAAAAAAGTAAAAGTTCTGGATGCTGAAGGTTGCGGCCACTATGGCCTCCAAAGCTGACAGCGAATCCGACAGAACCAAAAGTCCCTCTTCGAAGAATGTGAGATTAACTTCAAAGCCAGTACCAGAGCAGTAAGTTCAGCAGAATAGACAGAAGCATCTGAATGAATATGTTCCCACATTTATCTGAGAAGGAGCGCCAGGGCAGTAGGCTGCACAGGCCACCCCATCTTCAACTTGGAACCGTCAGTGAAACTTTTTGACGGATGGGAATTTGGAACAGAGCTCAGCATACAAAGCCTTGTACGCCAGAGAGCTGGTAGACTCTTTGCGAAAAGCTGCAAGATCGAAACGAATCTCTGGTGTGAAAAAGGTCCATGGAGGTTGATCCGGAAACTTGGAAAAATCAGAAACTACTCCAGGCCCTAGACCTGCATTCCGCACGTGAGGCTGCATACGAAGCCCAAACGGCGAATACATTTAGGGTTGCTTTCAAACTTACTTTGGAACGGGGGGTCAAAGACACGTCATAGGCAGGGTTTTCGGGTTCCGAGAACAGTGGGATATAATAATTCAACGACAGTTTCAGCCTGCGGTTGGACAATGAAGGTTCCCCGCCGCCCTGCGTACGGCTGTACACAGGGTGTGCGGAACGCTCCAAGACAAGACGAAGCCCTTGATGGTGATAGGGTCCAAGATTTGAGGTAAGACGATCTTGCGGAGCCGTACACAGCACAACCGTAGTCCAGTTTGGAACGGACCGGGGCTCTGTAGAGGTGCAACAAAGTTTTCTTATCACGCCCCAGTGGGTGTGGCGCTACGACCCCAGAATATTCAGTGCTTGAATAAAAAGCGGAAGATGACCTCGAAAACCCAGATCGTGGAGATCATGAAGTATCCCCGACTTCCGGGTGGTATCGTAGGCCTTCTCCAAATCAAAAAAAATTTGCCACTGCATGCTGTTTTTCAAAAAGGCGTTCCGAATTGTAGATTCCGACGAATAAAATGGCCCAACTGTATACCGATGTTTGCGGAAACCACACTGTTCTTTCCCCAAAAGGCCATCGGTTTCCAGTTTCCACATGAGCCCTAGCATTGCCCCATTTTCTCCCATCATTTCCCGATACAGCTGGTCAAAGCTATGGGACGGTATTTTTGAGGGGTTAGAAAGATCTTTTCCGGGTTTAAAGGAATTGGAATAATGAGGGCTTTCCGCCAAGAAGGTGGAAAGAAACCAGAGTCCACACATGGTTGTATACCTGTAGCAGGATGTTCAGACCTATTTGCGGAAGATGTTTCAAGAGTTGATAATGGATTTCATCTAGACCTGGAGAGGAATCCCCTGCAAGAGAGTAAGGCAGATTTCAGTTCTTTTTAAAGTAAAAGGAAGATTGTAGTCTTCCATGTTGTCTGACGAAAAGTTGCAGGTGATTTTTCTTTAAGGGTTTTATTTTTGACAAAAGTGGCTGATTTGTTAGAAGAGGAGAATTCTTTCTATGGTTGAAGCCAGCAGATTAGCAACTGCTTTCTTCTCTGTTTTTAAAGAATCCGAAAACTTGAGATGGTTCACAGTGGGACAGGTGTTCTTCCCTTTGTTTTTTCTTAATGATTTTCCACACTTTTTTTTGGAAGTTTTCGATGTCAGCCTGGAGCAAAGCTTCTCCAGGACCGACGTTTACCGATTTTAAAAGTGTGTCTTGATTTAGCACGGAGTTTCTGATGGCTCGAGCGTTGGGACCCGAAGGTCGTTGGTACACCTGACGCTAAACCCGTTTACGAACTTTGGGAAATTTGTTGGCAGTCTGAATCAAACCAGGGTGTTTTTGGCATTTGAAGTTTATGGGAAGACACTGGAATACAAGCTTTAGCACACTTGATCATAGTGTTAGTCAGTGAGTCTGCTGGTCCGGACTCTGAAAAAATCAGTGTCCTGGAATTCCCGTAGAAATAGTGGCTGCAAATAGACCCCAGTTTGCTTTCTTATAATTTAGATGTTGAAGACAGAGACGTGTTCAGTTATTACGGGTTGTAAACAGACAGGGAAATGGTCATTTCCGTGCAGATCGTCATGGACAGCCCACTCTAGTCCAGGACCAGCGAGGGTCACAACCGACAAATCAAAACACGAAAGGAACCTGTGGAAGAGTGGAGGTAGGTTGCAGATCCGTCGTTCAGACAACACAAATCCAAATCCAAAAGGACATCCTCAATTAGCAGACCCTGGAGACGTACTGACACTACCCCAAGAGGATGTGACCGTTAAAGTCACCCAACAGCAAAAAAGGTCGAGGAAGTTCACCTATCAGACTGACAAGGTCCTGACGAAAAACCGGGACAGAAGGTGGAAGATAAAGGGAACAGATTGTCACAGTCTTGTGGAGAGTGACTCTCGCAGCTACAGCCTGAAGGGAGGTAGACAGATCAACAGAACTATACAGAAAGGTTTTGTGTATGAGAAGGGCAACACCGCCCGACAGTCCCACACGTGGATGGTTGTGCAGGGTTTTTAAAGAATATTAAAGCCAGAAAGAGTAAGGTCTTCTGGCTTTGAATTTGAGTTTCTTGAAGAGCCCCGACGGGAAGGTTTTAAAACTGACACGAAGCTGCAGCTCCTCGAAGTTGGAATTTAGACCACGGATATTCCATGGAATATTGTATTATCCATGGTGCAGAGGGCGAAAAGGAGAGAGATCAGGTCATCTCCTCCTCAACGTCTGCGTCCAATGGAGAGAATTTATTATTTAGTTTCACTGGACTGTGTTGGTCTTTGGGCCTGCTGGCAGACTTGCCCGCAGGTGACAAAGGCCTGGAGTTTGGAGATGGTGGAGGTCTGGATTTGGAAAATGGAGGTTTCTTCTTCATCTCCCCCCATCCCACGCTGGGTGGAACTCCCTTTGCCCGCACGGGCACTGGATAGGGAGTTCGAGGCGGAATTGCTGGTTTTTTAGTCTGCCCAGCAGCAAAATGTTGTAGAAATGCTGGGCAGTCTGAGGGGTGGCGGATTTTTTGCCTCCAAACCCGGGGGAGTCCCCTTTGGGGTTTGGGAAGGTGGTGGACCGCTTCCACCCGAGTTGACAGTTTCTGACTTGCAGTCTTTGAAAACGTAAAGTCATCAGTCTGACGCAGTACTGATCGAGTGAGAACTGTGGGAACCGTCTTTACGGCCAAAGCATATGAAGCTGTTGGAGTCTGACTGCCCACAACCTGCTTGCGGGCTTCAAAAAAAGGAGATCTTCTCTTCTGTTTTTATCCGTTGAATGGAGGATTCCTGAATCCCAAAAAGGACAGTTTCTTGAAGAGGAGGGATGATCGCCACCGCAGTTAGCACAATGTGCCGGATCTTTGCACGGCCCATCATGGATTTCCTTGCAGCAAACGCCGCACACCTCCTGCCCAGAACAGCGGTCTCTGACATGTCCAAACCTCTGCACCTGAAGCATCTCAACGGGACGGGACATACAGCGAACACGACGTTCAGGTAGCCAACTTTGATGACCGGAGGCAGCACAGGGTTGCAGAAGGTCAGAAGAGGGTGTTGGTGGCCACTCTCTCTGCACCTTTCTTGACTGGTCCCCCCCTGCGCACCTCCGTCACACCCCCGGGACGTCAGTTCCGTTTTTATTTCGCCTCTGAGACACCCGTTTGATCTCTGCAGCGAATCACACTTTCGATGAATTTAACTGTTTATGGGGAGTCACCCTGGGCTCCTACCACTAATTTTGTTTCCCTCAACAGCTGTTCAGATTGTTTTCTTGATCGACATTGAACTAGAAACGACCATTCCCCAACCTTTGACGGACTGAGGGTCACCCTGCTAAGCCTTGAAAGCCCTTTTGAATAGCAAAAGGGCTCAGAGCTGAAAGGGGTCTTTCCTGCTCCATCCCTTCCACCACGAGCCAGGAAGCCCAGAAACCTGTTCTCTGTCGTACCTCCGTGTCAGAATCGCTGTCAGAATAACGTTCCCTGAAAAAGGGGATGCTGCCTTCCTCTTCCTTTTGGGGGGGGTATTTTTGATAAAGCCATGTTTAGTTTAGTATGTTTCATCTCTCCCTTACCCCCCACCTTGGAGTCCAACTAAGGGGCCAGGGCCAAGAAACAATGTCTTGACCCTTCCAGGCTTCGGGAGAGATATACGAACAAACGAAACTACCAACCCTATCCCCCCTGATCATGCCAACTCCCGGGACAGAGCTGAGCACTGCAGGGGTTAACTTGGGCCAGTAGGGGGAAATGTCTGTCTTGACCCAGCCCCCAAAAAGGGGGGCCGTTAGTACACCCGGGCCAAAGTGTATTCGTCTAGGAGAGGTCCGAGGAAGGATGGTTGAGACGCTGGCCCTCAATCACAGGATCTCATTCCCTCCGAACAGGTCGCACCGACGGCAACGGCGGATCTAAGGAGACCAAGAGAGAAAAGGAGTGTGGAAAAGAAGACTTGAAAGGGGGACGAAGAAGAAAAGGGCCAAGTAAAGGCAGAAAACAGAAAAGGAGAAAGGCGGGTTTCTCTTAGTCAGGATCCTCACCCTTAGCCTATCCGACTGGGAACCCTACCAGGGCATCAACTCCTTACCACGATTACGCTTTAAAGGGCCCGACGGCATTTCAACTCTCAGGCCTAGAAGCAGTTTGAAAAAACCAGCCTGTATCTAGTATTGATGCCCCCGACCCCAAGCCTAAGGGATCACTGACCGCGCAAGCCCTCCGACCACGACAAGGCGCAACCCCCGAGGGCGGTGCATTTAGTAGCACAATGGGTTATAACTGGAAGACTGTAGCTGGAGTCTTTGTGGCCACAACATCGTTAAGGATCAGACACCAAAACACCTTCCACAGAAAGCACCTTGTCACAGAAAGCACCCTTGTCGTCTATGGATTTCAGTTGTATCAGACGGAACCTTACAACTTGCCGATATGTGTCCCAAAGATAGATTTCATGGTATGCAGGCTGAAGCTACATCTGACGTTTTTATTCATTGTTTCGGGGCATTGGAGGAATGCTACCCAGTAAATGAAACCTTGGCGAGTGAGACTGCATACCACGAACAAGCCGATAATTGTACCCAAAATTTAACGTCAATTGATATGATGACCAGGGTTGTCCTTAGCTGACGGAAATTTAGCCCGCGCGATTTTTTTGCGATATGGACGCTGGAGAATCCCAGCAAAGCAGAGTGTAACGTCCTGTTCTTCGTCACATTGTCTATTTGGTAACATTCAGGTTTAAGGCCTTAAATCCACCGCTACTGACACAGAGGACAAGGCTGATCATTTTTGAGGGAAGTGAGCTCAACTTCGACTCTACAAACCCACACCATTGGCACAAGAGCAGCAAGAACACCCAACGTTGTTTTTTTTTAAATTAAAATCTTGGTTCCCCATCCCTGCGCCATCCCTCTGTGTTCCCAACTTGCAACGCAGTGAATGCACGGGACCGAACAGGAAGTTGAAATAACGAAAACGGCCGAACACGACCGGAACATGTAATTCGTGTGACTATTTGGAGGGCTTCCCTAAATAGCCACGTTCGTTTTAACTAGTAGGTGTGGTACGACTCGCAAAGAATTTGATATAATTGTGAAGAAGAAAAAAAAAAAAAATATATTCTGTATGAAAGATTATTCGTTTTCCGTTTTTTTTTTTTTAGGATAATTCAGTTTTGCCCGATACATAAACACAGAACGTGGCACATGGCGTTGACGCCTTTATTCATTACCTTTAGGCATCCCGCGCTTCCTTTTGGTATTTCCTCCTCCACCCCCTCCCTCTCTCCCCCAATCTTTTTCCGCTGCTCAACACAAACCCCCTTCCCCCTCTCCCCTCTCCCGTTATAGGCGGCTCAGGAAGACGGGAAGAGTGATAACAGCCCCACGTTAACAGGCGAGAGGGTTACCAGGGATCTTGACGATTCTCAGACTAAACTCCCTGCTTGTGCCGCCCGATAAAATGATGGGGGTTGGAGGTTTGATGAAGGGTCAGTCCCGTGCCATCTCGCCGGCGCCAGCTAGGTGATGAATTTGTGTTGGCTTGGAGGTTTTTACACCTTACCACCCCGCTCCTCACAGCCGCCCCCCCCCCCCCCCCCCCCTTCCACCATCTGCCCCAGTCACCTCCTGCCCCGTCTCTCATATCTTGTCATCTCCCGAATAAGATACATCCAAGTCAGCAGTTCATGGATATTCGTGCATGCGATTTTATCGAATGGGCTTATTAGCAGTTGAGTGTGTGTGGGCGTAGTAGATCTGTCTGCTACCGTTGGTGAGGCCACGGTTTGTTTCCTGCTTAGCTCAGTGTTAATGCACTGTGTTAGCAGTCGGACATTCAACATGAAAATTGTCATTATCGCTGCCTATCTTGATTAGCGGACTTATGGCTCTGGTGGTGTCGGTAGTGTTATATAGGTCCCCTTTATTACACCCCCCCCCCCCCCCCTCACATGTTCTGTTGGTTTGAATCGTGAACTACATCTGCTTTAAAACCAGTGGTGGTAGTGGTGAGGGGGAAGGGGGGGGGGGGTACGTGAGAGAAAATGCATCAAACCAGCTGTGCTTTGTCTATACGGGAGGAGTCGGGAGGAGTCAGGAGGGAGGTACTGCAGCTCCAAAAAGCCGGCAAACAGTCAGTCAATCCACAGTTCTCTAATATACACCCAACACTCTTTAACAGAGATAAACACCGAAGGATGCCTTTCTGAGTTGTCGACCTTTAAGGATTGCTTCCCTTGTCAGGCGTTGTGTGCACGTTGTTAACAAACAGGTTTACAGTGGGACGATCGGATCCAAGTGTGTGGGCACGCATGAGCACGCGCATTTGTGTGCGAGTAGAAGGGGGGAGGGGGGTTAAATCGGATAACCGATTTGTGAGAGGTGTATGCACGTCAATGAGAAGCCAAGGAATTTGTGTCAACGTCTCTTAGTGTGCGTGTGTTTGTGCACACATACGTAAACGTGCACGCGTACATATTTGGGTGAATTCGCAATTACACACAAGTGTGTATGCATGTGACAAGTGTCTTGTGGTTGGCATTCGGCATTCTGACTAATTTATGCTGACCACGTTCTTTTCACCTATACTCCTCCTAGTAGTTGTCATCGTTTTGTTTGTCTGCTCATTATTTCCACCTCCAGATTAACTCGCTCTGTACTGTTCGGCTCAGCCCTTTTCAGTCTGCCATTCCTTGCACAAGAGAAGCAGTAAAAAGCCTGAAAAGTGCCACTGTCGGTACTCGGCGCCTGTCTTCTTTGTATTCCTTAGGCCGCTGCCTGCACTGGCCGGCTGTAAGAAAAAAAAAAAGACATCTGCAGGAACTGTTTGTGGCTGGCACACACGCTGCATGGGAATCGTTTGCTGGAATTTAATGCAGCAATGCAAGAGAGAGAATGTGTGTGCGTGTAAGAGTGTTCGCGTGCATGAGTGTGCGTGTGGTGCTTAGGAGGAGTTTTAAAGAAAAAGAAAAAAAAGGCGGAAGTGGCTGTTGCATTTGCTTAGATTAAAAGAGTAGCTGGCACGGCGATTTACGAGGCGCTGGAAAACTGTATAATTAGACCAGCTTTTCTTTCTGATCTCGGGGCTTTATCTTGTTTGCATCACAGATCAAATGGATTGCAGAAGGCGGGGGAAAGCTGAATGACAGGCAGGGGTCGTTAAGCTTGGTTTGGTTTTCATATCCTGTCCACCAAATTAACCTGGTTTAGGGCTCTCCGCTATAAGAACATGCATGCTCCGTGCGTTGTTTCTGTCAAAAGACTACGCTTTTTTTTTTTTTTAAGAGGCAGCTGAATTGTCAGGCTTGAAAACTGATGTTTCATTTGACCTGTGCTGCTCCACGACTGTGGTATGACCATAGATGTCATTCTTTTGTTCCTTTCTCAGCTACGTTTGTGTAGTGTATGTACAGGAGAGGTAGTTAAGGGGAAAGGGGGGGGGGGGTGCATGTGTGATTTGACGAGTCGCGTACATTTCCCGTTCACATAGTTAAGTAGCTTTAATGGCTGTCACCTTGTGGGTATTGAATGGGTCAAGGATTTCGTTGCATAGATTACTATATTCATCTCCACCCGCTTATTTTTGTTTCGCCTACGTTTAAGTTGGTTCTATTCGTAGGCGACTTGGGCGATTCGATCAGCATCGGTGTATGTTTTCCTTTCTTTACCCTCAGATTTATGGTGATCTCTTAATGACAGCAGGATGTCAGAACAAAGAAGAACCCACCTTGTCTCCTGATATTGTTCTGTTGTCACGAGGACAGACATCTTTCTTGGGGCACAGAGAGAGAAAAAGGGGGAAGATTCTTCCAGGGCACTGTGGCGACCAGTAGAGCCTTTTGATCGCCACAGCGACATGCAGCGCCTGTTGGTACCGGGAAAGAAGCTGTGGCCATTTGTGGAAGCTTGGAGTTGCTTGTAGCAAGCGTGATTCCCCGTTTCCTGAGGACATCGAACGAGGCAAAAGCTACGTGGATTGTGCACGTGAGAGAGAGAGAGGGGGGTGGGGGGTAGTGGAGTTAGGGAGGTTGCTGCATCAATGGAAGGGAGGAGTGGGACGTCGCTGCATTTCTTAGGTCATTTCTGCGTCAGAAAATGTCATTATTTTGTTTTAACCTGTTTTTAAAAAAATCTCTCTCTCTCTCTCTCTCTCTCTCTCCCCTCTCTCTCTCTCTCTCTCTGTCTGACACACGACCAATGTCTATCCGCCCCATGATGGTAAAGATAACCACAGTTGAATTATTGAAAAAGCAACGAAAGAAAAAAAAAAAGGGGGGGGGGGGGGGGGGGGGGGGGGGGGGGGGAACGGCGATTCACGCTGGCTCTAACCGTCCTGTCTGAACAGCAGCTGAAAATGACAAGAGGTCCCGAACACCGAGAACCTGAAACAGGCTGTGTCATTTCTTAAGACATATACGTCCTCGCCCTTCCCCCAATAACGCTGGCACCTATGTCTTCCATTGTGTGTGTGTGTGTGTGTGTGTGTGTGTGCGCGCGCGCGCGACAGCTCACACCAGTATTCTAATACTTAATCTCCCAGATCTGGAAGGAAGGCTAATACACGAAAGGAGGGAGTGCAGAAGAAAAGAAGACGTGGGTGGACGTAACGTTTGGTGAGGGGGGGGGGGGGGGGGGGGGGGGGGGGGGGGGGGGGGGGGGGGGGTAATCGTACGCCTGCGTCAAATCTGGAACGGCAAAATCCGAGCCATTATGGGATCATTGGGCAAAAAGCCGCGCAAATTACACCACATGAAGGATGCTGCCAGTCGTGCATCCATTCCTGCTCCCGTCTCATCTTTCCCGTTCCCACCCCCCCCCCCCCCCCCCCCCCCCCCCCCCCACACACACACACACACACACACAGACGCCTCCCTTTCGTCTAAGAAATCAATATAATCATTATGCAGCCATTTTTTTCTCGTTGATTTTTTTTTTCCTTTTTTGCTAGCAACTGCTGTATTTATCCACAATTTTCATGTTGTGTTCTACGCCGATTACTGCTCCTTTTATTCCCCGTTTTGCTGCACATTTTATTCCCCGTTTTGTGAAATGAGGGCGAGACGTAACAGTATTTTTGTGCTCGTTCTTTCACCTCATTTAAAAGTCTAGTTTACCATTTGTCGGGGAAGGAGGTGGGTAATTGTGACTCGTCTGCATGACATAATTGCTTGTCGAGAGAGAGAGAGAGAGAGAGAGAGAGAGATCTTTATTACGCAATCGGTGCAGATGCGGAAGCTGTGAAATTTGGAGCGTTGGTGGGTGGGGTGTGTGAACGCGCGCGAGTCACGTGTTTGGTGCAGTTGTTGCTGTTCCTTTTGTTTTGCGGGCTGTTCTGTGCAGCAAGAGCGGGCCGAGCCCTTAGCGGGCGTCGTTTTCCAGCTCTAGTGAGACCCAGGGCCATGGTTTTAAGAGCTGCCGTTTCAGTCCCTGTGACTTGGGAGGGTCCTATCTTGGATTTTCGGTCAGGGTTTGAAGTCGCAGGTCGCACACCTGAGAAGAGGCACCATGACCTCCACTGGCTGCCATGAGACCAGTTTGGGTCGCCATAGCCTGGGTCAGGGTATGATCTATCATCCCAGTGAATCTATCGACAGCTATTGAGTCTGGAATCGATAAGCTGTAGGACCTATTCCAGTTCCTTCATGCTTCTGGTTAGCTTGGTTTTCAAAAGCACCGAGTTTTCTGAAGCTTGCAGGTTTAAACCGGGATAGCCGTAATGGACAAAATGGCAAAGTAGCTACCCATCTCAATTATTTGTTACCGCTGAGGTATTGTACCGGTATGGTGTGTAGTCCCGTCCTCTCGCCATGGGAGGCTTATACTCGTCGGCCATAGTGACTGCTGCCTGAAGTAGGTGTCGGCATAAGATCTCCGTGAACTCGGCCTGCACGTGCTGCCGTGTCGTTGACGCGTGAGCTCAGTTCACAGCAGTGCTGCGTCTGCTTCCTCTTTTTGTCCTGGGGCTCGTTCCGGAGTGGTGATCACTGAAAGCGGCCACACTCGCTTCTATTGTTTTTTGTTTTTGACGTTTTACTTTTTTTGTTCGGCTTTCAGTTTTGTTTGGGAGAAAACCACTTTATACACGAGTAAATCCTATTGAACAAGAATGCAAATGCTTTTCTTTCATTACCATGATCTGGAGATTGAAAACAACAAAAAATCTTTCTTTCCGAACCTGTACAAATTTCGGAAGTTCAATAGACAAGCAAATAAGATTTTCGCTTCAACGTGCCTTTGTGCCGTTCCAGATTTCCTCATTTGCCGCTAAGGCAGTCATTGCCATTGACCGATTGCGTTGCCTCCCTTTTCTTGAAAAGCGCTTGTGGAGATCTCGTGGCAAAAGGGGAGCTAATTGAATGCTAACGCTTCGTTTGTTTTCTCAATGAAAAGCAATGTGATTGAAATGTGATTGATTTTTTTTTTTTAAATGAATCGTATTTCCTTAGACGCTGTACTGAGCTTTCTGTTTGTCAGACTAAAGCAGCTGCTGGCAGTATAGCTCAGGATAGATGCATCCACTTTGAAATCATCTTTAAATGTTTGTTGAAGCATGATGCCCACATCCCCCACTGTTTCCCTCATCCCCACCTCCATCTCTTTCCCTCCAAACCCTCCATCGATCACAATGCGCTGAAAGTATCCGATATATTTGAAAGTAGTGGATGAAAAAAAAGTAAATAATGAACCATCGAACATATGTAGTAAATTCAAGGTCAGTGGCAGCAGGAACCCTCTGAAGAACGAGTTGTGGGTTTATTTCATCTCATCCAGGCCTTTTAGTGTAAAGGCATGGTCCGCTGCGCTATGATGATAATGAAAGTCTGAAGTCTCGTCCAGTGAGTACGTCGCTGTGTTCTCCACACCTGAAAGTCAAAATGAATGCTAGATCAACATCTAAAACCAGGAGGGCACTTGGGAGAGCGCAGACCCCGGCCAAGGTCAAACAGTCCTTTGATCCGCCCTTTGACTCGATTCATGAGTGAAAACAAAACCTGCCAGGGAAGTAAGTCGTTCATACAGACGAAAGTTAACCTCCCATGTACTTTTAGTTTTTGAAGGACAGGGAAAATCATAAGTGTCAGATGGGCATAATCCGCTGTCCACGAAGTGTCGTTTACATCCGTTCTGCAGTCTTAATGTAATAGGATGGTAAATCGTGCTACGTGACCCTCACTCCAGCATTTGATGTGGATCAGCACCAAGGTTGAAGGTCTGTCTTCAGGACACCAAGTTTGTTAAAGTGAATGTTTCTAGTTTGAGAAATCTTGCTGACGGCCAGACAAACGAAGGGACGCAGGTGAAACATGACATCCCTGACTAAGTAGCAATGTGGAGTGGGAGAACGAAGTTTTCTTCGTCAAACCTCTGGTTTTTCAGTAGCAATCCTACACACCTAACCCACGTTCCATGAAGGGACTCGAAGCGAGATGCGTTTTCTTAGCGCGAAAACAAGTACACAAAATTAAGCATGGGTGCATATGGTCAGTATTTTCTGTGAATCGGCCAGTTTGTTCTCATAACACGCGGGCCACTCTTTTGCACACAGTCCAGGTAATGAGGAGGCTGGTTGATGCCATGCGAGGTGATGAGACGTTCAATACTGTGGTGAGACAATCGGTACGAGTTTTTCTTACAGACCGTTGAACTCGTCATGCTGAAATGGTTAAAGTGACTGAAGGAAGACAAAGACACTCGTCATTTTGTGATTGTTCTGTGGAAGGCAGCTTTCCATGTTGTATGGTTGCCCGGGTGGAAGACAGGTTATTTTGTTACCATAGTGGTCTGGTGGAAGACCATGTGATAGTTTTTCGGTGGAAGGCATCGTTTTTCATTGTTGTCTGATGGAAGACAGCTTATCATGTTGTCAGTTGTCTTGGATATCTGGCTTTAAAACACTCCACTCGCGAAAAAGACCTGTTTGAAGATAGCGTCTACAGCGAGTCCCGTGTAGAGGTCTGTGCTCAAAAAAAAAAAAAAAAAATGAAATAAGGATCCGTGCTAAGGGGGAAAGTAGTGCATGCTAACAAAGAAGTCTGTAGTTCCTGAATTCATCGGAGAGAAAAATAACATAAAATAAAATAAAAGCACACATGCGCGCGCTCTCTCACTCTCTCACTCTCTCTCCTCACACACACACCATAAATCTCACCAGCAAGAAAGGGGCAGGGTCAAAAGTAGTTCCCCTCCTCCGTCACTTCCCCTGCCCTTTTCTCCTCTCTAGGTGAGGGACATGCCGGAACTGACCAGTTCATTGTCTGAAGGCAGTGACCGAGACTATCACAAAATAACCGTAACCGCCAGGGGGGTCCACTTGTGTCCAAAGATATAGTCACTCCTCCCCTATCCTTAACGCCGCCCCCCCCCCCCCCCCCCCCCCCTTCGCTACCACCACACCACTATCCCGTCGTATTTGGGCATGGAGTTCTTCCTGTGAAGAGGGGCTCGGGTCCGACATGATTGTGTGTGTGTGCATGTATGTGCATGCCAGTTACTTGTCAAATTTGCCGTTCTCGATGCAGAGTGAAACTTCACTGGTGTTGGACGGGGCTATTTCTAATCAGTCGAGGGTAAAAAGAGGTTTAGTTTTTCACTCTTTTTCTGAGAATCCTCCCCCCCCCCCCCCCCCCCCCCCCCCGGTCCTTTAGAAATTCTTTTTAATACACATTTCCTTGCGTGCCGTTTGATTCATAGATGAACGAGGATGAGATGGAAGATTAAATGTCGCAACAAATTCATTAATCCGACTTTTTTTTCTCTCCAAATTTTCTCTCCATATGTCGTCTTTCTATCTGTCCCTCTCCTTCTTTCCCCACTCTGTATTTCCACTTCAGACCGGTGTCGGTCAAAGTTTCACATTCACCATGTTGTAGATGTCAAAAGTGTTCAGAATGGTGTCGGTCATAGATTTACACGTCAAAAAGTTTTCACAGCTCCAGCACTTTGGGTGAGCGCAGGCCCTCGAGGTCAAGGTCAAGGTGTTGATGACAAGAGTTATAATCCGGATCCACACCAACACGTTGATCAATATCAACCCGATTTGTTTGTCTGTTACATATCGGCCCGATTTGTTTGTTTTGAAAACCTACGCGTCATTTTTAAAATTTACAAAATTCTCTTCTCGAAATATTGTAGAAAGTGTGGGTGGGGGGGGGTGGGGGGGGGGGGGGGGGGGGGGGGGGGGGGGGGGGGGGGGGGGGGGGGGGGGGGGGGGGGCAAAACACACTGATAAGAATACGCACCAAAATTTAATGGTTTCCTCTGGCCACAATTCCTTGGCTTCAATATGAAGATAGGTTGTGTCTCTTTGCATCAACGTTTTCTGTACCTTGGCTTACCCATGAGAACCCCTAAAAAAAAAAACTATCACACGCACACACAGAGACAGAGGTTGGAGACCCACAAGATGATTCACTCGAGGGGTACACTTTCAATGGAAGGGTTCCACTATGTCGTGCCTTTGTCATGACGAGATCACGACTTTGGGCGATCATCTCTGGGAGCTGGAGCAAATCGGTCCTCGGCTGGTTTATTTGGCTTTCCTATCTCGTGACCCGGTGGTCACCCCATCTTATCGTCTGTCCCGGCCTTCCAAGGCGCGAGCGATGGGTGGGGTGGGGTGGATGGGGATGAGGCATGGGGGCGATGTTTGTTCAGGCCTGGGCCCTCTGCAGGATGGTTTCCTTCTTTGATGTCTGTGGAGCCGTCGACACTGGTTTGCTTAGTGGCAGGGTGGAAGCTGGGGTTTAGTCTATAGTTGTCATCGTGTAATGTAAGTTTTAAAAAACAGGTTTTGATGTGACTAACTGGACGTGTCGGAGGCAGTCAGGGCTGGGTTATAGCGATATCAGAATGTGAAATGCAGTTAAGGTAGACCGAACGTGTCACAAGATTTAATTCAGGCCCTTTAGCGACACCAGAAGGTGGGATGCAGTTAAGGTAGATCGAACGTGTCACAAGATTTAATTCAGGCTCAGCTATGATCTACCCCAGAATATCATTCCAGCTGGCTCAGGAAAGAAAGGTGCTAGGGTGCGATGCGGCAATAAGGCTATGAAGTAGCTCGTGCATGCAAGTTTGCCAGTGCAGAGTTCAGTTACAACTAAATGGCTATGTGATATGCAAGCGAGTTTGTTACAATGGAAATGAATTTTGCACGACTTGTGCACACGCTTATATATATATATTTATTTGAACAAAAGGAAAAAGAACAAGTTCCTTTTATAACCCAAATTTTCGGCACAAGGCCTCCTCCGGGAGTTTATTGCGACTGAATTATCAAAACGTCTCTCACAATGTTCCTGCATCGAAATTTCTTTGGGCGTTGTGCACGTGAAACATTTCAACCATTGAAAAAAAAAGTGATCACATTTAACAACGCATTCTATACCACACCGAATACACACAAACATTTTTATATACACACACATACGCCTACACATTCTTATTACACACACCGATTGCCATACACACCACACATAAACACAACACATTTGTTGTTAATTGTATAAATCATGTATGCAACCAAAACATTCTAAAACGCTCAAAACCCGACAAACATTTGTTATATAATAATTAAAAATCGTCATCCCCACATAAAAGATTCTAAAAGCTTAATTAAATATATGTTAATAATATTAAAAAACTAATAATTATAACCCCAAACAATGATATTTATATACAACTTTACGATTGAGATTTTGGCAAGGGATAAATACTCATTTAAAAATATTTCCGGATTCTTTTAAAAACCGATGTCACAAAAATCTTAATACGCTCAAACATACACAGCAAACCAGCTTGTAATGACAAAACAGCTTGATTACAAATCTCTTTGGGCAATGAGGTGCCAAGCATGCCTTGTTCTAAATAGGAAAAATCGACAGAAGGGAACTGCACCGGGGTGTTATCAGATTCGACAATCACTTTAGATCCAGTTGCAGGGAAAAAGGGGGGGGGGGGGGGGGGGGGGGGTCTGTCAGTAGTACTGGAAAAGTTGATTTACTGAAAGCCACTGTAGTTTGCAGTATGGACGCTAAATATTTTGAACTACTCTGTGTGTGTGTGAGAGAGAGGGCCAGCCAGCCGTTTCCACCTGCGGGAGCAAAAGCATGATCCATCATCCATTAAACATACTGCAGTGCAACTCCTTTAGCGCTTGTATCCACAGACCCCGCACAGACCGTACAGAAAAAGTGCGGTTGCGTTCAACACTATATTTTATACTAGATTGTCCACAGCAGCCAGTCCGCTACGGCCAGACTTTTACCTGTTCCGCCACAATCTGGGTGGCGTCAAGCATGCCAGACATTTTCTGGTCTGTACGGGCAGAAAAGGTCGTGATTTGCGTGCTCCCCGATCTTTACAAATTGGGTGCACCCAAAAAACGTCGTTTGGATGCTAGAGATCTTCTTTTGTACCACCACCGGAGCAGAAAAATCTTGCGCTTCCTTGTCACCGCCATCTTGCAAAGCGGGCAGAACTATGCGGACCCTGTGGAGACGGGTAACCGCCCCCTTTCTGTCCATACCTTTTCTGGCCGCAAAAGTATGGTCTGTGCGGGGTCTGTGGACACAAAGCCTTATGTTGTCTTCGGCACGAAAACGGGCCTGCGCGGCAGCAGCGAGCTGCCAGTTGGTACATCACGGGACGCTGCCGTCACCGTCAACGGCGGTTCGCACGTGCTTAATCTCCAGCTCGGCACGTACGCATATAATTTTGTGGGGAGGAAAAAAGAAAGAAAAAACATTCCACCCGCTTTTTGGGTGGCCCCGAAAGCGTGGGTCGTGCAGCAGGGAGCCGGGCAGGGAAATGATATGGGGAATGTGGCGACCGCTGAAGGTGAGATTGGTGTGCTAACTGGGGAACACAGATTTCTTTTTTCAACCCCCCCCCCCCCCTCCCCTTTCTCCTGCACCGATCGTAGTCCACATCACGAGCTCAGCCGAGCCGAACTTTTCAGCTCCGACTTTTCTGAGCTTCAAGCCGAACAGCCCGAAATGCTAGGCCGGCCACACCAAAGGCTTTCCGGCGCTGATGACGTCAAGCTGAAACGCTATCAGTTCGGCGCGGAATGCTCTAGGTGTGGCTAGCCCAGCTGTCTCGGGCTGTTCGGCGAGCATGTTCTGCTAGCAGATCAGCTCAGGCCGACCGAGAGAACATGCAACACAGATCAGAAACCAACTGGCCAGTACTTTGTTGGTCCTGGTTCAGTCCGTGGCAGGAAGACTACATCTAGATTGTATTGAGAGAAAAAAAAAAATGTATAGGCCTATTGATGTCAATTCTCCTTGTCGGATGCGTGAATGGGTGGGCATTCTCAGAGTTTGTAAATTTGCATTTTTTTTTTCATTGGGTTATGTAGGGAAGTAGGAGGTTGGGGTGTTGTAAAGGGAATGTTTTAGTTGTTATTTACATATTGCTGTAATTACACACACACACACACACACACACACACACACACACACACCACACACACACACACACATGCACGTCTGATATCACTTTTAGTGGGAAGACGTTAAACCGAGGATCAGCAACACACACACACACGCACGCACACACTCACTCACACAAGGTTTCCGCGATCTGAAGAGTTCTGATAAAGGGGAAAAAACTGTGTCAACTTTTCGGCTCTGCTTACAGCTGGGGCAAAAGTCCTGGTGACTTTCCTTCGGCTTGCGGCTAGCAGTTCGGCTTGCAGCTCAGTCGGCTACTGCTCTTCATGTGACCACTCTAACGAAAACGTTACTTCAACTTTCTTCGGCGCCGGAAAAAGTTCGGCTCAGCTCGGCTCGTCTGCTCGTGATGTGGACTGTACCTAAGAGAGGGTAGAGAGAGGCAGCAGCTCGTTTCCATCACAGATTGTGAGGAGGAAGAACGTGTCTGGGGGTTGTAGCTTTCGACCGGGGTCTTGTTTATGAATGGTGGCGCTGGTTGGTGAGTATCGTGGAAGGGATCCATCTCGTTTATCTTGTTACCTCCTAACCCCGTTTTCCTTCTTTCATCTGGCTGATCTCGGGAGTGTGTGTTTTTTATTGCCGATAAAATGCTATCCATTGTAAACTGAAAGGTTGTGTGTCTAGACGCGCGCGCTTCTGTGTGTGCGTGTGTGTGCTTGCGCGCATATATCATTCGGATAATTAAACTACTGTGTGACAATTTGTGTGAGCCGAGACCTTGAAAACTACTCGTTTATCTTCTTTTAAACGCTTTCCATTTCCTACCGCCTTTTAATTTCTTCTCGTTGGGTCAGCATGACGCAGTGTCGCTTATTTTCTGACTACCGTAACACAATTTGGCTTCTCTCTATCTTATACATACATTTTGTAACCATGTGTAGACGCGAGTGCAAAATAATAAATGGATGGATTACCATGGTGATGGACATTCCTCTGGTGGCCCTTCTTCGAGATGCACATGTCTGGGACAAGAGTGACAATGACTTGCATACATCCACTGTTGTTATAATTATGCTGTTGCCCGCCTGTGATGCATATGTATAGCAGAAGACCCATGGTTGCAAGCTTTTGTTTGAATATGGAATGCTATGTTACCCTAACTGTAGCAGCAATATGTGTATGTATACAGAGCATCGTTGACACTGCCATGTGTGTAAACGTTTGCGGTTGCACACACGTGCAAACAACCATGTGTGGCTGATAACTAGATGCAAGTTGTTGCAGAGATTATCTTGGGCAGAAATCGTGCTAATACGTTTACAGAGTGTTGCACACTGTCGGTTGTTGCTTGCCTAGTGAGCAGAGATTCTCGCCGTCTGTTGCTAGTGCCCGGACAAAAATGCACCCAGCCCTAGCAGTTGATACTGGTACATATGATGTAGAAATCTGCATTTTTAGAATGTAGGTATGGTTACTGTGGGTGCTGCCGACAGATGCATATTGTTTCATGAAGGTGGTTGGATTGCCATGCACGTCATCAGTCTAGTTTGCCTGTTCGATCATGCACAACAAGATAGAGAAATGTAAGTTATGAAGAAGTAGCTCGTGCATGCAAATTTACCAATGCAGGGTTCAGTTACAACCGACTGGATGCAAGTTAAAAGTTTTGTCCAAGACTTCATCGGTATGCCAGTGGAAAACTCCGGCCTCCACTCTCCCCTGTAGATCGATCTTGGATAGGAAATCATGAAAAGATACACGTATCCCGAGTACTCAAACTTAGGGCACTTGATAACCGATTTAAATAAATCTTTGATCATTCACCAGCACACAATAAATCAGAGATATGAAGGACAACAGCGACAACGCGGGAACACACAAATCAAGATATAAAGGACAACAGAGCGACAACACGCTTAACAGCGCGCCCCGATAACTTTACAGAAAGCTTCCCCGTCTGGCAGTGTAGATAGGGGGATGTAAAGCCCTGCGTGAGTACCCGCAGCTGTGAGCTGTTCTGTACCAGCTGATGCGACCTGCATTACGATGCAGAATTGTTCACCGTGTTGTCCATGTTTGCTGTGTGTGCAGTGGCCTGGTTCACCTTCGACCCCACGGCCACGCCGACGGACGTGGTGTTCAGCAACAGCAACCTGAGCGCCACGTGCAGTAGCTTCGACCACCGCGTGGTGCTGGGCAGCGTGGGCTTCTCCAAGGGCGTGCACTACTGGGAGGTGGTCCTCGACCGCTACGA
Organism: Conus ventricosus; assembly: GCA_018398815.1. Classification (NCBI taxonomy): domain Eukaryota; kingdom Metazoa; phylum Mollusca; class Gastropoda; order Neogastropoda; family Conidae; genus Conus; species Conus ventricosus. The sequence continues at coordinate 53,181,284 of CM031605.1, forward strand.
CTCCCACACCGACCCCTCCATCGGCATCTGCCGCTTCGACGTGGACAAGACCACCATGCTGGGTGAGTAGGGGGAGAGACGAGGACTGAGGGTGGCGGCGAGAGGTGGGTGGGCATTGGCATGTCTGGAGTATGGAAGAACGTGTGGGATACTTCAGAGTCTTCCATGGCGAGTGAAAGAAATCACCGAGCAGGATGGTGGCAGGTCAAGCTACTGTTGTTAGCTGGGCCACGTAGCCCGCCAGGTATGTTTTGTTTTATAGGTTAAATGAGACATGAAAAAACGCAGGCCAATTCCACTTTTTTTCATTTAGAATAAACTCATCTTCGATGATTTTTTTTTTTTTTATAGAGAGAGGTCAGGAGGAAGTCTGCCATTCTTTTGTCCCCTTGCACAGAGATAGATAGGGAGGTTTTCCACATGGATAGAGACCTCACAATGTCTCTCTTAGCCAGTAGATTACAAATTTACAAGCTTAAAAACGGGTCGGAAACTCGGAGCAGAGCAAAGTCAGTTTCCGAATAAAAGACCAAGTTAACAAATCAACATCAGACTTAATGAGTCGCTTCGATGGTCTTAATGATCTTTTCTGATCCAGCATATGCAGGACACCACCTACCGACAGCCCCCATACCGACAATAGCTTGGTCGTGGAGCCAGCGTGAATGAGAGCGAGCCCTAGCTCTTCTGGGGGACGCTACCATGTCCATCCAGCGCCGGTCCTCGTGAAGATGGATGTGTGTGTGTGTGGGGGGGGGGGGGGGGTGTATTTGAATGAGCAAGATTGCAAAACGGGCAGGGTCGGAGAAGGGAATTATAAGAGGGGTCTTGGTACTTTAGTCTGCATTGTCCCCCTTGTGGTAAACAAAACGGAAAGAATATAAAGAGAAAGCAAGGTCGAAATATGCTGCTAATCCAGAAATGGTCAAACTGTGTATACGGAGAAATGGTGCGATGAGTTGGGGATCTTTGACTCCATGAATTCGGTTTGTGCATTCAAGATTATATCTGGCGGTCAGATCACAAGATCGGATGCCGAAGTTAATTATAATGCTAAAAATTAACATAATTATCATGGAATCTGCCCGTCTTTTTGAGATCTTAGTTTAGTTGTGTGAAGTCCTCCATGGTGGGAGATCAGCGAATTCCCATCATGACGTGTTCTTCAGAAATAACGGCGAAAAGTGCTCGTGTTACAATGATTGCACGGCTACGATATCTTTGCTGTTACTTCTCTGTCAAGACTCCACTCGGAAGTCAAAATTCAAGTCATGGCTGAACTTAGTTCTCTCTCCAAAGAAATTCGGGAAGCTATTATCCACTGAATTTTTTTAACATTGACATATTCCCTTTCACCCTTTCTCTTCCCAAACAAATCATCACTAAACCCTTTTCTCCATGACGGATACGTGTTGGCTTTTTTTCCCTCTCAGTATTAAAGTCCCAATGTCGATGTTTTTCTCCCTAATTTCAAAATCTGTCGTTTTGTTTCGTTTTCATTTTCTTGTTTGATTGCTAGGGAGTTAGCTAATGGCTAGTGAAAAATGAACATTTCTTTGCAGAGCAATTTCTTAATCCTATTTTACAATAGTTCAGTCCCTTTGAAACCTGCATGATGTTAAGACACACCTCCCTTTCCCTCTCCCTCGCACACCCCCCCCCCCCCCCCTCTCCCTGTACTCCTACTCTCCCCCGTGTACACTCTCATACCCTGCACCACCTTCCATCCCCCACGCTCCATGGCATACATATAAATAACGCCCAGCGCCCCTTTACTCAAGCCATTTGTCGTGTACTGCACATTTTCCATTCGTCCCCGGTACATTGTGAATGATGGTGCCCCCTTGGCATTGGGGCCGTCACAAGCCAGTGCCAGCACGAAATCGGGGTCGGCGTCTCTTGTAATGGCCGTCGGCGCGAAAACCTCACGTACTGGACAGTGCTATGTCCACCCGCTCCATACTGACCGAGGGTCATAAAAGTTTGCGGACAATGGTTGGTGGCCATTTGTGTCCGTCTGTCCATCAGTTTGTGTTGACGCTGGTGCGGAGGCTTTTTGTTGGCCGACAAATCCCCAATTAGGCGGCCCCCGAGCGTCGCTTTGTGTGATCACTGCCCGCCCTCCCAGTGCCCGATCAATGGCCGCTTTTTACCCCCGTCGTCTTTATTTTTTTTTAATGATTTGTAGGGACTGTGTGGCGTGATGGGAGGGAGAAAGGGTGGCATGGGAGCGGGGAGATGGTAAAGGTAGTAGAGGAAGAGAGTGGCAGGAGGTGGGAAGGGGTTGCACAGACGAGACTGGGGGGAAGAGGGTGCATGTATGTATAGGGGAGAAAAATGGACATACAGAGAGAGGGAGGGGGGGGGGGGGATGGGGAGAACGGTGTACAGAGCTGGAAAGGGAAGAAATCCAAGTGTTTTCCTCATCTATGGCACACCCTAACACCCCTCGCACACACAAACACACCCCTCCTTCACTTCACATCACTACCATAGCACAACGGGAGGGATTTTACAAATCGGTATTCGTCCATTGAGATGGGTTTTAACTTGGGGTTTCTTTCTCCTGATTTATGGTTTTCTTATTTTCTCCGATTATAGTTTTCTTTCTCCTGATTGTGAGCTTGGGTTTCTTTTTGATTGTGTAACATGGGTTTCTTTCTCTTGATAATAGCTTAGGTTTCTTTCTCCAAAAAACAACGTATGACTAATAACTGTTGTTGTGTGTCGAACGTGGGGGGGGGGGGGGGGGGGGGGGGGGGTTGGAAATGTGCTAGCACTTGCCACAGACAGTGCGTGCTACATAGCAGAAATAATATAGGGCAGCCATCCAAAAAGCAGCAAGATGAAAAACGTGTAGATGATGACAAAGCCTCTTCTCCACTAGGCACCAGGCTAATTACCTCACCAAACGAGGGCCGAATTTGCCACCCACGTCCTCCGGTTGGCGCAATACAGCTCATCACGGAATCCGCCTGAACGGTCAGACATGCAGGGAGCCCACGCCGTCAGCCACGCACGGTCGGCGATGCCAGAGACCGCTTCCAGACATCTGTCCTCCCTCCAGCATCAAATGCAATCAAGAGGCACATCGATTGACAGGGCGTTGCGAAAGCCTTGCAAAGGACAGGACCAGGAAGTTACCGACGCGTTTTGCTTATCGATGGGAGGGGGCGGGTTGTGTTGTGTGTGATTTTTTATATTTATTTTTTGTCGGGGTGTGATGGTGGTGGGGGTACGGTTCTGAGGCGTGCGGTTGTGTGTGTGTCCCGAATTACCTTCTCTCGTATTGAATCGTTGGGTCTCTTTCAGTGTAAACAACTCCCTCAACTTCTGCGATCTGTCATCGCTTCCTTTTTCACTCAACGACTTTCTTGCCCATGCCTTTTGCCATCCTTGCATTTCTTTACATTGTGTTCGTATTATGCCTTTGTTCTGGAATTCGAAAAGTTAAATGTTCTGATCATGATTATGAGTGCCCCCCATTTATTGTCATCTGCGATAGGTATTGAAAATCGAACATGTCTGGGTGGCACTGTCTATTCGACGAGGTCTTTTTGCCATGTGCAATTGAGTATTATATCTTTACGCCTAAGAAAACCTTGGAAATCGCGAAATGGATGGTCGGCACAAATCGGTCTTGTCCACGTGGATCTTTTTCTGTAAAGTTTTCTGGATTCTCCACCATCACCCCTACTCAAACACACCACCGTGAGGTGGCAACCTGGAGAGGCTCGTGTGATCGGCTGGGCTGGGTAATCATAATAAAACAAACTACTAGTACGACTGTCTGGAAGCCAAAGAAATGGGGGAAAGGGATGCGGGGCGGGGGGTGATAGAGGAAATTAAGCGTGTACAAAAAAAATCACGTCTTTTTCTTGGAACCTTTGGGATCCCTCTCCACTTGTTTGTCATGCAACACGTAACTGCAATAGAAAAACGATTCTGAGAAGTTTTGGAGATGGGTGGAAAACGAAAAGGGTGGGAGGAAGAGAAGAGGGTGAGGAGGGAGGCGAAGCATGCAGAACATCAAAGTATGTTCCATCACTCAGCCGGTGACATTTCACATAGAAAGTTCTGGAACTTTCAGGGAAGTCCCACAGTCTGGGGAGCCAATGTCTGGCGGTCAGTCGTTCACTGTCTTTGGTCTGGCAGGGCTTGAAAAGGCGTTACCAGAGGGAGAGGGCCAAAGAAGTATGGAATGTCTTTTAGATCTCCGTGATGTTGGCTGGGCTTTTGTAGAGGTACAGGAAAATTGCCCGTTCGGTGGCGATGTCTAGAATACAATGAATCCTTGCTATGTAGGTTCTTTAAATAAATACCCATGCCTTTACAGACTTACATTTCTGGAATATTTGTTTTGTAGTGGATATGCAACCATGCAGATCCCCCTCCTTAAAAGAGCCCATTTTGAAAGATTTATGGGGGTCGTTCGTGACAGGTTCTTTTGTATTTCTTTTGTCCGTTTTTTTATGAATTCTGGTGCATGCTTTGTAGCAGTCTTAAAACTGTAAATGGCCCTCTATTTTGATAGGGCGATTTGTCCATTCGAGTAAGCTACCACAGCACTTTTGAAACCAGAAATCTTAAAGGTATGACCGATCAGTTTGTTGGTGATTGCGAGTCTGTTCGAAAAGGTCCATGTATTTACGTCGTGGAGCGAACAACTCGACAACCCTAATTTCGTCGCTGTTGTTGATCGAGTTGGAACAGAATGGAAGTGGGTTGGATTGTGAACAAGCGACCCTCTGCGCGGCCACCCTGTCAAGCACATACCCAGTAGTCCATGGCAGCAAGAGCAGGAAATCGGTTAGATCTTGGAACAACATCTTTGTGTCATTTCATAGGCGTAATTGGGGCTTACTACTACTGTGGTTTCTGACGATATTTTCAACTGGCAAGAATTTAATTTACCGAATCGGAATACAGTACTTGATCTCTCAAAAACAATGTAAATCGGACGTTAAAGTTTCACGATGTTAACATGACGCAGGCAGCTTGACAGCCTCTGGATCTTCGTTGCGTTGGTCGAGTCAAGGACTCGATGGGAGTGCATTCGGTTGCTGAAAAGGATGGCGCAACGTTGTTCTCTCATTAATTCTTCTGGCAAGTGCCCCTCTCGCGGACATCTTGTGAGGCACAGCAGACTACGGCATCATGGTTAGAAATCTGATGATACTGGAAAGAACTGTCAGCGTCTGCATCTTTAACATGCACGCTCACTGCTGCGATTCATGACGGCGTGTTTTTCCCACAAAACGAGACAAGGGAATCGATTCTTCTTATGATACAGTCGGTCGGTTTTGCTATCGCCAAAGGAGACAAGCTTCAGTGCTTCATGCCTGCTTCCAAGAAAAGGATCATACTATGTGATCTGGTTTTTTGTTATTTTGATTGGTGCAATGTGCTTTTAATCGCCCGAAGAAAAAGCGCTCGTTTCATCATCATCATCGCAACCTTCTCTAAGGTTATGTTTTCACGAACGTCCGTTGGTTGGTCGACTAGCTGGTCAGCAAGATTACACCAAAAAACAGAAGCAAACTCGGAAGGGTGTGTCGCAAAAGGAAAGAAATAAACTGATGCTGATCCGTTTGGAAAGATTATAACAAATTTGGCGTCGAACGTCAATAGTCTGAAAGTACTGTATATGAACACGAACATTATTACCATTTATGAAGCAATGTTTTCAATGGAATCGTTAACCCTTTTGTACTTTTTCATATTTTGCTTTTGTGCCTACTATATTACTCGCCCTGGAAGGAAGTATTTTCATTCTTAAGTACGAAACTGACTCAAACGTTGCGTCTGGTTCGATCTTCACAAAGGTCTTGTTGTATCCTTGCAGTTACCTCTGATGTGTTTGGAAACGCTCAGCCCTCACAGTCGATGCCACAGGTTACGCTCTAACGCATCGTGTTTTCCAGGACAGCTCAGTCATGACAGTGTCCTCTTCTGTCCTGGCAGCAAGCAGGATTGCTGCTGAGAGTCAGTCGCTGTATTTCAGTGGGCAAGACATGAAACCTTAGCGATCACCGTCTGCTCTTTAGTTATGCTGTGTAATCAGTGTTCATAGCCACCCGAACAGATCATAATGGGCACATTAAATCGTTTGAGTGCCTGATCTTCTATTCGAGTATAGCTATGCTCACAATGAGTGGTTTGATGTTAAGCGCGGTTAGGTCTTCATATAAAGCGAACAAACGAGACTGGAAAATTCCTGCACCAGCACTTCACCACCGGGTGTTTTGGGGGTTTAGAATGGCAAGTCTCACATCGACTTTGAAATCGGCGGTTTGTTTATCGTGCCAGAGAACGGGAAAATCTTCGTTCCAGCTCAACCGCCCTCAATCCAGTTTCGGGCGGTCGCCTGGAACGAAGATTTCCCCGTTCTCTGACAAGTAAGACTTCAACAACGAATTAAAAATGATATCCATCACATTCTTTTTCAATAACCAAAAAAATATCGATTTTTTACAAACATGCATTACTGTGTAGGATTGTCCGTTTTCAATACTAATTTACTAAACTTTTCAGATTTTAGTTTTTGCTTAATCCTGTATTTTTCCTGATCATTTTCAATAACATCATTTTCGCGCATACATTATCAAATGCGTCTCTGTCTTTCTGTGAAATAAAACTACAGTCTTTAACTGTTCTCTAAAGTCTTTTAAAACTTGAGTTTATTTTTGGCATAAAATCCACACACTTATCCAGCATGTCTTCCACTGAAGCCAGTTTTGACAAAGTGTTTCTCTTTTTAACTATGTCTCTTTCTGCCGAACAGTCATCTATAATAAATAGTGTCTGCGTTCCCTCAAACAATTTATAAAAGTGTTCTTAAACACTCACTCAGCTTATTGCTGGGATCAATCAAATATGTCATCATCCGTCCATATAAACCTATCATTATATGCTTTGCTCCATTTAAGTGTTGGACAGAAAATTACTATATGATCAAAATTATAACGATAAACTGTAATAGGTCGAGGATATATATTGTTTTTCCACAACCAGTCTGTCCACAAATCAGTGAACAATGAGGGGTTTTTATCATAAAGTTTAACATTGGCATCGACACCAAAGTGTCTGCTCCATAGTTTTATAACATAATTTAATCTAATCCAGTTATTATTTTTATCATACTCTCCGTCAAAACTTGTTCAGTATAATAAAACCCTATGAGGCCTAAATGTGTAAGATTAATCCAATTCAGTTCTGTAAGATTGTTTCTATTTAAGTCAACATTGATTTTGTTGCTTGTTGTTATGACCTTAATATCCTCACCATTGTGAAGAACGACGATGGTAACTTTAAGACGTTTAACGTCAAGTTTTGCCAGCTAATATTAATTCCTTTTATAAGGACGTCACTAACGCCCACAACCCCATTCCTCTCCACATCTTTTAAGACAGAAATTTCAAATATCATTGTGAACGTGTCTCCTAATTTCCTATGTGGAAAGAACTGTAATTTTGTAGAAGCTTCCTTTAAAACCGTTTCTCTTCTGTGGAGGATGTACTGTTTTTTCCCATACGGCGTTATTTCAATCTCTTTCCGACTATTGTCCTCTGGCATAAGACTTACATGTAAAGGGCCAGAGTTGAATGCTTTTCTGAAACTTTTTTGACGGCTAAAAAATGTAAATGGGCTTATGAATTCAATTTAATTTCAAAATGGAGTGACTGACGGCGGCGAACGAAGCAAGATTAGGAATAGAGTTTGTTTAGAACTTACCGCCAATGACATTGACAAACAAAGCACAAGACAAGACACGATGCATTTGAACCACTTGGGTCTTCTTCAGGCGAAAAATAAATCACATTTAACATGTGGGACAGTACAAACAACGAAAACGAAAAAAGAATGAAAAATGACTTATCCGTTCTTGTCCATGTGTTTGGTGGGCGGAAATGACATGCGGCCAGGGGGATTATGGGAGAGGAAACGGAGGGGGGGGGGGGGGGGGGGGGTTGCGTCAGGGGAGGTGTGTGTGTGTGATATGATAGGGTTGTGTGTCCAGTTTATTGGGATGGTGTGATATCTTTGTGATGGTAGTGGTAATGGTGGATTGATAATAATGGTAAGGGGGAAAAAAAAAAGGGGGGGTGGGGGGGGGGGGGGATTTTAAGGGGAAGGATAATACAAAACTAAGATTAAGTAGATGGAGGGTTGCTGTAAACTACTGTATGAAGTGAGTGAAGGGGATGTGGTGGTGGTGTATGTAAGTGTGTGTGTATGTGTGTGTGTTGGTAGGGGATTTTGCAATGGTGTGGAAGAGGTGAGTATGTGTGTTTGGTTATTGTTGGATATTGATGCCTTGGGGGTGTAGTGTGCCCAGTTTGGCAATGAGATGGGATTCTTGAGTTGTGCGTTCAAAGCTGTCACTCTGTGACTGCCAGAGTGCCATGACTTTGACATGGTCGATGTTGTGTTGGGTGTGGTTGAAGTGTAGGGCGACGGGTTTGGGTCGGTGGTGGCGGATATCGGCCAGGTGTTCAGAGATGCGTGTTTCGAGTGTGCGTGACGTTTCCCTATGTAGATCTTGCCACACAGCTGGCAGTGGATGGCATATATAATGTTGCGGCTCTGACATGAGAATGTGCGTTTGACTGTGAAGGAGTCTTTGGGGCCTGTAGGATGGTGTCTGGTTTGGTGAGGGGGCAGATTTTGCAGTTGGGTTTGGAGCAGGGGTGAGTACCTGGTGGTGTAGCTGTGGTTCTGTTCAAAACTGGACCGCACGAGGAGGTCTTTGAGGTTTTTGTCACGTTTGAATGTGATCATGGGTTTGGTATGGAAGGCGGGTTTGTGGTTATGTACAATGTGCCAATTGGATTTGAGGATCCTACAGATGGGGAGGGTGTGCGGGTGGTAGAGGAGGTAGGCTGTAGGTCTGTCTGTCTTGGTTGGATGCTGGGTGTCCAGAGCAGATGTTCTGGATACAGCTATGGTGCGGCGGAGTGCTGCATTGATGATGGAACTGGGGTATCCGCGGTTGGTGAAAAATTGTGACATTTTGCTGCTTGTATAGTGAAGTCTTCCTCGCTGGAGCAGAGTCTGCGAAGACGGAGAAATTGTGAGTATGGGATGCTGTCTTTAGTGTGTGGGTTGTGGGAGGATGAGTACTCATCTCCCACAACCCACACACTAAAGACAGCATCCCATACTCACAATTTCTCGTCTTCGCAGACTCTGCTCCAGCGAGGAAGACTTCACTATACAAGCAGGCAAATGTCACAATTTTTCACCAACGCGGATACCCCAGTTCCATCATCAATGCAGCACTCCGCCGCACCATAGCTGTATCCAGAACATCTGCTCTGGACACCCAGCATCCAACCAAGACAGACAGACCTACAGCTACCTCTCTCACCCCGCACACCCTCCCATCTGTAGGATCCTCAAATCCAATTGGCACATTGTACATAACCACAAACCGCCTTCCATACCAAACCCATGATCACATTCAAACGTGACAAAAACTCAAAGACCTCTCGTGCGGTCCAGTTTGAACAGAACCACAGCTACACCACCAGGTACTCACCCCTGCTCCAAACCCAACTGCAAAATCTGCCCCTCACCAAACCAGACACCATCCTACAGGGCCCAAAGACTCCTTCACAGTCAAACGCACATTCTCATGTCAGAGCCGCAACATTATATATGCCATCCACTGCCAGCTGTGTGGCAAGATCTACATAGGGGAAACGTCACGCACACTCGAAACACGCATCTCTGAACACCTGGCCGATATCCGCCACCACCGACCCAAAACCCGTCGCCCTACACTTCAACCACACCCAACACAACATCGCCATGTCAAAGTCATGGCACTCTGGCAGTCACAGAGTGACAGCTTTGAACGCACAACTCACGAATCCCATTCATTGCCAAACTGGGCACACTACACCCCCAAGGCATCAATATCCAACAATAACCAAACACACATACTCACCTCTTCCACACCAGTTGGCAAAATCCCCTACCAACACACACACATACACACACCACCACCACATCCCTTCACTCACTTCATACAGTAGTTACAGCAACCCTCCATCTATTTAATCTTAGTTTTGTATTATCCTTCCCTTAAATCCCCCCCACCCCCCACCCCTTTTTTTTTTTTCCCCTTACATTATTATCAATCCACCATTACCACAACCATCACAAAGATATCACACCATCCCAATAAACTGGACACACAACCCTATCATATCACACACACACACCTCCCTGACGCAACCCCCACCCCCCCCCCCCCCCCCCCCCCCCCCCTCCGTTTCCTCTCCCATAATCCCCTGGCCGCATGTCATTTCCGCCACCAACACATGGACAAGAACGGATAAGTCATTTTTCATTCTTTTTTCGTTTTTCGTTGTTTGTACTGTCCCACATGTTAAATGTGATTTATTTTTTCGCTGAAGAAGACCAAGTGGTTCAAATGATCGTGTCTTGTCTTGTGCTTTGTTTGTCAATGTCATTGGCGGTAAGTTCTAAACAAACTCTATTCCTAATCTTATGAATTCAAATTTTATGTCCCATTCTAAATATGGTTCTAAGTGCCATTTGCTGTCAGGTTTTCGAACTATTTTATATTCATACTGGCCAGCATTATTTGCTTCTACATTGCGTAGTTGTTCTAGTTTAGGAAACTTTTTGTTGTCGCCAACCTCTTTGCGTTTATAATCGCCATCTTTAGTGTACTCAAAACCATACAAAGCGCCTATCTCACCGTTCTGTTCAAAGTCCGCAACGTCTGCAAGGTCTTTTAATTCTAAGGTTATACACCTTACAGGCGCTAATGTAACTCCTGATTCTTCTGGCCCCGCGACATTTTTTAGTACAACTTATTTTATTTCCAAAACCATGTGCAGGTTATCACATTTCACGACTTTCCCTGTTTTGTCTGCAATTTTTATATTAAATGATCCGACCCTTCCACAAACTAATCTTTTAACTGTAAATTAGGGAATTGTATAATTTCATAATCGCAATATGCAGCTTTCCCTGATGGAAGAGCTCTTAAACAGTTGAGGGCCTTCCATCATATAAGTTTTCATCAGTGCTCAGCTCGTCCAAATGAACATAGAGTAATGAATGTAATGCAAGATCGAGCGGATTTTCTCCTCATAAGTAGTTTTGTTTGGTGTAACTCTAAAACTATGAACGGATCGATTGGCAGTTGTAAAGCCTAACATCTTAGCTAGCTCTCCATCAAATAGTAACCTACTTCTTCTTTTTCAGGTTTGAAGGTCAACATTGTTTTCAGATTCGCATTGTTAAGTTTGAGAGTAATGTCAAAGTTACTCATTGCTTCTTTTAGTGAGCAAAACCCGTAATAACCATCAGGTATGGTTAACTGGCTAACTAATGTTCCTCTATTATCAACTTTTTTAATCTTATTATTCTTCTTGGATTCACTTATATTAAACCATACGACTTTGTAAAATATTTCATGAAGCGCAACCATTCGGGTTTCCCGCAATTGTTATCAATAGCATGTTCTAAAAACGAAGGACGGTCTTGAGTTGTTATTGTTACAAACATTTTTTTAAACGAAATAAAAATGAGTGCATTAAATATACTGATGCAAAATATTCTGTTGGGCCGCACTACAATCTTAAAAATATAACAACTGATACTCTTGACATTTCTGTGACCCAGACTGACACCTTTCAAGTAAAGGTGAGTACGCCATTAGACAGATATCTTAACCCCCTATTAAAAACGACCGCATCCCAAAAGTGTGGTTCAGTCATCCGATGCAGTTTTATCAGAACCAGTTAAACTTTGCTGTGTTTTGTGCATCAACTGGGTGTGGAGTGTCGTATGCTGATCACTTAAGTCATCCTAATCCTTTGGTGAGGTCAGTGTACAGATTTCATTTCTATTACACCTTCAGACGTATTTTGACTGAACTGCAAGCACCATTACCAAATGACAAACCGTTTAATGCATTCAGCAACAGAATAACATGAAGGCTTTTGAAAGGATCTGTAACGAATTCAATATTAAGGCTAAGACAGACTTTAGACAAAAGTTGGATCTTGATCATGGTCTAGGCACCCCTTATTTTTGGGGCGTGCACAGAAAGTATAACTATGACTGGAATCCTCCTTACACATCTTTCTCTTCAGGCACAGCTGTTCACCTCGGGTCCATAGAGCAAGAGCATAAAACGCATGGGCAACATTTATCTTAGACACTTCTAAGGGCCTAACTAAAGCAGGAATAGAACGAATAAACGACTCTGTTCGTACTTATGTTTGGTGTTTGCTAGGTTCGCAAGCACAAACGAGATCGAGCATAACTGATCCTTCTACTGGTTTTGACGCACAAAAACAATACTTAGCAAATTTAGAGGACGCCATTAATTCTACAGTCGATTTACCTTCAAGTATTAAAAGGTACCAAAATGTTTTACAATACGCAAGATCGAAAGTAGACTTTGCTGTTGGCACTGGTTTATACATGCTGCCTTCTGACCTCAGGCTCCAGATAGGAACAATAATAAAACTACAATAATGAAATCCTTGTGGCAGGCAATGAACAGAAAGTCGGAAAAAACGAAATAAATTCTGAGCCAGTAATATTGCAAGCAGTAAACAAACAAGATGACCCCCCCAAGAATAAGTCATCCAATCCCCGTGGCCCAAAGCCCATTGAAGACTCGGCAAAGCTCGCGGACTCTGTTCGCGATGACGAAAAAGATAATGACCATGAATATGAAAAGACAGCACTTGTTTTGTATTAACTGGCCTAGGATTACTTGGTCTTTATCTTACTAAAAATTAACCCAACTATTAAGAGAACTAATGTCCATAAGTGCTCGGCCATAAAGCCAACTACTTTGCTTGCAGTAGACAAAAGCCAGCTAACAACGCCCCTAATATACCTGGTAAAGCGTCCATGGCTTTACTGGCTAATTTTTTTAATAAACCCGCAAGATGATCAAGCTGTTTTTTTACCCATGATTTATCAGGAGGCGATGGCGGCACTGGGATTTGACCACCGCCACCTGTAATAGCCAACACCAGTGTACTTATTGCAAATCCTAAGGCCGTTATAACGCTTGCTAATGTGACTCCTTGCTCTCTAAACAGTGTTCGTATTCGTTCTGCTAGCGTTGTGTCTTTATATAAAATTCTTTGGATAGTTTCTCTTATTCTGCTCACTTGAGTTCGTAATTGTTCTCGGTTAGTAGACAAAACTTCTAGTCTTATTAATCTCAGTTCTTCAAGTTCTTTTAGTCTTTGGGTTATTCTTTCTTTAACACCAGGTCCTAAGTTGGCGTCATCAGCCTCAACGAGTTTTTCTTTTTCTCTTTTTATATCCTCATTTAGTTCACCCAGTTTTGCTAAATTGTTTATTAATTCGCCTCTGATGGTTCTCAAAGTACGATCAAGGGCCTCTAATTCTCGCGTGGGTATTGGGGAGTCGTGTATAGTTTTTAATGCTGTTTCTTTTGAAAACTGGTTTCTGCTTCTATTATTTCGCCCGCTGTTTGACTTAAATCTTGAAGTTCCATGTTTTGTATTTGGTTATCTGTTGGGAGTTCTTGTAGTGTGTTTTGAAGTTTAGCAACTGCATCCCTATTTAATTTTGGTGGTTTAGGAATGCCAAGGCGATTTTGTTCGCTCACATTGAGACTGCCCCTAATTGTACCCACGGCTAAAAACTTTAATGGGTCTCGTTTATGTGTAAGCGGAACACGTTCACCTTGATCGTTTTTAAAATACAAATGGCCATCTTCTCGTTCAAATCATTAGGGTCTAAGACTCCAGGAGGTTCTAGGCCTAAAGTTTTGTAAAATGATCTAACCTGACTTTCTGTTAATTCACGCTGCACTGAGAACGTTGAGCGATGCTGTGTCAAAGGGATCATTTCACTCATGTCTCCAGGATCAGGAAAATCATAATCTTCTTCAACTTCAATGCCTGCCATGTTTCTTAAATAAATAACTTTTTATTTTGTTTTATAAAAATGTCACAAGCATATTATGGTTCAATTCTTGACCCGCATAGAAGACTGAAAGAGCCCTTGGCGTGAAGGGAAATAAACGGAATATTACTGTTCCAAATAATCCATCTACTATTGATGCAGATCAAATTCTTACTGTCAAATTTCCAGACCTAGGAGCAGATGAAGTGATTGTGCCAGGCTCTGCGCGTCTTACTTTCAAAATAGAACTCGCTTCAACAACAGACCCAAGCAGGACAGTTGTACAGAATCTGGGGCGGGCAATCGTTAAGAAAATTTCTATAAAACTTGAGGGGCAAGAAATATTTTCTTTACACAATGCAGACATATTTTTAATCTATTCTGATCTATGGCTAACCGAGAATGAAAGGGCTGATCTTGCGTTTCAAGGTATTGAAAATGAAGTAGCACTAAAACATAGAATAGGCGCTGCAGTTGATAAAGACAACAAAAAGCATGTAGCTGAAGTTATGCGTATGGTAATCGCTTTTTCATACCCTAGATTTTGAGTTGTTAAAAGCGCATGCCCCATACTTTCAAGGAGCATTAAAAGACAGATTGTCATATGAACTAACTTTTAATGACTACAAATATGTTATTATATCTACAGACACCGAAGCAAAGTACAGCATTTCTGACATCTCGTTAGAGTTTGACATTGTTAGCAACCCTAATTTAGCAAGGCTGATTGAGCAACAATATCAGTCAAAATTAGCAATATATTACGAAAGAGTGATTCATCATTCTAAATATCCTAAAAGCAGGGCAGACACTATATGGAATTTTAGTTTTAGTGCCACAGCAAGATCGCTTAAAGGTATTTTATTGCCGTGTGAAGATGAAGAACCATTCGAAAGAGGAAGTGAAAAGTTTATTAATCCTAAAATAACGAAAGTACAATGTACAATTGAGGGTAGTCCTAAACAAATCTACGCTAGCGGGCTTAAACCTTATCAGCTTTTTTGATGAAATAAGAAAACTGTTTGGAGGCGGGAGGTGTAGAAATCCAACAGTTGACCTTGGTCTAAAGATCTACATCTTCACAGTGTTAGACTCGATGATTATTTAACAACGAAATACGGCTTATGGATTGACCTAAGGTCAACAGAGGATAATCAGTTGCATGGAAGTGGGAGAACTGTTAAAGACGGAATAAACATTCAAATTGATAAAAAAAAAGATGGCGATAAACCAGTTAATAAAACATTTGTTTTTAATATACGATGCGCAGCTGAATATTCAAGATAACAGATTAAAAGATATAAAATACTAAATTATTTTTATTTTATAAAAAGCATGTCTGTTCAGGTTTATCCAAATGTGCCTACAGCACCGGAGTCCCCAAGAGAAGGGATAGTAGGCAGCTCTGCTGCTATCGAAACCCCTGACATAAAAACCTTTAGATTAACAAACATTACGCAAATGCAGCAAGTACTAGAGCAAGACCTTTCAAAATACAGCAAAACCAACGAAGGTATTCTGCTGCCTTTAATGCTGTTACATATGTTAATACTGGAGCATCGACTTTGTGGCATCCGTTTAGTCTCGGGAGACGATGGATTTGCGCCCTTTGCGAATGTTTCAGTTGGTCATACAGCATCTGCTGTGGCTGTATAGACCCACATGGGAGTGGCAGTCTCTGCTGCATTTGATGCACTTGAAGGCCGAGTCGGCTGCTGGCAGCAGCCGCTTGTTCTTTCTCTGTGCACGCTTGTCATCGGCAAGCTTCGGAGCTTTTCTTCGCCAGCTTCCAGCCCAGTGTTCATAGTGTGTCTCCAGCTGGATCTGTCCTGAGCAAGCTCTTCCCAGGTGTTGGTGTCGATGTCGAGAGCCTTCAGGTCGCGCTTGCAAACATCCTTGAAGCGGAGTTGTGGTCTTCCAGTTGTTCTCTTGCCAGAGGCAAGCTCTGTGTACAGAATGTCTTTGGGGATCCTGCCGTCGTCCATTCGCACATGACCAAACCACCTGAGGCGACGCTGACGGAGAAGAGTGGTCATGCTGGGAATCTTTGCACGCTCAAGCACTCGTTGTTTGTCACGCGGTCACTCCATGTGATCCCATGTATGCGCCGGAAACAGCGCATGTGGAAGGCACTTAGCTCTTCTCTTGCGAGGCATACAGGGTCCAGGATTCGCTGGCGTACAGGAGAGTGCTTAGCACACAGGCTCGATACACAGCAATCTTGGTGTTCGAAGTTAACATGCTGTTGTTCCACACTCTCTGAGATAGTCTGGCCAGGGTGGTAGAGGGCCTTGCCGATCCTTCTGTTGATCTCCGTATCCAGAGAGAGGTTGTCGGTGATGGTGGAACCGAGGTACGTGAACTGGCTAACGACCTCTAATTCATGGTTGTTGATGGTGATGCGGGGTTGTTCAGCATCCTGAGCCATCACATTCGTCTTCTTCAAGCTTATTGTCAGGCCAAACTCATCACAAGCCTTTGCAAAGCAGTCCATCAGACTCTGTAACTCTGCTTCGGTGTGGGTGGCCAGAGCAGCGTCATCTGCAAACAGCATGTCTCTGATGGTCACTACCCGTACTTTGCTCTTTGCCTTCAGCCGAGCCAGGTTGAACAGTCGGCCATCTGATCGGGTGTGAAGGTAGACACCCTCAGTTGATGTCCCAAAGGCGTGCTTCAGCAGGACAGCGAAGAAGATGCCCAAGAGGGTGGGGAGCGAGGACACAGCCCTGTTCGACTCCACTGCGTATGTTGAAGGCATCTGATGTCGAGCCGTCGTACTGCACTGTGCCTTTCATGTCGTCGTGGAAAGACTGGATCACACTCAAAAGTCTTGGTGGGCAGCCTATCTTCGCTAGGACGTTGAAGAGTCCATCTCTGTGACAAGATCAAATGCCTTGGTCAGGTCAATGAAGGCCAGAAAGAGGGGCTTGTGCTGCTCTCTGCATTTCTCTTGGAGCTGTCTGATGGAGAAGACCATGTCGGTGGTTGATCTCTCCGAGCGGAACCCGCACTGCGACTCTGGGTACACTCTGTCAGCGAGCTTCTGCAGCCTGTTCAGGACGACTCTTGCAAATACTTTGCCCACAATGCTCAGGAGAGATATTCCTCTGTAGTTATTGCAGTCACTTTGTCGCCTTTGTTCTTGTATAATGTGACAATATTGGCATCTCTCATGTCTTGAGGTACTGCTCCTTCCTCCCAGCACTGACAAAGGAGGTTGTGCAGATGTTCAAGCAGTGCACTGCCGCCACACTTGATGACTTTTTGGTGGTATGCCATCCTTCCCTGGTGCTTTTCCTGAGGACAGGCTCATGATTGCTTTCTCTAGTTCTGCCAGAGTGGGTTTCTCATCCAGTTCCGCCATGAGGGGGAGGCTTTCGATTTGCATCGAGGGCCTCATCGGTTGACGTGGTTCTGTCTGGAGTACAATTCGGAATAATGTTCCACCCATCGCTCCATCTGCTTGTCCTTGTCCTGGATGGTCTCACCCGTGGCAGACTTCAGTGGAGCTGTAGTCTTCTTGGTGGGGCCCATTGCTTTTTGATGCCGTCGTACATGCCTTGATGTTTCCCGTATCAGCCGATATCTGGATGCTTTGACATAGCTGGAGCCAGTAGTCATTAGCGCACTGCCTTGCTAATCTCTGTACTTTGCTCTTTGCAGATCTGTACACCTGCAGGGTTCTCTGGCTGGGGGATCGCTTGTATTCCAGGTGGGCACTGCGGCGTTCTTCTATGGCTGGAGTGAGTGTGGAGGAGTTGGCCTCAAACCAGTCGTTGTTCTTAGTCTGCTTTTTTCCAAAAATCTTCATGGCAGTGCTGTTGTACTGTCTCTCTGATGTGGTCCCATCTCTCATGGGCTGAGCCACCAGGAGGGTGAGTCGAACATCTCGGAGAGGGCTAGGGTAAATTCCGCCGCCTTGTCAGGATGTGTGGTCTTGTTCACATCGATGCGAGGTTTGCCTTCAGGCCTAGAGCGATGTATCTTCTTGGGCTGGAGCTTGATCTTGCAGCACACCAGCGAGTGATCGGTTGTCGCAGTCGGCGCTGTGGAAGGTGCGAGTAAGAAGGACACACCCCAAGGCAGACCGCCTGATGATAATCAGTCTAGCTGGTGCCAGTGCTTGGAGCGAGGGTGTCTCCATGACACTTTCTGCTGGGGCTTTGTCTGGGAAGAAGGAGTTGGTGATGCTGAGGTCGTGGTATGAGCACATCTCCAGGAGTCGCTGCCCATTTTCATTCATCTTTCCCACACCAAACTTTCCAAGACAGGAGGGCCAGGAGTCATGGTCAGCGCCCACTCTGGCATTGAAGTCACCCAGCAGTAACAGTTGCTCGTCTTTGGGGATCCTCTGGATAAGTGAGTCGAGCTGGAGCATCGACTATTAGTGCTGTATCAGCAGGAACAAGTGTAGGTCTCTTAGCAACAGGCGTAGGTGCACCCGCAGCTTTACCTCTAGGCGGTTTGTCTTTAACTCTTGGCCTGTGTTCATTAGCTGTAAGTGCTTGCTAGCAAAAAATTAAAAACTAAACTCCAAAAGCACACAGCTAGGGTTCAACTAATAACAGCTAAACTTAGTTCGTTCAAACTGACAATAAATAAAGCGCTAGTTGACTCAAACATCACGGATGAAGAATTTAGTCGTTTACAGGCCGATTTTGATGACTATAAAAGACAAAAGTTTGATCTTCAAAAAAAGGCGAGGGCAAGTTTTTCTCAACAGCCAGACACCGAGCAGATTAAAAAAAGGAATGTTTAAAAAAGTAAACGAGACATTAAACTCTGTTCTAAACAGCTCACATTAACAACATCAAAGGGCGTTTATACTTTAGTTTATGAGTCCAAGCACAAAAAGACCGTTGATATTGATTCTGATTAAGGTGTTGTTTTTTTTTATTTAAATAAATATTTTAGTTAGAAAAGAAACATCATGGCTAAGATATATGAAGGACCAGACGAATTGGTTGAAGGAATGCTTAAGGGAGAGCGTTTGTCAAAGCTTTAAATGATATTAATCTAGAAGTCATTGATCCAGCAAACGTACAGGCAAGCGTTGTACATGCAATTTCTCAAGTTCCAAGTAAACTAACAATAGACCCGCCAGTTAAAGTAATGTTAGCTGTTTTAATCGACTATATAACAATAAATGAAGAAAATCTAGAAGTCTGGGTCTCGACTAAACAAGAGACTATTCTTTCTCATAATGACTTAACACCTGGTTGGGCAGACAAACTGCTTACACAGTTTGATGTGGCCGCTGAAGAAGCCAAAATGAGAGGCTCTGGTTTGGTCAGAGGGCGAAGTCTTAGAGATCAGATTAAAACAGGGTAAGTATGTACCGATTGTAGGCAAGGCTTACATTCCGCTTCCCCAGCATTGGTAGCGAAAAGAGCAGTTCTAAACATAAGAATTCGGACAACAAATGTTTTATGTGGTGTGTTCTTGCAAGGCTGCATTATGTCGGCAAAAACGCAGAGAGAGTATCTAACTATCAGCCTTACATCAATGATCTTAACTTCAATGGAATATCCTTTCCCGTTAGCGTGGACAAAATTGATCAGTTTGAAGAACAAAACAAACCAATAACTGTTAATATCTACACATGGGATGAGGAAAAATCTGCAACCCATCAGAGTATCCAAAAACAGCCCAACAATGGCGCACCCGACAAAAAATTTCA
>CM031605.1:53201904-53229404 GCA_018398815.1 Conus ventricosus
ATTATTTACTATTTAAAACTTTAGTAAATTAGTATAAAAACGGATAACCCTGCCAGTATGTTGTTTTGTAGATATCGTTTTTTTTTAGTTATTGAAGTCATACTTGTCAGAGAACTGTATTATGCCGCTTCTAGGTCACTTTCGCCGAAAACTGGTTTGAGGGCGGAGTGAGTTAGAAGCGGCATAATACAGTTCTCTCATATAGAAATAGAACACACACCAAAATGCAAATATTATACACAATAAATAATTAAACTTTCTTCTTTTTTTTTAAACCCCAAGGGCACAAATAGAAATCTTTCTTTTTTTTTTTCTTTTTTTTTTCCCGGAAACAAAACGGCAGCTACGCCGGTGAAACTGGAGTCGGGGTCACCACTGTCACACTGTCACTCTTGCATACCCGCATTCATGACAGCATTTACTCCATACGCACACGCAATCTTTCCAACCACCCAAAAGGAGCACTACCGAATGTTTTTCTTCTCCCCCTCTCCTTCAGGGAAAACACTTTACTAAGTCACAACAACAACTTGTAAACAGATTTTACACCTGTATCTCTCTCCGCACTGAGAGACAAATAAATCTGCACACATGTATCTCTCTCACACCAAGAGACAAATCAATCTTCACACATGTATCTCTCCTCACACCGAGAGATAAAATAATCTTCTTCACACATGTATCTCTCCTCACACCGAGAGATAAAATAAT
The DNA here is from genome assembly GCA_018398815.1 of Conus ventricosus. Taxonomy (NCBI): domain Eukaryota; kingdom Metazoa; phylum Mollusca; class Gastropoda; order Neogastropoda; family Conidae; genus Conus; species Conus ventricosus. The sequence continues at coordinate 53,202,616 of CM031605.1, forward strand.
CTAGTTCCGCTTCTATAAAGCTATGGCCTTCACATTCCGTTATCCCAAAATTCCGGACCAGGAGAATACATAACTCCCGTAATCACTGAGGACCTGCCTGCCTCAAGTAAAAGCTTCCCTGCTTTCTCCTTTCCCTGTCTCCCTCTCTGAGACAATATACTGCCCCCTCGAATTCTCTTGTCCTGGAGATACGAGTCTCGATTCTCTTCCGCGACTTCTTCTGTCTCTTGCGAAATGACGAGCTTCAACTCCTCTCCCTGGAGTTGGTACTGGCTGGGGCTGAACTACGGTGTGTTCCCCACACCATGGCCATCTTCAACCACCTCACGGGGTGAAAGATGAAGGGTGAAGGGCGAAGGGTAAAGGGTGAAGGGCTGAAACACGAATAAGGTTCGTGTAAGTAACCTGCTTCTCAATTCAACATATGAATTCTTTCTCTCTTCTTTAGTTTTCCCCCTGTAGCTTTCCCCAACTATCTATCGCTCACCTGGTAATGACTGGTCAGCAAAGAGGACCACCGTCCTGACAGGTTCGAGTCTCTAGGCCATCTGCTGGGTTAAAAACTGACTCTTTCCCCCTTCTCCTAGTGAGTGCATACTCAGTGTTCAAAACACATGACCAGCACCTTACCTTACCAGCCCTTGTTAAACTATCACTCAGTGGTCACTTTCACCCAATGACCACATTCGTTTTTTGAATGAGTCATACTCACAATTATTTTGGGGACGCCCGCTACACTAGTCAAGCCACATGAATATTCTTCCTTTAATTGTGGCACGGGGAAATGATTCATATCACTAACTACATGTGATGGGCGTCACATGCCTTGATGTGAGGCTACGTCACATGACAGGCGTGCACAGAAAGTATAACTATGACTGGAATCCTCCTTACACATCTTTCTCTTCAGGCACAGCTGTTCACCTAGGTCCATAGAGCAAGAGCATAAAACAGCATGGACAACATTTATCTTAGACACTTCTAAGGGCCTAACTAAAGCAGGAATAGAACGAATAAACGACTCTGTTCGTACTTACGTTTGGTGTTTGCTAGGTTCGCAAGCACAAACGAGATCGAGCATAACAGATCCTTCTACTGGCTTTGACGCACAAAAACAGTACTTAGCAAATTTAGAGGACGCCATTAATTCTACAGTTGATTTACCTTCAAGTATTAAAAGGTACCAAAATGTTTTACAATACGCAAGATCGAAAGTAGACTTTGCTGTTGGCACTGGTTTATACATGCTGCCTTCTGACCTCAGGCTCCAGATAGGAACAATAATAAACTACAATAATGAAATCCTTGTGGCAGGCAATGAACAGAAAGTCGGAAAAAACGAAATAAATTCTGAGCCAGTAATATTGCAAGCAGTAAACAAACAAGTCGACCCCCCAAGAATAAGTCATCCAATCCCCGTGGCCCAAAGCCCAAAGGCCATTGAAGATGCGGACTCTGTTCGCGATGACGAAAAAAATAATGACCATGAATATGAAAAGACAGCACTTGTTTTTGTATTAACTGGCCTAGGATTACTTGGTCTTTATCTTACTAAAATTAACCCAACTATTAAGAGAACTAATGTCCATAAGTGCTCGGCCATAAAGCCAACTACTTTGCTTGCAGTAGACAAAAGCCAGCTAACAACACCCCCTAATATACCCGGTAAAGCGTCCATGGCTTTACTGGCTAATTTTTTTTAATAAACCCGCAAGATGATCAAGCTGTTTTTTTAACCATGATTTATCAGAGGCGATGGAGGCGATGGCGGTGGAGGCACTGGGCTTTGACCACCGCCACCTGTAATAGCCATCACCAGTGTACTTATTGCAAATCCTAAGGCCGTTATAACGCTTGCTAATGTGACTCCTTGCTCTCTAAACAGTGTTCTTATTCTTTCTGCTAGTGTTGTGTCTTTATATAAAATGTTTTGGATAGTTTCTCTTATTCTGATCACTTGAGTTCGTAATTGGTCTCGGTTAGTAGACGCCGCTTTTAGTCTTGCTGATCTTTCTTTTTCAAGATCTTTTAGTCTTTGGGTTATTCTTTCTTTAACACCAGGCCCTAAGTTGCCTCATCAGCCTCAACGTGTTTTTCTTTTTCTCTTTTTATATCCTCATCTAGTTTACTCAGTTTTGCTAAATTTTTTGTTAATTCGCCTCTGATGTTTCTCAAAGCATGATCAGGGGCCACTATTTCTCGCATGGGTAGCGGGGAATCATTAATTGTTTTTAATGCTGTTTCTTCGGAAAAACTGGTTTCTGCTTCTATTATTTCGCCCGCTGTTTGACTTAAATCTTGAAGTTCCATGTTTTGTATTTGGTTATCTGTTGGGAGTTCTTGTAGTGTGTTTTGAAGTTTAGCAACCGAATCCCTATCTAATTTTGGTTTAGAAATGCCAAGGCGATTTTGTACGCTCACACTGAGTTTTTGTCTAATTGTACTCAGGGCTAAAAACTTTAATGGGTCTCGTTTAGTTGTAAGCTGAACACGTTGTCCTTGGTCGTTTCTTACAAACAAATGGCCATCTTCTCGTTCAAAATCATTAGGGTCTAAAACTTTGGGAGGTTCAAGGCCTAAATTTTGGTACAATGATCTAACATGACTTTCTGTTAATTCACTCCGCACTGAGAGCGCTGAGCGATGCTGTGTCAAGGGATCATTTCACTCATGTCGTCTCCAGGATCAAAAACATCATAATCTTCTTCACCTTCAATTTCTGCCATGTTTCTTAAATAAATAACTTTTTATTTTGTTTTATAAAAATGTCACAAGCATATGGTTCAATTCTTGACCCGCATAGAAGACTGAAAGAGCCCCTTGGCGTGAAGGGAAATAAACGGAATATTACTGTTCCAAATAATCCATCTACTATTGATGCAGATCAAATTCTTACTGTCAAATTTCCAGACCTAGGAGCAGATGAAGTGATTGTGCCAGGCTCTGCGCAACTTACTTTCAAAATAGAACTCGAATCAGAAACAGACCCAAACAGGACAGTTGTCCAGAATCTGGGACGAGCAATCGTTAAGAAAATTTCTATAAAACTTGAGGGGCAAGAAATATTTTCTTTACACAATGCAGACATATTTTAATCTATTCTGATCTATGGCTAACTGAGAATGAAAGGGCTGATCTTCCGCTTCAAGGAATTGAAAATGATGATGGACTAAAACACAGAATAGGCTCCGCAAATGCTAACCTAGACGGCAAAAAGTATGTAGCTGTAATTTTGCGTTATGAAATCGCTTTTTCTATTCCCGTAGATTTTGGAGTTGGTTAAAAGCGGCATGCGCCCATACTTTCAAGGAGCATTAAAAGACAGATATCATAATGAACTAACTTTTAATGAATCATACGAGTGATTAGATCATTCAGACACCGAAGCAAAAGTAAGCCATTTCTGACATCCTCGTTAGAGTTTGCGTTGTTAGACAACCCTAATTTAGCAAGGCTGATTGAGCCCAATATCAGTCATAATTAGCAATATATTACGAAAGTAGTGATCCATATACAAAACATATCCCTGAAGCAGGCGACGCTATATGGAATTTTAGTTTTAGTGTCGCAGCCAGCAAGATCGCTAAAAGGTATTTTTATTGCTGTGTGAAGATGAAGAACCATTCAAAAGGGAAGCGAAAAGTTTATTTATCTAAAATAACGAATGTACAATGTTCGATTGAGGGTTGTTCCTAACAAATCTAACGTAGCGGGCCTTAGACCTTATCAGCACTTTGACGAAATAAGAAAAGTGTTTGGGGTGGGGAGGTGTTAGAAGTCAACAGTAGACTTGTGTCTAAAGATCTACACCTTCACAATTTAGACTCCGATGATTATTTAACAAACGAAATACGGCTTATGGATTGACTAAGGTCGACAGAGGATATCAGTTGCATGGAAAGTGGGAGAGGAGGAAACTGTTAAAGCGGAAAAAACATTCAAATTGATAAGAAAAAGATGCGATAAACCACTTAATGTACATTTTGTTTTTAATATATGATGCGCAGCCTGAATAATTCAAGATAAACAGATAAAAAGATATAAAATACTTAAATTATTTTTATTTTATAAAAAGCATGGTCTGTTCAGGTTTATTCCAAAATGTGCCTACAGCACCGGAGTCGCAAGAGAAGGGATAGGATAGTAGCAGCTCTGCTGCTATAGAAAACCCCCGACATAAAAACCTAAAGATTAACAACATTACGCTAATGCAGCAAGTTCTAGAGCAAGACCTTTCAAAATACAGGCAAAACCAAACGAAGGTATTCTGCTTGCCTTTAATGCTGTTATTATGTTAATACTGGAGCATCGACTATAAGTGCTTGTATCAGCAGGAAACAAGTGTAGGTCTCTTAGCAAAACAGGCGTAGGTCACCCGCGCTTTTACCTCTAGGCGGTTTTGTCCTTTTAAACTCTTGGCCTGTGTTTTCATTAGCTGTTAAGTGCTGTTAGCAAAAAATTAAAAACTAAACTCCTAAAGCACACAGCTTTGGTTATCAACTAATAAACAGCTAACTTAGTCGTTCACGCTGACAATAATAAAGCACTAGTTGACTCAACATCACGATGAAGGAAATTTAGTCGTTTACAGGCGATTTGATGACTATAATAGACAAAAGTTTGATCTTCAAAAAAAGGCAAGGGCAAGTTTTTCTCAACAGCCAGTACACCGAGCAGAAAATTAAAAAGGAATGTTTAAAAAAGTAAACGAGACATTAAACTCTGTTCTAAACAGCTCACATTAAACAACATCAAAGGGCGTTTATACTTAGTTTATGAGTTCTCCAAAGCCACAAAAAGACGTTGATATTGATTTGATTAAGACGACTTTGGAGAGAACCTGAGTAGATGGTCGATGTATTTTTTTTTATTTGAAATAAATAGAGTTAGAAAAAAAAAAACAATCATGGATATGGTTTATGAACGTCCAGACGGAATTGTTTTGAGGGAATGCTTAAGGGAGAGCGTTTGTCAAAAGCTTTAATGATATTAATCTAAAGTCATTGATCCAACAAAGTACAGCGCAAGTGTTGTTCTGCTATTTCTCAAGGTTCCAGGTTAAACTAACAATAGACCCCGCAGTGTTAAAGTAAAGTTTAGCTGTTTTAATCGCCTATATAAACAAATAAATGAAGAAAATCTAGAAGTCTGGGGTCTCGACTAAAAAACAGTTATTCTTTCTCATAATGACTTAAACCCTGGTTGGGCAGGACCAATTGCTTTACCTCAGTTTGATGAAGCCGCTGAAAAGAAGCTTAAAATGAGAGGCTCTGGTGGTCAGAGGGCGAAAGTCTTAGAGATAGAATTAAAACAGTCTAAGTATGCACGATTGTAGGGCAAGGCTTTATTCCGCTGCCCCCGCATTGGTAGCGTAAAGAGCAGTTCTAAACATAAAAGAATACGACACACAATGTATATTATGTGGTGTGTTTTTTGCAAGGGCATCATTACGTCGCAAAAAGCAGAGAGAGTATTAACTATCAGCCTTACATCAATGCTCTTAATTCAATGGAATATCCTTTCCGTTAGCGTGGACAAAATTGATCATTTGAAGAACAAAACAAAACCATAACTTATTATTATTTACACATGGGATGAGGAAACAAATCTACAGCCTTCTTTGAGTGTCACAAAAAAAAGTACCATAGATTGGGTGCACCAGGACAAAATAATGTTGACTTACTGCTGATTGTTTTCACCAGCAGGGCTACCGCATTACACATTGATACGAACAATGAGTGATTCATTGGAGCATACTTCAAAGTGAACATAAACAAGATTTCTGGTAGAAAATGTTTAACAAGGAATTTCCATCCGTTTAAAGCAGCGATTGAACATAAGAAACATTGTATTGGCCCAGTTGACTGTAATACAGAACTAATTACGCTCCCACCTGGATCTAAAGTTAGTTTTGAGAACTGGAAACGGATGCAAATTACTCCATATTTGTTTACGCAGACTTCGATCACTCATTGTTCCTTATTGAAGGACCAACCCCACAGAGACTTCCAAAAACAGCCTTAGTGAGTAATCATCAGATTTGTTCCTATGCTTTCATCATTGTTAGGTCGGATGGTGCCATTCAAAGCCAATGTAATAGAGGACCAAATGCTGCAGAACTTTCTTAAAACGCATGCAGCAAGTACGTAACGCCTGTTCTAAATAACTGAATTTATCTGAAATCAAGATGACGCCTAAAGACCAACAACAGTATGACTCGGCCACACATTGTTGGATTTGTGGTTTAGGTCCTCTCTCAGACCCAGCCAATCCACAGGTGCCTTGGTGGCCACGGGTAAGAGACCATGATCACATTAGCGAAAGTTCAGAGGAGCAGCGCACAACAACTGCAATCTTCAACTAAAGTTTGACCCACGAAGTGGAAGCTGCCCATCTTCTTTCATAACTTGCGAGGTTACGACTCTCATCTATAATGCAAGCAGTAACCGACGCCTTCAGGTAACATGCATTGCACAGTCATCAGAAAAGTACATGTTTCACTTTAAATAAACATGTCTTTTTATGACTCTATGCAGCACATGATGGGATCATTAGAGTCACTGGCTATGTCCTTAAAGTTCTTGCCCAATAACGGAAGAATATTTTGACCCAACCTTTGTTAGAAAGGGCGTTTACCCTTATGAGTACATAAACAGTTGGGAAAGGTTTGACGAAGACACACTTCCACCTAAAGACGTGTTCTTTTCTAGTCTTAGAGGAAAGGGCATTAGGATCTGATTACCAGCATGCTCAAGATGCGTGGCAGAAATTAGAGTGGTAAAACAATGGGAGACTATCATGATGAATACTTGATGGCTGATACATGTTTGTTGGCGGACGTCTTTGAAAATTACAGAAAGACCTGCATGAAACACTATACCTGGATCCCGCGCATTACATTTCATGCGCCCAGGATGAGTGGGATGCTTTCTTAAAGTTTACTGGAGTAAAGATTGATTATTGTCTGATTTACCAATGATTCAGATGATTGAAAACGGATTGCGTGGAGGAATTAGTATGGCGTCGCACATTACTGTAAAGCAAACAACAAATACTTGACGATATGATCCAAGTTAAAGGTCTAACTATCTCATGTATTTAGATGCAAACAATCTGTATGGTTGGGCTATGGCGCAATCACTTCCATTACGTAACTTTAAAATGTACACAGGCGATAATTTAAAAAAATATTCAAAAGCATTAAAGTGGTTGAGCAGTTTGAAGCCAGATCGACAGCGTGGTTTCATTCTAGAAGTTGACTTAGAATATCCTCAGGAACTCCATGACCTGCATAATGACTATCCATTAGCAGCAGAAAGTCTGAAGATGGCAAAAACAGAGCCGCCTAAACTTGTGCCTAATCTTCGCGGCAAAAAAAATTATGTATGTCATTACAGACTTCTACAATTTTATTTAAGACATGGTTTAAAGTTGACAGCTGTTCATCGTATAATTGCTTTTGATCAAGAACATTCATGAAACCATACATCATGAAGAACACCGATCTCAGAACTAAATCCACAGATGCTTCAGAAAAAGACTTTTTCAACTGATGAACACAGCTGTTTCGGAAAGACTAGGAGAATCCGCACAAGCGTAAAGATGTTAGATTGGTCACCAAAGAGAACGAAGCAATTAAGCTGACTTCAAACCTAATTATCAGGACTTTAGAAGATTTCATATCAGCTTTTTGGCATAATGATGAAGAAAAAGAAAGTCAAATTGGACAAACCTGTATATTGGGTTTACTGTTTTAGAATTATCAAAGCTTTTGATGTTAGAATTTCTTTATGACTACTTTAAGCCCTTGTATCCTGAATCCAGAGTACTTTACACAGATACAGATAGTGTTGTTATAGATATCCCTACTGAAGACATCTATAAAGACATGGAATTAGAAGTAGCTAAAGGGCGTGTGGGATGGTACGACACATCTGATTATCCTAAAGATTCGCCTTTGCATTCAACCGTTAACAAGAAGGTATTAGGAAAGATGAAGGATAATTATCTGGAAGGGTGATCAAGGAGTTTGTTGGTTAAGGTCGAAAATGTACAGTATTTCGAGCCAGGAGAAAACTATCAAAAAAGCAAAGGGAATATCTCGCAGTGTTGTGCAGTCAAACATATCCCATGACAACTACAAAGAAGCATTGTTTGACAATAAGACTTTCGTCATGACAACGTAAAACTACGATCTAATCTACAAGAGATCAACACAACTGTTGTAACAAAAAGTCATTAGATAGAACAAACACTAAACGATGTTTGTTAATCCAGAGTTTTCATATGCAATCGGGCACTGGAGAACGGCATAAATACAGACCTTCTTCATATTTTTCCTCAAGTTTTGTTATAACTCATTACATATCAGCATCGAATTCAGCCAAATTATTTTTCATGTTTGCTTGATGCCTCGAAATTTTTTTTTTATTATTTCAAGATATTCTTTATCCCATATCTGATGATCAAAATTTGGGAATTTGGGTTGTAGGTGAATCTGGTGCATTGCCATGTACCGATGAAAATCCTCATAAATGCTTCCTTAATAATAGAAATCGTATCATATGATCCCGTATCAATTCCAATGTCTCTTCCTTTATCATTCTTGTTTCGTTCTGTGCTTCCTTCTGGGCTTCCATTTTATGTAAATTAAAAATTTATTAAGCAACTGGAACTGTGTCTGGGGGGATTATCTGCATTTTTCTTCCTTCACAAAAGATCTTTGAGGCGGGTCGTTTTGTTGTGTCAGTTTCTCGTAAATAATACACGGGCGGATTCATCTTTACAATTCTTTATTTCATATGGATCAACACTCCAAACTGATCTGTTGCCCTGATGCGAGTGTCCCCTTCTGCTTCCCCCCCGGTAAATAAAGTACCTTACTTTTAAACCAAACGGCAATAGTTTGCTGGTTGTACTGGAGTCCCTTAAAACAGCATTTATTGTTTGTTTTTGATTGCTTGTACGGGTTTAGACCTGTTAATTTAAATTCTTCATTATTCATTGCACGAGAACTGGGGCAGTCTTCTAACCCATTCTGTGTTCCGAAAAATTGTCAATCAGCTCTCGGTGAACTGGTAGGAGAAAAGCCTTTCAGATAACTGTTTGTTAAAGTTTTCAACCAAAGGCTGTGAACTCCTGGAATTTGCCCTTTAAATGGTAACTATGTTTTAAACAATAATTGATTCATTTGGCCTTTAAATTCTTTCCATCATCGACTTGAATCATGCGAGGAATAGTTAGCGGGCCTCGTTGGTATATCATTGTATGGCAACAGCAACAGCAGAAGCACCTTTTGTGTTAATGGTTCCGCATCTTGTATCTTAAGCTATGTCCAATGACTGTAAGTCGTACTTAAATCTTTTTCGTCTAATAGTATCATGGGGTAAATATAGAAGACCATTTAGGGGTGTCGTTCGGTATTGTATTCACAAAGTTGGTCTCTGTAATTCGTCTAGGTGCAGGTAAATAAATTTGCCAAATCGCTTGTTTAGATAACCATTCCTTTGCTGTTTGTTCACTGACTCCCGCGCTTGGCTTAGCTTTTTTATTGCCTTTGATTCCCTTCCAATACCCTTTTTGGGCGAATAATAGATTTTTTTTCATTTTTATTCAGCCAATATTATGCGCAACAAAATACACAACGGTCATACCAAAGACGATAAACACTTTTCTTGCATCTTTTGTTTTTCTGAGGGTTTGATAAAAGTCACTGAATTTTGGCGGGGGCAATGTCTCGATTGGTTTGCCTGTTACAAGATAATATTCTTTTATTGCCGGGGTCAACATCTTTAAATGTTAAGCTGCATGTCCCTGTTTTTTTCAGTTTGTCTTTAATAAAATCTAACTGCTAAATTTTCTCTGTTTTTTCATAGTAATCTTGTGCGCGGCTATTGCTCCATAGCTGTTATGTCTTTCTCTCGCCGTCATCCCGCGTTTACTAAATGCGTAATTACTTCCGTAAAAGCAAGCGCATTCACTACTGCGCCGCCTATCATCATTACGAGTAAGCCATTTTTATAAATGTATTTTTTTTATTTTACATATTGATACTGTCAGGAATTATTCCTTGCTTAACTAGAAAATCTTTCGTAGCAAATGGGGCTGTAATAACAGCAATTATCTTTGCTGAGTCTTCAAAGTCTATTGCCAAGACCTGCCCGTTTTTTTTTTTAAACAGGCTTTTACCGAGCATTGTGTATCCTATACTAGGCCCCAATAACAGAATGTATACAAGGTTGGTAACATTTTTTTTCGGTGCTCATTTTTAAAAATAAAATAATTATAATCAATAAAAAACATGAACAGCGATGAATACTACAGCTACAGGGCAGCCTAAACCCTTTCCTGAACTTATGATTACAAATGATCAAGTTAATGACCAAGATATTATGCCCAAAAAAGAAAGGCTGTATTCTTGGCACATGTGGGAAAACAAAACAGTTCATCGGAAATGAATTCAGCATAGAACAATTCAACAGATTCGCCACAAGACATTGTAAAGTATCATAACGGGTATGAAGCGCAACTAGGATCAAGAATGGTAAAAAGTGTCGGGCAAACGGTTTCTTAGTTTGTACACTAAACTAGTAAGTAAATTTGCGCCTATTGTTCTGAACAAGACTTTATGTATGATTTAACGCAGGATCCAGTTTTAACAAAGTCATTAGAGTCTCTAGGTGTGATCTGTATTACAGATTTGGAACATTATTGTCGCCGCTAATCATGGGATTAATTACTTTTAAATCATATAGATTTTGTTTACCTAAAAAATGACCGAGCCAGAAAATCAGCAGAATCAGAAAACATTGAATCAGGTGGAGAAAGTGACCATTTAAAAAAGCCTCCTAATCCTGGCGCGTTGCAGCAGGAAAAAAATTAGCAGAGTGGAACAAACAAAGAAAATTACAGTTACAATCACAGATTATAGCCCATAATGAAAAAGTGCTAGAGCCGCAGCCAGTTGTTTCAACACTAGCTATAAAAACACCAAAAACAAGATGATTCAAGACCTACAACAACAACTGGTTGCCTACACCGCCAAAGTCCTTTAGGAATTTTCTTAAAGCAATTGTCATTTTTGGCGGGATTGCGCTTGGGGGTGTTATTAAAGGTTATAAAATATATAAACAACGACACAAAAACCGAAGCAGTCAAAAAATTCTCAACCACTAAATACACAAGCCGAACACAAAGCATGCCAGAACCACCAACGACAAAGAGCATTTTTATCCATTTCAGATGCAATAATACTTTAAGAACTTAATAAAATTATAATTTTAAATTGAATAAGAACTTAGGATAAATTTAAATTAGAACTTAGAATTACTTGGGGATGACTTGAGTAAGAACTTGGGGTAACTTGGGATGACTTGAGTAGGAACTTAGAAGTGACTTGAGTAGGAACTTAGAAGTTACTTGATTAAGAACTTGAGGATGACTTGATAAGAACTTAGAAGTTAATTGAGTAGGAACTTAGAAGTTACTTGATTAAGAACTTAAGGATGACTTGAGGTGGGGAAAGGTAAGGGGTTAAAATGTCAAGTGAATAAAAAATTTAATCAGTTTCTCTCTCCCTCGTTCACTCCCACATCGTCTGTCTGTCTGTCTTTTTTACTTCTTTGTCTGTCTGTCTGTCTCCACCTCTCTCCCTCTCATTCACCCACACACACAATAGATAGGGATGCTTGCAGGGAATGTGAACGGGGGTTTTTGTGGTTCGCAACTTTGAGCGACGTAAATTCGAGACAGCCGCTAAAATCACTTATCAGATCCTGAATCAATAATCACAAGATCTCTTCAAAGTTCTCTCCAGCGGCCATCTAGACAGCCTTTAGAGGGAAAGGGATGTTGGCACAGCTCCAGCAGGGGGGGTAGAGGGGGGTTTGGGAGGTCAATCGGCAGCTTCTGCCGATTGGCCCAGTTTTGTTGGGCGCTTTCTGGCAGCCAGGGTAGTAAAACTAAAGCTGTGGAAGTGACTAGCAGTAGGGTACCGTTCCAACGCAGTGAAACGTTCTATTTTTTAGCTGTGCTTCGGCGCCGTGACTTGTTAATTAGAGAACAGTGCTACACCCACTATAATTAAACCCGTAACAACACTGGCTTGGAAACTACGCGCGAACAGCCATTTATAGTAACAGTCAGCAAGGGTTTGTTTCGCCGCAGCACACAGCCTCCGCCTATTTCACAAAAAGTTTCACAAAGTTTAACTCTCCTCTTTTCAAACCGGGCTTTGGACCAGCATTGGCGGAGTTAAGTGTTTTTTGGCGGCTCTTGATTGCCAGGTAGTAAACCTGTCACTAACATTTGGGCTTTTGAAAAAAACGGCGCCATTTTTTTGAAAAAGAATCATTGTCTTCAAAAGCAAAAGCTTATCAAAGTATCAACATCTCTTTCAAATATATCAGCTAATCTCTGTCTTAAATCAACAAGCTTTCAAGTGCTTGGTGTTCATCAATATAGGTTCTCGTTTTCTTTCTCCTCGCCTTCCAAAAAAGCAATACTTCTCTTGGCTTAGAGGTAAAGAACTGGGCCCCCCTGATTTCTTTTGTTTGATTTCCTGCCATACAGTTTTAATAAAACACATGATCATCTATAGCAAGAAGCTGTTCCTCTGTGAACAAAACACATCCGTCTGCATTGAAAGCCGTGGCTAAACTGAGAGGGGCTGGTTGGGGGCGTTGGGCCTAGATCGTCAGTCCGGTTCACGCGGTATTGGGCCTTGCCAAGTCATAAGACCCAACACCACAAAATTTAAATAATCAGGTGTCGACCCCAATGACGGGCCTCTGCAGTATTCTGATCCAGCCGGCCTTACCTACCTACCTAGTGTTTGTCTGTCTGCTGTCTGTCTGTTTGTCTACTTTGTTTTATAAAATTTGTCATGCTAGGATAATGTGGATTTTAAAAAAACTTTTGAGAACAGTTAAAGACTGTAGTTTTATTTCACATCAAATACAGAGACGCATTTTATGAATGTATGCACAAAATGATGTTATTGAAAATGATCAGGAAAAATACAGGATTAAGCAAAAACTAAAATCTGAAAAGTTTAGTAAATTATTTTTGAAAACAGACAATCCTACACATATGCATGTTTGTAAAAAATCGATTTTTTTTGGTTATTGAAAAAGAAGTGCGATGGATTATCATTTTTAATACGTTGTTGAAGTCTTAAATTGTCGAGAACGGGAAATCTTCGTTCCCCGGGCGACCGCCCCGAACTGGTTGAGGCGGTTGAGCTGGAACGAAGATTTCCCCGTTTTTCTTGCCCCTGTAAACATCTTGAATTAAACTGCCACAGTCCCCTTCAATTGATGGCCTCATGCGCATGCGCGCGGCACAACACACACACACACACACAACACACACACACACACACACACCCCCCCCTCCACCCACCTATCCCATCCCATCCTGATTGTCTCTCTTTCTGGGACCGAGGGGGTTCGGTTCTTGAAGACCTGCTTTGGCTTCCTCTCATTTTTTTCCTCCCAGACGGGGGAGGGGGGGGGAGCAGAGCAGCTTCGCAGGTTATTGAAGCAACAAAGCAAACGGTGTGAAATGGGCTCATGTCGGGGATAGTTTCCAGCACGCGCTCTAAAGGGGCCCCCCTGTAGAGGCGCCACCACGTCCATCTAAACGACAGAAGCGGGGTAGTTTTGCTATGGTTTTGCCATTCTCAGTCTGTCTGCGGTCTGGCACCATATTGTCTTTACTCATCTTCTGTATGTTTTCCTCCTGCACGCCTCGCCGTGCAAAGTCTGGGAAGCGGCGGAGTCAGCCTGGTCTCGCGGAGTTGCCGTGGAGTCGCCCAAGGAGGGAGGGGATCAGCTGAGGCCTGTCACAGGGTCAGACATCGCGACCCGGTGATGGGGAAACAAACGCAGCGCGCGCCCAGTACGGAAGCGAGACGTGGGCGCGTAGAGTGGTATCAACGTGGTTGAAGAACGAAGAGCAGACACGTCTTCCTCCTTTGTAGTCCGACACACGGGCATGTCTTCCACCTTCCTGTCTGATCCCTTCCCGTCTAATTTTTCTCTGAGTGGAGGAGTCGAGAGTGAGTCACGAACATCATGTCCATTTCGAGCTGCTACGGCACTGCTTGATTTTTTTTAAAGAGCTGTTTTAAAAAAAAGTTTAAGAAAAAAACGAGAGAAAAAATTAACATATGCATTAAGATTTTACACATACTCCGATACTACCCTATTCTCTTTTCCTGACGACCCTTCCCTAACACATGAACAACCTTGTGATCCACAGCGCCGACCCTTCCCTAACACATCAACAACCTTGTGACCCCACAGCGCGACCCTTCCCTAACACATCAACAGCCTTGTGATCCACAGCGCCAAAGACGCACCCGTAAACGTAGAATACCAAGTAACTGCTGGAAATCTGGACAGCTGTGGAATGTCTCCTCTTGAGGTTTCCCAATGACGACTCGGTGTCGATTGTTACCCGTAGACTGCGGGATGATGGACTCTGACGGCGCAGGCTCATGATGCAGCCGAGAGTGGTAGAGCCGCAATGACCGGCGCCAGAGTCGTACAACAGGGGTGTGGGAGATGAGATCGGAAAAGAAAATGGAGGTAACGGGAGGATAGCGAGAAAAAGTGTGTTCAGAGGGAGAGGGGCTTGAGGGGAGGGGTAGAGGAAAGGGAGGAGGAGTGCGCGAGGGCTAAGTGACAAGACAGAAGGAATGAATGAGGCCGGAAGATAAAACGATGCATTGGGGAGAAAACCCATCCCAACCAAACAGGTGCCCGCGAAGAGGACATGGCACGCAGACACAGTGAGCGAAAGGGCTCCATTGATTTCCCGTCAGCTCGGGCTGTAGGCTACTGCAGAGAGAGAAAGCAAGCAAGCTGGGAAGCAAATCGCCCATCCATTCAGCCCCCCTACATTCCTCGCCGAAAAAGATGGAGCAGCAGAGAGGCTAGGGTGAAAAGATACAGCATGCGCACATAATAACCACGGTGTAAATCCCCTCGCTGACAATTTGTAAAAGCCACAAGTTCTCTCGCTCTCTCCTTCACACCTACAACCTGCAGGTTGTGGCCGTGTAGACTGCATCACTTCATTCTTCTTTTAGCTGCCCTCATCTTCTAGGCGCCATCTGTGGAACAAGTCTCATTATTCCGTCATACAGGCTTGTCCTGTTGCAGTCCTGGACTTACTCTTGCGTTTCTTTGCCATGAGGTTACACATCGGAGAAAACCTTGCTCTTCTTTGTTTAGAATTCACGAATGCTGTCTGTGCTCCACTCACAATTGAATCGACAACAACAAGAGGTGCGTCGTTTTTGTCACACAGCAGAAAGAAGGATACGGGAGATAAACCCCTGTGAATAACGTTCTGATGTTTCACTATTCTTTGGGATTAGGCATCTGCACGTGGAGGTATATGTGTCAATATCGGAACTCGTAGTATGTTGTGCGTGTTCTTTTTTTCTGAAGGTACAAGACAATGGTCAAGCTCGTGACCGTCAGTCTATCCCCGTCACTGTGTCCACCATCATATCCCTCCAGTAACAGTCCCCGTCACTCTGTCCACACCATCATATCCCTCCAGTTCTCCCGTCACTGTGTCCACACCATCATATCCCTCCAGTAACAGTCCCCGTCACTCTGTCCACACCATCATATTCCCCCATAACAGTCCCCGTCAATCCGTCCACAACCATCATATCCCTCCAGTAACAGTCCCCGTCAATCCGTCCACACCATCATATCCCTCCAGTAACAGTCCCCGTCACTCTGTCCCATCATATCCCTCCAGTAACAGTCCCCGTCACTCTGTCCCATCATATCCCTCCAGTAACAGTCCCCGTCACTCTGTCCACACCATCATATCCCTCCAGTAACAGTCCCCGTCACTCTGTCCCATCATATCCCTCCAGTAACAGTCCCCGTCACTGTGTCCACACCATCTATATCCCTCCATCAACAGTCCCCGTCACTCTGTCCACACCATCATATCTCTCTATTAACAGTCCGTCACTGTGTCCACACCATCATATCCCTCCAGCAACAGTCCCCGTCACTCTGTCCACACCATCATATCCCTCCAGTAACAGTCCCCGTCACTCTGTCCACACCATCATATCCCTCCAGTAACAGTCCCCGTCACTCTGTCCACACCATCATATCCCTCCAGCAACAGTCCCCGTCACTCTGTCCACACCATCATATCCCTCCAGTAACAGTCCCCCGTCACTCTGTCCACACCATCATATCCCTCCAGCAACAGTCCCCCGTCACTGTGTCCACCATCATATCCCTCCAGCAACAGTCCCCGTCACTCTGTCCACCATCATATCCCTCCAGTAACAGTCCCCTCACTCTGTCCACACCATCATATCCCTCCAGTAACAGCCCTACAGTTGCAGTAAGTTTGCCGATACCCGAGGCATGAAAAGAACTCTCAACTAGGCCCTACTTATATGCATGTGCAATTCGTCGAAACCAGCTAAGAGCACACCGTGTCGCACCAGCATAATACAGTCTTTGACGTATCCGCCAAACATTCTGCTGTAAGAAAAACCGTTGACAATTCCATTGTGCGATCCCTGGTGTGTGTGTGTGCGTGTGCGTGTGCGTGTGTGTGAGAGAGAGAGAGAATGAATGTGTGTGTTTTGTCTGTCGGCGCGCGCGCGCGCGCACACACACACACGATAAATTTACTTCGTTACTGCGTATATATGTATTCCTACACACAAACTTGCACGTAGGTGCTAATTTTTTCCCTCTCGCTCGATCGACATACAAACACTACAAACACACAAGCTTTTTAAGCGCAAGCCATTTTAGCCCCACGAGTCATCTAACCCTTCACCATTTACGCTACGGGCACCAAGGCACACATAGTTTCAGCTACAGATTGGAATCGCCAGTAATGGCCGTGTCAACATTACTTACCGCTGTCCTTGGAGGTGGGGCGGACGGGAGGGGTGGTGGTCGAGGGCTGGCCTGTGGACTGGCGGCAACTTCAAAGGGCACACGGTTCATAATTGGTCACCAATCAAATGACCAGTGAACCGGTCAATTGTTTGTCGTCATTTGCTTCCACTAAGAATGCAGACTGCTGTTTTTGTAACACTTCTCTTTGAACGCGATGGCGTTTAGTTTTGACGATGTACGTCCCTGGTCTGCATGGAAAGAGCAACGACTGTTTGCAAAAGTCGCTCGTTGCCGCCTCTAACTCCCACCCACCCCTCTCTCTCTCTCTCTCTCTCTAGCATTCACACCTTCAGTATTTCAGGCTACTCTACGCCAAACTGACGCAGTATTTCCATTTTGCGTGACAAATATGTCTCGATGCTCCATTGCAGCATACATTGTGTGGAAGACAAAGACACCTAGACGGCTTCAAGTCATGGTCCGGATCAACGAAACTTTCCAGACGGGCTTCGATACTGCTCTCGACTAACGAGATGCTCATTTTTTATATTACTACTTGTTACCGAACTGAAAGTCAGCTTCCCGACCTCCGCCTGCCGATAAACCACCCCCGCACACACACTTCCTTCCAAAGCCAGGACAGAGGAAAAGAACCCGTAAACCCCTTCTGTTGAGCAAGGTTAGGTTTCTGAGAAAAAAAACGATAAAAGGACCCATTCACCCTCCCCTCCTGCAGACGCGTGCGCGCGCACACACATCTCTCTCTCTCTCTCTCTCATATTTCATATGCGCACGCTTATAAATGAACAGCTTACACCTTGGTTCCTCTATAAGCGTTTTCAGGCAAAGACAAAGGACACATTCAACACCTCAATATCCCATTCCCTCACACACACTTATTTTTTCATACTGTTGCGTGTGTTTCCAGGCAAAGACGACAAAGCGTGGAGCATGTACATCGACGACAAGCGCAGCTGGTTCATCCACCGCGACGAGCACACAAACCGCACGGACGGCGGCATCAAGCGGGGCGCCGTCATCGGCCTGCTGCTGGACCTCAACCACACAAACCCTCAGCTACTTCCTGGACGAGGTGCCGCACGGGCCCATCGCCTTCACCGACCTGCACGGCGTCTTCTTCCCCGCCGTCAGCCTCAACCGCAACGTGCAGATCACGCTCCGCACCGGCTGGAGCCGCCCATGGAGAGCGAGCCCAGCGAGAGCGATGAGGAATGACTCGGGTCGGGAAGAGGAAGGAGTTACGGGCCTTGCAGAGGTGGTCCGATACCAGCTGGCTCTCGGCCACCGTGTGCGTTCTGTTGTGTCCAGTGGGAGTGTTTGACCTGAGTACGTTGATGTTTGGAAGCATGAATCGTAAAGCCATCGTCTGGGAATGGAACGCCTGAGCTGCCATCACCGTTTCTGTCACCCATAGTGATTGAGGCTCTATGACTGACCGTTCTTGCATCATTCTGAGGCGAGTATTACGGGCACGGGGCGGTGAAATGATGCTGACGACATTGACTATGAAGGGTTGTTCACCGTTGTGATCTATATAGAGGTGACTTCACTGGAGGAGTTCATTCGAGGACCGAGATGAAATGGGATTACAGTGTGGATTGTGTTGATGGCCAGGACAGGGGAACCCGATGCCGACTGCCATGTGTCGCATGTCTCTCCCTGAGTGTGAACTGACCTCAAAGCAGGGTTGTGGGAGTGGATACTCTGAGGTCCTTAAATTCGCTTGGGCTGAAGCTCTGGCGACTTCGTGTAAAACAAACTGTCGCTGTACAGCGTAGCTGGCCTCCCATCCACAGCCAGCCCATCCAATAGTCAGTACTATACATCCAAAAGTCAGTACTGTACCACTGATTTTAGAAGGGCGACCGATCTCCTGAACGAAACCTAAATTGATTACAAATGTCCTTAACTTGATGGGGAGGTAGACGTTCCACAGTCAAAAGGACGACTGTTTGCTGAAATGGTGATACACACTGTCAGCTTTTATTTGAGAGCCCCGTGAGGACCCAGTATCAACGAGGTCCTGGGACTTTTTCTTTTTGTAGTGCTGCCTGCAGGCACATACGTACTGGATCCTCATGGGAAGGCGACCTAATGATTCTTCAACCAGTATGAAAAAAAAATCGAGACAGCAATGTTCGTTTGTGTCCTCAATGTTTCACTTTAGTTCGACATATTTGTCAGGTAATGGGTTTGACTACCGGATCCATGGTCTACTGCTTTGTTCATGACACGTGACGTGGTCATGTTTATTTTAGGACGATATATGTAAGACTTGGAGCGATGCTTTTCTTTTGTATACCTGTCTTTTGAGGACTGAAGAAATCTGAGCAACGTTTGTAGCATGTATTCCTACAGTTTGTGTGCTTTGTGTTTCAACAATTCAGTTTTGTTCACCTAAAAACGTAGTCTATTCTCACCTAATATAAAGGTTTATACCGTGCTGTGTGCTACCAGTACTTGTAATACTTGTCAGTGGAAACCGCTAACACAGCCACAAAGTCTACGATTGTACTCAATATTCAGAGATGGAGCATTCGATTCGCACTTCAAAATGGATGCACAACAAAACCTAATGTTTGTGCACTTTCGTTTTGCCAGCATATACCGCGGATTCGTAATACAAATTTTGGAATAAGGAATGCGAACTTGCATGCACACACGCGCACGCACGCATTTACGCTCTGTTCGGTTTCTTTCAGTATAAAAAATGGCATCAGATGAATCGCACTACATGCATGTTTCTTTCTTTTCCAACTTACACGGAGCAGACATCGATTGCCATTTTCACTCTTTCATCTTGGCACCGACATGGTGTGGAGATCGGGGGGGGGGAGGGGGCGTACGAGGGATAGTAAAATTGTCGGGGAAATAGCGGGAAGAGTAGAATAGAGGCGATGGTGGTAGGGGCTGTCAAGGTTCCAGCCTCATAATTATTGATCCTCTCCACACACCTTTTTCCTCACCAGACTTGCAGTGACCTCGTCCACCACCACTTAATGTAAAACGTGTGCTGGGCTTCCTGCGTGGGTCAATGCCCTTCTGTTCTGCCCTGCTGTACCCTGCGGGGGAGAACGGGAGGGCGTGCGTCGTTGCGTGTAAGACCGTATTGTGTTTGGCCTCTGCCGGAAATGAATGGAAGTTGATCATTGTCTTGCCTATTGTTCACAGGTCCATTATCTGGCAGCCTCGGTTCCTGACAGAAGAAACAGACAGGGTGGCTAACTCCGTTATGAACACATGCGACCCATGCTCCCTCGGTCTTCCCAGTTGTGCATTAGGAATGTGTTAAATAGAGCCCCCCCCCCCGGTTATGTAGGTCATGTGAAGAGTTTTGCTGTCTAGATTAGTTATGGATCCGTAATGTACCCAAGTTCAGGCACTGGCTGAACAGCCCCTGTCTGTAATCGCGCCTATATCCTATGATAAGGAAGCAGCCAAACGGATATGGCGTACAGCGACGATCAACATGTTGACCGTGGTGTATATAATGCCCCCAGGTGGGCCTTAGGGAATATCCCTGGGGCGAAGGTGTTACTTACATTTGTTTATTTATGTTTTTTGTGTGTGTGTGTGTGGGGGGGTCTTTTTTTTTGTGGGGTGGGGGGGGGGGGGGGGGGTAGCGTTTTTCACAGCCTTTCTGCTAACCATGTGAAATGCTCTTGTGCGCGACAGCCTCTTCTCTCAGTAATCCGATATATTCCGAGTGTCTTGATGCGACACAGCTTACAGATTCATTTGATGTGCGCATCCTGTCCGTGTGAGCAGTGTATACACATGAAGCGGGATTCGGACTAGAGGAAGTCTGTCTGCACACAGTGTTGACCCTCGAAACAGAAGCGAGCGGGTTTGCGAGTCAGGTGTTGGATAGGTTTGTCAGGTGTTCTATAGTTTTGTCAGGTGTTCGAAACGCGTAGACTGCTGCACCGTCTGTGGATCAATGCATCAGGCGAGGTTCAGGTCTCTTCCTCCCAGTCATGCAAAACTCGACAATCGACGGATTATAACTAAAAGAGACTAAACTAAATTTTGTTTCTCTCATCTTTAAACACCCTCCAGCCTAATTCAAGCATCTGTCCGTTCAATATGCAAAATATTACTGTCTTATTGGGCCAAAGAATACAAAAAAGGAAACCTATTTCGAAAACCGTTCAGCCATTATTTTCAAATCCATTCAGCGATTTGTTTTCCATTTTTTTAGGTTGTACAGTCGCCAATATTCTTCTGCCTTCCATTATGGTATCTGGCTAACTTCCATTACGCAGTCTCGCTTCTTATGTCGATCGAAAGGCGTTATGTTAAGGCAATGGGTTCGACAAGGACGCAACCAACGTTCGAACCACTCTGGCCGCGTTCAGCAGGTGAATGGAGATCTTGATAGGTATGAGTCGCCATGACGCTTACAGAATACTTTTGATCGAGATGGGGCGAATCCATCAACTTAAATAACCCAGCCTTTGATTCAGCTTCTTTCCGTTTGAAAGAAACCACGTTTGTTTTCCGGTAATATAGAATAGTAACACTGATGGACATTGATCATTTTCCGCGTGGAGGTTTAGAGAGCGAGACTATATCAACATATAAAGTATGGCCCAATTTCCCATAGCTTATCAGGTTTCACGCCTGTAAAGATCTGTGAAATCCAAGTTCATTTTCAAAGTTGTCTTCGAAAACTGTTTTCGAAGATAATTTACCGAAATATGCCTCGTAGGTCTGTTGCAATTCTCAAGGTCCATTCCAGCATGGAGAACGGGCGAAAAAGGCACACTCCCGACCATGTTTACACGAGAAAGTTAAATTCACCATCCATGTTCAAAATCTCCAATCCGTTCTGCTCCCTATCTTCTGTGCCAAATCTGTCACATTTAAAAGCCCGTCCCAAACCCATGCACCTTGTCGTTTTTCATTTCCTTTCGTCTCCCTGCTTTTTTATGCGCGGGACGATTACGTGAAACGATGAGGAAAATGTAGCAGCCAGTCTAGCAACTGAACCAATTTAAAGCTGCACTTCGCGAAAGTATTGATTTGTACGTTTCCAATATAGCCACCCGTGACACTGCCCTGGATACAGCCTCGCTCGCGAGCCAGAAAATCATTTTCCCCTTTGCAAATAGGCTATTTGTGTATAGATCGCTTTTCGAACAACCCACGTTCCACCCCGAATTCCATTACTGCCCACACAACGTCCTCTTTACACACTCTTTTACACTCATGCGGCACGCTGTAGTGAACAGCCAGAAATCCCCCCCCCCCCCCCCCCTTGAAATTTGAAGAAGAGACGAATGCTTTCCAGAGCGATCGTGTCCCATCCTCCTCTTCCACCCCCCACCCCCCCCCCCCCCCCCCCCTCCCTTTTTCCCCCATCTTACTCAACAGTACAAAAGAATGGACCGTTGTCCAATGGCTAGAGCGTTAGCCTGCAGAGTTCAAGTCTGAACTATATGTGGGTTGGATACCCCCCCCCACCCCCCCCCCCCCCCCCCCCACACACACACAAAAGTATTTAGGGTTGACGAGGAAAGGGTCAGGGAAAGGGATTTGAACAAGACGAAATGACAACAAAAATGAAAGTCACTGTAACATTTGTGACCCGTAATTCCACCAAAGTATCATGAATCATAGCGAACTCGACTTCTGAGCATTACACACATGTGTTCAATGAAGTGACGCTGTCGACAAACAAAACTGACCGTATCAACAAGGAGTGATGTAGCAAGTTTCCAATACAATGAATTCCTTTTGGATAAGACACTATTTCACCCATGATGACCAAACAGGAAGTGCAAAAAGTACGAGCATATGCTATTTCGATTGTCTCTTTACGTACGTAATTAGGTATACCACCTGCCCCTCCCCCAATCTGTTTTTGTACACTATGCTCTTGTGTTACCGACTTCTTACACACAGAGTTATTTGTTTCCGGTCCTCATGGGAGATTACAAACACCTCATGCGGACTTCTTACACACATGCACACAGAGTTATTTGTTTCCGGTCCTCATGGGAGATTACAAACACCTCATGGTCAGTTATACGTTTAAAGTTCAACACTACCTATAAACCGTCAGGTTAGTGAAGTGCAAGAGGTTGTATGCTAAAGGCACGGGACATTATGCAGGTCAAAGCCCGATCTTCTTCAGCTGCCTTTATCTTCACTACACTGCAGCAGGTAGCCATTTACGGCTGGCTGGACAAAGGAAGTTTTGAAAATCTGATCATACGAGAGGTTCAACGTCACCCAGTGATGTGTCCGCTTCCCTTTTTCCCCCTGTGTCCGCTTCCCTTTTTCCCCCCTGTGTCCGCTTCCCTTTTCCCCCTGTCGTATTAAGATTTCATCAGTGCAAATGGTGGCTCTGGAACCGTGCATGTACAGAGATATACAGGCCTAAATTGTTTCCACTGTTCACCACAGACACTAGCTGCACATAACAGCATCCTTATCCTTCTCCAGTTATGTCACAAGCAACTGAGCATAAAACGTTTCCGTTCAAATATAAACAAAGAAAATGCACATTTGACAGCATTTTCACTTGGTAAACATTAGGCCGTTAGATTCATGTATCTAACATTTACGTCCAAAATAAGTAAACGATATATTAATCTTGCTACCTTATCTTTAATGCAGTTGGCTCCTCATATAACGTTTACAAGCAAACAAACAAGCTTCTTAGATCAACCTCCAGTAATTTCAGCGACAGTTGTACGAACGTGTTTATTTGAATATGTCGCTCTGAATTTCTTACCAGGGTCACATCAACCTCCAGTAATTTCAGCGACAGTTGCACGAACGTGTATATTTGAATATGTCGCTCTGAATTTCTTACCAGGGTCACTGCATTACATGTTAAGACGACTGTCTCGAAACGAACAAGCAGCAAAAGCCGGAATACAGTTTATGCCATTTTATTATTTTTTTTAAATTTCCTACAACCGGTGTTCCAATATCACGTCATGTTATCAACCTTCCACCCATCGCACAAGGGCCGATAAACACGCAAAAACAACACCCGAACATCACCGCCCTCATCTCCTGCCGGCTTGCAGCCCCGTGTCAGATCCCCGGGTGAACGTTCCGGAACATCAAGCACCGATGCAGAAAGAGGTCTTGGGGTGTGCCGTCAGATTTACACCTACGCCCAGCCAGGTGAACCAGGGAGGAGGGGGGAAGCCCTTCACGCTCCTCTTACCTGTCCCTCGGCGACGCTCTCCAGTCGCCACGTCGTGTAAATCTCGCCCCGCGCACCCTCCGCTGCATCAAAGCGGCAAATCTAACATGAAAGGGGCCCACTATACCGGCACCCCCTCCCCGAAAAAAAAAAAAAAAACCACACAAAAAAAAACAAACCTCGGCGAATGGAGAACGCGAGAGAAAGATGAGAGTGATGAGCTCCTCTGCTGAAACGGGGAAGATGACCACAAGCGCAGCGCCCGCCTCGGCTGCCGTCTGCCGTCTCCTTCCTGTAGCGAAAGGTAACTTGTTGTAGGGAAAGGTAACTCATCCGACAAAAAAACATTGTCGGCTCTACGACGAGCGCCTTCCGGGTCTTGTTACGAGGAGCGCAGCGGCCGAAAGCGAACGCTCGTTCTTTTTTCCACTCACACGCTGCACAAGGAAGATTCGCTGCTGCCAAACATGACAAGAACGCTTAGCTAGCAAAACAATCTCGTTCTGACCTTGCACCGAAGTAGGATGCAGTTTCTGCGCGAGATGGTCGAAGCCTGTACTCGGGATAGGAAACCTTGCGATCGATCGCATCGTTTCCTAAATGCAACACTGTTTGGGGGTTGTGCACATAGGATGGGTACTGTGAACCGTGAAATGAGACTATAGAAACTGGTAGCACACTTTCCCGGCTGCTTATTTTGTTGCTGTAAAAGCGTCCGACCTGATCACTGCTTATTTGCGAGAACTAAAACTGGAGTGACAAGAATTTCAAAGACATTATACGGCATAGTAGGACATTTGTTACTGGGGATATTCCAAAAGAAAACTTGAACAGGTCATTCTTTCAATGAGTATTCAAATAGTAATAAGATAACGAAATGATCTGTTCATTTCACCTGAAAATGCGCATATTCTACGTATATACACGCAAGCACATGGACTTGTTTTAAAACTCGGTCGACACAAGTCCTGATACGATGCAAAGACGACAGAAAGGATTGATCGCCGAGTCTTGTAGCAAGCATACGTTTGTTGACCTGCACCGAAAGGAACTGAAAAACGACAGTTACAGGGTGGGTGAACGGATGTGGATAAATTTAGGATAGGAAAAAAGGGAGGGGGGGGGGGGGGCAGGCCATTTTTCCATACTTCACTCCTCCCCAACCGAAATGAAAAAACATTTCAACAGGTGTTCACAGCAAAACCGCAGAAGGTTCTAACCCCTTAAGTTGTCAGAAACTAACCTTCCGGATAACCTGCTACGTAACCAAAACCGACAGGTGGCCGGCATAGCAGCTGCGAATTTCTCTCTGCCTTTGGGTCAGAGGTAAAAAAAACCAAACTTGCCTTTGGGGTCAGAGGTAAAAAAATAACCAAACTTACAAGAAGGCGGAAAACGCACAAGAATGGACCAGGTAGCAGCGAGGGGCAAAACTTACATGCAGGTCATATGGACCCGTTGTTTGATGAGTAAACCATATTGGGTGCATGGACCAACTGGGGATAGCCTGTGCAGAGAATGAGGATCGGTATACAGAAGGAAGATGGACCAGTTTAGGGTAGGGACATGGGTTGGGAACATGGATAAGGGGAACAAACCATACAGACAGGAACATGGATAAGGGGAACAAACCATACAGACAGGGAATATGGATCAGGTAGAGAAGCAGCGAAGCGTATGAAGAGTGGAATATGGGCCAGTTAAACAGGTGGACATGTGTGTGTGTGTGTGTGTGGGGGGGGGGGGGGGGGGGGGGGGGGGCCATGGATGGAGACAATATGGATAAGGGACATAGGAATTTGGACAAGGGGAGCAAACCACACAGAGTAAATATGGACCAAATATGTAACGAGGAGCAAAACCAACAGACGGGAGAATATAGCCCAGGTATGTTAGGAGGTTGAAAAGCATATCGTCGGGCACTATGGACCAAGGAGCAAAACGTGCAGACACGAAGTGTAGATCAGATAAGTACCGAGACGCAGAACACGTTGAGGGTGGAGGAGGAGGGCGTGTGTGTGAGAACCTAATGCGTAAAAAAAAAAAAAAAATCTCTGACTGGAACTGGACCAGCTGTCCGACGATGACGGTGCAAACTTCCTGAGGCTGTGAAACAAGCTGTAGACTGCTGTACACAATTGCCGCGAAGGTGTTTTACGACATGCAGTTTAAAAAGCAGAGAGTGAGACGGGAAAAGGTGGGGTGGAGTGCTGGGGAGGGGAGAGGCGATTGTGAACGGCTTGCTTGATGGAGAGACGATTCGGATTGGCAGGCAGTCTGAGAGGGGCGATTCTGATTGGATGGTAGGGTGGAAGAGGAGCCAGATTGAAAAGCAGACAGTTGGGTTACAAACTATCACTTCCCTGTGGTAGACTCCAGTCATCTGTGTACTAGGAGCACCTGACTTTACATGATGCTTCTTCAATCGGGAATGTCCACAACCTGGATGCTTCCAGACGTGAAATATGCCACTGAGCAGTGCCTCGACGCACACGCCTGTTTGTCAGTGCCGTTAAAGAAAAAGAACCAAACAAGTATACATTTGACGTTTCCCCCAGGGCAGCTACGCCAATTTGTTCCGCCGCTCACCTTGAAGGAAGAACTCATCTCTGTCCTCGCAGGTTTATCGCCTACTCTCCTTTTCGGCCGTTTATCTCCCAGTGGCTGGAGTCGTGTGAGAGAGTTCAGCATGCGCGAGTCAA
>CM031605.1:53231904-53246904 GCA_018398815.1 Conus ventricosus
TGAGAATGTAATCTTACTGGATGTGTATGATGATTATTCATGCGAGTACATACTTTTGTTTGAGTTACATAATCCATTGGGAACATAATCTTGCTACTTAGGCCGAGCTTAAGTTTTGTTGCATAATCTGACTGTAACCTGTGGTATGCTTGACATAACAGCAATGCTCTGTTCTTCATAACGTCACCGATGACGCTGGTGAATTTGCTTGTGCATTACGAAACGTAGCGACTGTATCACATCCGTGTTAGTCTTTTGCATACACCGATTTCCCAGACATCTTTAAAGGACAAACCGACAAACCTGTGTGTATATTTGTTCTGGATCGAACCGCGTGATTTGGATCATAGCTCTTGTGGACGACGTCAAGGGATTTTGTTTGGTGAAAGTTTCCCCCACATCCACACAGTCCCAACTCCCCGCGTTGTACAAACAGTGTAAGATCTCATGTGTTGGTACTCCCCTAAGAAATCGTTGATGGCCGAAGGTCATCCACGAAATCAATGGCCAGTTTAAAGCGTTGAGATTGGGTAGGCTGGCTGGCGGAGAGATAGACTGCGGCGGGGAGTCGGGCAAGTACAATTGAAAAAAAGATCAGCTTGTGAATAAAGATAATGTTACGAGGCCACCAGTCGAATAGCAAAACAAATGACAACGCAGACAATGCTTTTCGACCCAGAAGTTTTCAACAGACGAGAGAGAGAGAGAGAGAGAGAGAGGGGGAGAGGAGGGAGGGAGAGAGGGAGGCTGAGACAGAGACAGAAAGAGGCTGAGACAAAGACATAGACAGAGAGAGAGAGAGAGAGAGGCTGGGACACACAGACAGACAGACACGGGGGGGGGGGGGGGGGGAGAGAGAGGCACCTTGCTTCTGTAATATTCCGTCTAACGACAGTCATTGTAGTCTTGTAAAGAAAAAGCAAGGGCTTTGGTGTCGAACGTGCCTCTTTGCCTGCTACAACTTGAAGCTGCCGTTGTTGGCCAGGGGGAGAGAGTGTATGCTTCATCCTGCAATGGTTGCTAATGGCTTGATATCTCCGAACTCCATGTAGCCGCATCGCCTAGCGTGAAACTTGTGTTGCAGTATTTGTTAACGTAACTATTTAACGCAGTTCATATGTTATTGATCTTACTACCGCTGTTTGAAAGCAAAAGCTGTCGTTTCCCTCCTGTAATGGAATCGACCATCTTAAATGACCTTCCCTCGCAGACGTTCCTGGCAAAGGAACTATCATCTCGCTGAGGAGCTAATCACTCCATCGACCAAACCTCTACAGGGACCACCTCGTCTTCCTTCTCAGGATGGGAAAAAAAACCTGCCAGCCAAAAGGAATAGACTGACAAGACTGCCACTTGGATTTGGGTATGACGAAATGGACGATTAGTACAGTCTTCCCAAGTTCTGCGAGACGTATTCAGGTAGAATGTCCATTATTAAACACGGGGAAACCTCAGGCTCTTTATGATTCATGCCACATTTCATGATCACTGGTATCTGGAGCCGTTTAGAAATCATCCATTGCTCCCAAACAGAGAACATTCTTTGGTGCGAGTTCTAACATCGGGGAAAGGAGGAGGACAGATCTGGACTAAAAGCAGAGAGAAAAAACATTGGCGTCGAGTGACATGTCCTTTCCTGTGTTAGGTTACCATGTGTCTGTTCCCTGCACATGCAGAGATCCTGTCTGATACATACTATTCTGTATTTATTATGATTTGTGTCCACACGATGTCTCCTATACAGATTGCGTTTTCTTTTTTTTTCCCAGAACGACTGAATAAAAGGAAGTTTCAATCATAAGCGGTCTTGTTTCTTCCGCGTTCAGCCTGCGCATGAGTGGTTCATGTATGATACTCATTGCTTTCCAATCTTGACACCACATTTACCTGTTCGTGAATAGAGCGTGCACATACCACCGGCTGCGTTTTTTGTTTTTATATCCTACACAGGTGTGTGTATCTCATTGAATGTGACGGATATAAATCGAGGTCTAGTCTGAGATGTGAAAGTAGTGCTCGCTTTAAAGACCCCACGCCAAGACCAGGATTGTTCCGGGCAAAATAGTGTTGTGGAAAATTGTACAAAGAGATGCTAGAGATTCCTGACCTTTACATGCCAACAGAAAAATGTCCTCTCTCTCTCTCTCTCTCTCTCTCTCTCTCTCTCTCTCTCTCTCTCTCAAATTTCCGATCATGTTCAGTCGCTGGGTGTCATTTACGGAAATGTTCCTATAGTGAACGACGACAGGATCTAAAACGCTGTCATGGAAGGAAAGAAAACATGTTAACAGAGTGGACCTAAATCAACTCACCAGAAACCAAATCAAATCGCATTTGCTTACACAACCACAAACGTATTTTCATGTCATTCGACACATCATCTTCCAGTTTCTTGTGCAAAACTTTGATCTGTGCAAAACGCTTTCTGATACGCTAACAACTCTCTCTCTTCTCTCTCTCTCCTCTCTCTCTCTCTCTCTCTCTCTCTCTCTCTGACGTTGTCAGTGACATTGTCCTGAAACACCTTGCTCACTTGCTCACAAAGAACTATGTCCAATGAAGATGCCAAGACTAAAAATCAAAAACAAGTCAGATCATCGAGCATAACGGGTGGAAAAGTCCACCTGTATAAACGAAACCCCCATACATCCCCCCCTCTCCTCCCGGCCTCACCACTACCACCCCAACCTGTGCCCATACCCGTTTGCTCCACAGAGAGAGAGAGAGAGAGAGAGAGAGGACGAACGACTGATGGAGTATATTCGGCTGAATGGGTTAGCAAATGAAACGCGCTGCTTAAAAATAGTAAATAGAAAAGAAAAAAAATCAACAATCGTCTCATTAAACGCCGAGAAGTAACCGTTCCTCTTATCCAAAAGTCTTATACACAAAACAAGGAACACTGGGGCACGGCATCGGGTGAAGTGCGTGCCACCAATACGGAGAGTTTCAATAAACACAGAGAAAAAGAACCTAACATTCCACCGATAGCGAAACAGTACACAACTTATCCACCCGCTCTCTTACCCACTCCAAAACGAGTGCATTCTGAAAATCCGTTATTAACCCACAATCGCTGCACTTAGTAACCAGGTCTTGCCCCCCCCCCCCCCCCCCCCCCCTTTTTTTTTTTCTTTTCTTTTTCTTTTGCGCCTTCTTCCTCGCTTGGCAATAGTCGTAACAGGAGGAACTTAATCTCTCTTCCACCTCCCACCTTCTCTCTTCTCTCTCTCTCTCTCTCTCTCTCTCTCTCTCTCTCTCACACACACACACACGCACGCACGCACGCGACGCACGCACGCACGCTCGCGCGCGCGTGTGCGCACACACACACACGCACGCACGCTCGCGCACACGCACACACACACACACACACACACACACACACGCTGGGCCATTTAGCGAGATGTTCGGCGATACGAGGGTGAGACGAATGGTAAAAAAAGAAAAGACTCTTTCTCAATTGTTTGGAACGCTGGCACGTAACCCAGGCAATTACAGACTCGCAGATTAGGTGCTAGAGTAAATAGTACCGTCTGTTTTCTCTCTCCCTCTCGCATCTTTGCAGGCAGCCGAGTTTTTTGGTGCAAAACAGTAACTTAGCGCACAGAAACAAGACACGAGAACACCAACGAACAAACCGACGGAAAGAACAAAACATGAAACGGCAAAGATATCAAATAAAGATTACAATAGATATAGTATAAACGAATCCAATAGACGGGGACAGCTTTCTATCTAAAAAAAAAAAAAAAAAAACCCCACAAAACTGCAAAGGCATCAAACCGAGACAAAATGGATACCATAAAAATGAATAAAATAAAGAAAGCTTTCTGGCGGCTGTGTGTGTGTGTGTGTGTGTGTGTGTGTTCATAAACATCCGCCCTCCCTTTCCTCCCACTCCCACCCCACAATTTCCTCCCTTGGACAATATCTACGTGACATTCACATTGTTCATATTTTGAGATGCAGATTTCCTCACGAAATTACACAGAAAATTTAATAAATAACAGAGGTGACTTTTTGTTTCAAGTTCACTTCCGTACATTATTTCATTTATATTTCATCCAGTTTGCCCTCTCTTCCGGGGGACTTTTTGCCGGAGTTGTTTTTTTTTTTTTTAACATTTTATACCCCCCCCCGCCCCCCCCCCCCCCCCCCCCCCCCCCCCCCCCCCCCCCCCCCCCCCCCCCCCCCCCGTCACCCCCTCCCCCAGTATCATTACTCGTTTTATGCAGATTATTTTCCTACAGTATTTCCTTCTCATTTTGCTTTTCCACTCTTCATTGGCTTCTTCGCGATGTCGTTGGGTTTGGCTTTTTAGCCCTAGGTAGTGAGAATATCACAGAATTACACAGACTGTGTGTCACCCTTTGATGCTATGGGCAGACCGACACAACCAGCAGGGTTCCACTGATCAAATCATTCAACGGTCGAAGGTCGACCCTGCACAGGCGATGTCAGTGGTTCTGTTTTCAAGACGGCCTTGGATAATCCCCATATGCATGTAGTAAATAATCATAAATCACAAATTCTTGCCCCTCTTTCATTCCGATTTGACCCATAACCCCTCAGTCCCAGCTTCCCACCTGCACCTCTTCCGCCACCCCCCCCCCCCCCCCTTTTAAATCTGTGCAATCATTGTTTTAATCAGAGAGTAACTGTGTTAGCCTGCATTTGTTTCCCTCCACTGGTTATTTATCGGCAAATACATTAAAACCACTCCTGCGGCATTGACAGTCCCACTCCAATGATGAAAACGGTTAATGGTAGAACTTTCACAACGTAATCGCCACAAGAGAGATAATGTTGCTTATAACCCAGCCGACCGCAAAGGACCATATCAGGGCTGAGAACACTAATACTAGTACTGCAAAGAATTAACAACACATCCAAAGAGGGGTGGTGGGGTGGGTGAAGGCTTTCAAGGGGAAAAACCGAGCGAAAGGGCCACGGAGACAAGCAGAAAACAAAATATATGAGGACAGAACTGCAGCACGAATTTCCTTTATGGTGTGAAAACAATATACAGTGTAATAACCTCCGGCGTCCCTACAAGCGCAAACAGAACGACGAAAAAGAAGAAACAGAACAACAGACAAAAGGAGAAACAAGACACACACACACAGAGGAGGGAGGAGGGTGACATGTTCTTCGCAATTCTAGCACACAATTTACAGAGGCAAGGACACAATTTACACAGAAAAAGACCTGGAATAAGAATAAAATGAAGGAAGAAGAAAAAAAAATAGAATAAAAATGTATAAGAAATGAGGAGAGAGAGAGAGAGAGAGGAGAGAGAGAGAGAGAGAGGAGAGAGACAAAAAAGGAAAGACAGAAAGAAAGAAGTGGTACTGGTGCCGACGATGCTCACACAGAAGGAGTGCAGTGGAGGGGAAGGAGGAGGAAGACGGAGCATCCCTATCATAACATTGTTATCCGTTCGGCGCGCGTAGAAGTGCCGGCCCCGAATGTTGACAAGGCGGTCAGGTAGAAGAGAGCAGGCGCGAGCACCGCCACCACTTGAAAGGGAAGCCCCTCTTGCTGTACCCACAGAGCCGTCGAATGCGGCGGTAAAATCAACATCATCAAGCGAAGGAAAGGGCAGACAATCCGCAACGAGCGTAGTGGAAAGGGGACGTACTAAGGGGACGGGCGGAGGAGGTGGGGGTGGGGGGTGGGGGATGGGAGATAGATGAAAATGAGCGCAGTGTCATGCCTAACCAAGGAGAATGGCATAAGCGTTGGCAGGTGAGAATGAGACGCACAGATGGGAGAGGAGAGAGAGAGAGAGAGAGAGAGAGAGAGAGAGGAATATACATTTGGAAGTTTTTCCGAGGGTAAAGCTCCTTTTACACTATTTGCTCATCCCAAAAAATCTTACAGAAAATGTATATGCTTTAATACTAACAATTCGTATACTCTTTTATGCACACATATTACATCCACGCGCGGCGCGCACACACATACACACACACAAGCACAAGCACAGAGAGAGGGGGGAGGGGGAAGACAGGGAGGAGGAAATGGAGGGGGGAGGGAAAGAGAGGGAGAGACAGTGAGAGTAAGAGAGAGAGAGACGGGCGGGGGGAGAACACAGATAAAAAATGCAGGGAGAGAGATAGAGAGGAACAATTTCATGTGGTGTGGGCAGATAGGGCCAATTTACAAAAGGACTGGGAACAGGAAGGGGTGGGGCTGAAAGGGAGTGAAGGGGAGAGAAATGGCGTAGCGTGGCGCTGGGTGGAGGGGGAGAGGGAGAATGGGATGGGGTGGGAGGCATGTACATAAACGTACGTCCGAAACAAAAAAGGGCCTTGACAAACTGGCCTCCACAAAAGTTCACCAGGACATTAATCCCACATCGCGGGGTAATCCACAAACCGACAATGTTTTCTGTCCGGCATCCCACGCAGTCACAGGCCAGATCGACACGTGATCAAAACGCCACATCACAGCAGTCAAGATGGATCTGTTGAAGATTTCCCTTGTCAAATCTTTGCTAGAGTTGTACGCGATTTGTTTGACTTCATTGCAGACATGGAGAAGACTGTCCAATGTCTTGCCTCTTTCCCGCAGACTTGCCAATATTTGTGTGAAAAAAAAGTTGTTTTTTTGACAAGATTCCATGTTTTCCTTTTGCATCGTCAGTTTCTGAAAAGAGAGGAGAGAGAGAGAGAGAGAGAGAGAGTGGAGAGAGAGAGAGAGAGACAGACAGACAGACAGACAGACAGACAGAGACAGAGAAACAGAGAGAGCGAGAGCGAGAGAGAGAGCGACAGAGAGATTGAGGGCGATAGAGAGAGAGGGGGGAGGGAGACAGAAGGGGAAACAGACAGTATGTGCGACAGACAAAGAGAGAGAGAGAGAACGAACGAACGAACGAACGAAATTTTGTTTATTCAGGGATATGAGATAAGCATACAAGTGTGCTTTTTTACACTCAGCCCTGAGGCTAAACAAAAATCACAACAATAGAGCAGAAAGTAAATTGTCTATATATGTATACCAAAAGAAGAGGAAGAAAGAAGAAGAAAAGAAGAAGAAGAAAAAGAAGAAGAAGAAGAAGAAGAAGAAGAAGAAGGAAAAAGAAGAAAGTATGAGAAACATAATACGCAATATAGTGTACGCGAACTATTTACACGACTGACAAAGGCCACAGGAGATAATTCGGTGATCAATTAAAGAAAAGAATAAGACAGAGCATATGCTAGTTTAACCATGAATTTTAAAATAAACATTGATCCAATGATAATGGAAAATAGTACATACATATGAAATAATAAGTAAAAGATAAAATATGCAGGGTTCAATTTCTGAATAACAACAGTTGCTGACATTTATACTTATGATATTAGCTCAGACTGAATACTAGGGAACTGTTAAAATGTTTTTCATTTTTTTCAAATAGAAGGCGTTTTATACGCAACTTTAAACGAATTAATGCTTTTCTTCTGTTTAACATATTTTGGCATAGAATTCCAAAGTGTTCCACCAGAGTAAACTAAGCTACTTTTAAAAAGATCGATTTTGGTTTCGTAAGATTTATGTTGTTTAGTATATCTTGATTGATTGATTGGAAATATTGCAGATATATTTAGGGTGCTATTGGTTAATAATTCTGTACATCATTATTGCTTTATTATATTCAAATTTATAAGGAAAGGCGGCAATATATCTAATTCGAGTAATCTTTGAGTAGTTATATGTTGAATGCTTTTTGAAGTTAATGTTTTGATAGCCGCTTATGGGCCCTGGCAAACGGTTTTAACGTAATTGCACTGCAGGAATCATAGAGAGTAGTAGAATAGTCAAGGTAGGACTGGATATATGCATGATAGAAATGTTTACGAAGAGTTTATATCTCGGCATTTTTTTAATTTAGTAAGCTGAAAAATTTTCTGCGAAACTCGTTTGCTAAGTGGAAACATGTGGCGACCAGGAAAGTTTATTATCAATAGTGATTCACTAACACTTTATGAGTATAACACTTATTCTGATGTTGTTATTAATAAATATAGGGGGCATTGGAGTACTTAAATTTGTCTTTTTTGGACGTGAAGTATCAAGCATGTACTTTGTTTTCTGTCATTTAAGACATGTGATTTCAATTCTGTCCAGTTAATTAGTCGAGTTACATTTTCTGGCAGGTTATTTTGAGAAGTGTTCAATCAGTATGTTTGAAATTAATTGATGTGTCATCTGAAAAAGGTGGGACGAGTCTTTAATATGCAGAGGGAGATCGTTTATATAGACTAAAAAAGAAGAGGGACAGAGTACTGACTTGTGGTACAAAAGTTTAGAGGGTAAACAATGGAAAACTGTCGTGTTGTTAATGAGAACTGATTGCGTGTCGTTAGTGAGGAATGACTTAATGAGACAAGACCAGGTGTCAGCGTTTTGTAAGAGCCTGTTTACGGAATAATAGTTGATTGATTTTATGACACAAAGGCTTTACGAAATCAACAAGAGGAACTCGTGCATTCTAAATATTAATAGCGTAGCCATTGATAACTAAAGGTTATTAGTGCAGTATGACAAGTTGATTCGATCGAAATCACGACTGCTGGGATGGATTAGATTATATTTAAAAATGGGGAAGACAAATGTTTATGAGTGTTTTTCGAAGAAGGTTTCGATAGACGCGAAATGACAGAAATTGGTATGTAGGTTTGAGGGGGTCCTTTTATTTCCAAGATTTTAAAAGAGGTATTGACTTTAGCTTTTCTTAAGTATATTAGGAAAATAACATTTATTTTAACACAAATTGTATAAATACGTAAGTGATTCACGAAGTGGGCTGGGGCACTTAGCTTTAAAATGATTACCATCTACGGTATCAAAACCTCTAGTCCATTTTGTTCATATGTATAAGAGAAAAATAAACATCTTAAATAAAAATTGGAGGAATGATCAATTCTTGTTTCTATTGGTTTAGGTTACAGAAGTCAGAGCAGAAGTTTCAAATCATTATTACCTGATTTGTCATTTTTTTTTGTGATATCAGACTATATTGCAAAAAAAATGTTTGTTTAGAATCTCGGCAGACCTTTCCTTCGGAATAACGTTGCCGTGTCAATAATCATTTATTGGTTATGAATATTAGGGCTTTCCAAATAGGTTTGGAATTATTCTGGGGGACAGCTGAATATTAAGTTTTTGAAGTAATTCTTTTTGAATTATCGCACATAGATGTGACCTTGTTTCTTTGTTTTTATATTCTTCAAAATTGTATAGGTTTCAAGTGATTATTCCTTATATGTATGGCTTCTTCAATTTCTTTAGATAGCCATGGGGTAAGGGTGAATATCTTACCCTTTTGTGAACATGGGGCAGGTTTATTGTATATATCAATGAAAATTTTTGTGCCAGAGTTCAAAAGCTTGGTCAGGATCTGTGTATACTGGATTCACGGGTTAATTGTGATTCTGTAATCTTTAGGAAAAGCATTCTTATCAAAAGCTAAAAGATCTTATGTAACGTTTTGTGTGGGTTTAGGAATTTTATATTCTTTATAAACCAAGTTACGCATATGGGTAAATGATCACCTACAAACACATAGGGAGTGCATATTTTCAGTAATATTGGTTATTGGTTATTAACATAGATATGATGAATTAACGTTTCCGATGTAGACGTTAATGCGTAGGTAGGTAGAATTAACTAATTGTGACGCCCCAAAATTTACGAAAGTTGATTCATGGGGATTACTTTTACAAAGATCTATATTGAAATCTCCTAAGAGGAAGACTTCGCAATTTCGTGAGTGTAACGTCTTCCATCATGTTGTTAAATATATTCATACCAATTGAATGTTCGCTGGGTTCCTATACGAAATCCAATAAGTAATGGTTGTTGTTTTTAATCTTAACTTTCAATTCCAAATCGACTTCAAGCAATGCCTTCGGAAAGCTGTTACACGTTGATAGTTAGAGAAAGTCTAGAATAAAGTATCAAACTGATTGTAAAGGACCCTAAGGAGTCAAGAGGAAGGTGTGGTACCCTGGTATTGAAAGTCAGATTCTGTTATATTTGATTTGTTAGTCTTGTTCCCAGCACAGCAAAATATATGGAATTGCTTTCCAGGAAATTAATAGATGGAGGCAGTTCGTCGCGACTTGTAAGTATTGATTAATATTTAAGTATAAGCCTATTCTAAGACCCTCTTTACTTGGCCAGTCATGTACATGTCGACATTTTAGACGAGAAAACAATTTGCCACATGTACTAGATCAATGAAGAGAGGAAGAGAGAGAGAAAGAGAGAAGAGGATCAGAACGGTTCTTGTCACTGTGTACCACATATTGTTGGCATAGCTTTAGTCTCGGGAGACGATGGATCTGCGCCCTCTGCGAATGTTAAGTTGGTCATACAGCATCTGCTGTGGCTGTAAAGGACCCACATGGGAGTGCAGTCTCTGCTGCCTTTGAAGCTCTTGAAGCGCCGAGTCAGCGGCTGGCGCAGCTGCTTGTTCTTTCTCTGTGCGCCGCTTGTCATCGGCAAGCTTCGGAGCCTTATCTTCGCCAAGCCTCAGCCCAGTGTTCACAGTGTGTCTCCAGCTGGATCTGTCCCGGCAAGCTCTTCCCAGGTGTTGGTGTCGATGGCTTAGGTCGCGATTGCAAACATCCTTGAAGCGGAGTGAGGTTTCCAGTTGTTCTTTTGCTAGAGGAACGCTCTGCGTACTGATGTCTGTGGGAATCCTGCCGTGTCTTCGACGCACAATGACCAAGCCACCTCTGAGGCGACGCTGAGGAGAAGAGTGGTCATGTGGGAATCTTTGCACGCTCAAGCACCTAGTTGTTTGTCACGCGGTCATGCCATGGGATCTCCGAGTAGCGCCGGAGACAGGCATGTGGAAGGCACTTAGCCTCTTCTCTTGTGAGGCCTACAGGGTCCAGGATTCAACTGGCGTACCAGGGAGAGTGCTTAGACACAGGCCTCGATAAACAGCATTCTGGTGTTCAATGTTAACTGCTGTCTGTTCACACTCTCTGAGATCGTCTGGCCAGGGTGGTAGAGGGTTGCAATCCTTCTGTTGATCTCCGTATCCAGAGAGAGGTTGTCGGTGATGGTGGAAAAACCGAGTGTACGTGAACTGGTTAAGGCCTCTATTCATGGTTGTTATGGTGATGCGGGGTTTTGTTTGTTCAGAATATGAGCCATCACATTCGTCTTCTTCAAGTTCTTGTCAGGCCAAAAACTAATCAAAGCTTTTGCAAGCGGTCCATCGGCACGTAACTCTGCTTCGGTGTGGGTGGCCAGAGCAGCGTCAATCTGCAAAAAGCATGTCTCTGATGGTATACTCGTACTTTGCTCTTTGCCTTCAGCCGAGCCCGGTTTTGAACAGTCGGCCATTGGTCGGGTGTGAAGGTAGACACCTCGATTGTGTCCAAAGGGTGCTTAGCAGGACAGCGAAGAAGATGCAAGAGGGTGGGAGCGAGGACACAGCTGTTTGATCTCCACTGCGTATGTTGAAGCAATTGATGTCGAGCCGTAGTACTGCACTGTGCCTTTCATGTGTCGGAGGAAAGACTGGCTCACACCTCAAACGTCTTGGTTGAGGCAGCCTATCTTCGCTAGGACGTTGAGAGTCCGTCTCTGCTGACAAGATCAAATGCCTTGGTCAGGTCATTGAAGGCCTGAAAGGGGGCTTGTGCTGCTCTCATGCATTTCTCTTGCAAGCTGTCTGATGGAGAAAGACCATGTCGATGGTTGATCTATCCGTGCGGAACCCGCACTGCGGACTCTGGGTACACTTGTCAGCGAGCTCTGCAGCCTGTTCAGGACGATCTTGCAAATACTTTTGCCTCAATGCTCAGGAGAGATATTCCTTTGTAGATTGCGAGTCATTTTGTCGCCTTGGTTCTTGTATAATTTGACAATATTGGCATCTCTCATCTCTTGAGGTTACTGCTCCTTCTCCCAGCACTGACATAGCAAGGTTGTTGCATATGTTGAGCGTGCACTGCCGCCACACCTGATGATTTCTGGTGGTATGCATCCTTCCTGGAGTTTTTCCTGGGACTGGCTCCTGATTGCTTTCTCTAGTTTCTGCCAGGTGGGTTCTCATCCCGTTCGCCATAAGGGAGGCTTTCAATCGCATCAAGGGGCCTCGTCGAGTGACGTGGTTCTGTCTGTGTACAATTCGGAATAATGTTGCCACCCATCGATCCATCTGCTTGTATTGTCCTGGATGGTTCTCGCCCGTGAGCAAGACTTCAGTGGAGCTGTAGCTTCTTGGTGGGGCCTATTGCTTTTTGAGGATGCGTGTACAATTGCCCTTGATGTTTCCAGTATCGGCGATTTCTGGATCGTTTTGAATAGCTGAGAAGCAGTATAGTCGTTTGCGGCACGGCCTTGCTAATCTCTGTACGTTGCTCTTTGCGGGATTGTACCTGCAGGGTTCTCTGGCTGGGAGATGCTTGTATTCAGGTGGGCGCTGCGGCGTTCTTCTGTGGCTGGTGTTGAGTGTGGAGGAGTTGGCTCAAAACCAGTCGTTTATGGTTTGTTTTTTTTTTCCGAAAATCTTCATGGCAGTGCTGTTTACGTCTCTCTGATGATGTGGTCCCATCTTCATGGCTGAGCCACCAGGAGGGTCTGAGTCGAACATCCCTCGGAGGGGGCTTGGGTAAATTTCCGCCGCCTTGTGGATGTGTGTCTTGTTCACATCGATGCGAGGTTTGCCTTCAGGCCTAGAGCGATGCATCTTCTTAGGCTGGAGCTTGATCTTGCAGCCACACAATGCGGAGTGATCGGTTTGTACAGTCGGCGTGTGGAAGGTGCGAGTAAAAACGGAACCTCAGGCAGACCGCATGATGATAATCAGGTTAGTGATGCCATGCTTGGGAGCGAGGGTGTCTCCATGACACTTTTGCTGGGGCTTGTCTGGAAGAAGGAGTTGGTTGATGTGAGGTCGTGGTAAGTGCACATCTCAGAGTCGCTGCCATTTTCATTCTCTTTCCAACACTAAACTTACCAAGACCGGAGGGACAGGAATCAGGGTTAGCAGCCCACTCTGGCATTGAAGTGACCAGCAGTAACAAGAAGCTCGTCTTTGGTCGATTCCTCTGATAAGTGAGTCAAGGCTGGTCGTAGAAACTCGTCCTTTGTTTTCTTTGGTGGCGCTGGTGTTGGCGTAGACGTGATAGGTAGACGGGGACCAGTGGTGGTGTTGAGGCGGAGTGATAACAGTCTTTCAGTTCCTTGATGGCAGGGTTTATCTTCCTAGCAAATGAGTTCGGACAGAAATCCGACGCCATATTCTCTGGTGTCTTCAGCGCTCTCCCTTGCCAGAAAAACGTGAAATCCTTTTCTCGGGAGATGGTTCCAGAGGTCAGCAAGCTCGTCTCTTGCAGTGTTGGCTGATTGTCCGACCTGGAGTTCACAAGTCATCGGTGATGTTGACGAAGGTCTTCCGAACATAGTATCGCCAGGATGTTCGTCCGACAGGTCCAGGAGTCATTGTCACTTACATTCCAGGTGCCAAGCTTGGAGAGCTGGAGTTTTTCTTGTTAATTTTGGATTTGCCTTGCTTTTGCCTGGTCAGTGATTGCAGTACGCTTGTTCGGATAATTCCGTACCCTGAGCCCTACGCACCCAGTAGGCAGGGCGAAACTAAACTGTGGCGACGAGCAGACCTATTGGCTGGGGGCTTGCCCAGCTTGAGGCGGGCGGGTTAGCTGGTAGTGTCAATGAGATGATCTCTCCACCGACGAAAACAAAACCCTGCGCCCAGCTCTACGCCAAACGAGCGGTTGGCTTATAACGGTAAACTGCTGCTTCCGTTGTTGTTTTGACGCTTTTGCAGCGAAGGCTGAAGTGTCTCTTGAGAAAGGACCGAGGGTATGTGGGGGTGTGTTGGGGTAGGGAATGTGCAACTATGAAAGGCAAACAAACAGATCTTTCTTTTTCTCTGCGTTCGATGTCGTCTTCCACTAGCACCAACCAAGGTGTGCGTGCAGAGACGCGCTCTCGCCACCACCAAGTTCAACGTTGTTCATTGCTGCTATGCCTTAAGCAGGGTAAAGGGTGTTCAGGCTTTATTCATCCGACTCCGGTACTCGTTAATAGGAACTTTAGCAGCCCGCGTTAGCCACCGGCGTTTAGGGTACTCCTTTTTTCTTCATTAGAGGCGATGTGCGCATGGCGCAGCAACCTTGCCAAAGCAAGGCCGAGGCGGCTGAGCGCGTCGTTCAATCGGGGTTTTTAAACGCCGCTGTGTAAGCGATCTTTACCAGCCCAATTGTCTGCTTTATAATCAATAAGTACTTTTTCATTTGTTAACAAAAAACAGTCTACAATTTCCTGTTGTATTACACGGTATGTCACGGTGCCTAAAAGACCAAAAGAATCATACAAAGTAAAATGTAGTGAATCGATATTCGACAACAAAATTCGCGGCAAAGTTTGGCCAGACTCGAGTCGTATTTATCTGTCATAGAAAACCCAAGGGGTATGTAGCCTCCTAAAACCTTGGTTGTTTTGAATCTGTACATTTTTTGTTTACTCCAGTAGCACAACAAATGATACTCCATGTGGAAATTATTGTTAGTCTACGTGAAGGTGTCAGTGCATACGAGCACATTTGTTGATCTAGATGAAATTACAGGGGACGCCCACTCTTCCAAAGTACAAGCGACGACTCCGGACGCTGTAAACGCCAACATAGAAAGGGGGGGGCCGGGGGCTGTGGGCGGAACGCCTGTGTTTGAACCGTCCACGCGACGAAGACTGCCGACTGAACGAAAGTCGCCGTAAAGTTCTCTAATATTCGGTTTTCGGTGGTTACAAAATTTTACCCCTTCCTTTTCCGCTGTAACCCCCTTCCCTACTACCTTCAGGACTTCCCCATTTTATCGCCTTTTTCCAATGGCCAAACACCACACACACACACTTCTCTCTCTCTCTCTCTCTGGACTCTTCTCACCACGAGCGCGCGCGCGCGTATAGTGCAAAACTGAAGGCCGGAGAAAAGTTGCTGACATTGTGCAAGAAGTTCAT
>CM031605.1:53251904-53286904 GCA_018398815.1 Conus ventricosus
TTCCGCTCTACCACACAGGAGTCTGCATAGCGTTCACCAGGTCGACGCCATATTCTGACACGACCGTCAGCCATGTCAATACAA
This sequence comes from Conus ventricosus, assembly GCA_018398815.1. Taxonomy (NCBI): domain Eukaryota; kingdom Metazoa; phylum Mollusca; class Gastropoda; order Neogastropoda; family Conidae; genus Conus; species Conus ventricosus. The sequence continues at coordinate 53,251,989 of CM031605.1, forward strand.
AAACGGCTCTCATCTGAGAACAGTATGCGTCCCACTGCTGCTTGCGCAGTTGATTCGGGCTTGTGCCCACTGCAGCCTGTCCTGCCGGTGTCTTGGTGTCAGTACTGGACCTCTGTGAGGACGCCCTACATGCCAGCCCTCTCTTTGTGTGGTGACCCAAGGACGGCCTGGCCGGGGACGATCATCAGTGGTACCAGTGACTCGCATGCGGTGCTGCAGACGATAGATGGTTGAGATGTGGACGTTAAAGATGTTGGCGACCTGCCTGGCATCCACACCAGCCTCCAGATGGCCTAGGGCACGATTGCGTTCCTCTGCTCGTAGTCTTGGCATCTCTGTAGCGCTCAGACGGCAAGTCGTTACCTGAACCTTGTAGCGCGGCTTTATAAAGGCTGCATGCCTGCGTACTTGTCGCTGGTTAACTTTGCTCTGCATGGTGTGCACGTACCTCACATGCAGCAACCAGTTTGTCATTTTGTTGACCCTCCAATGCTGGGAATGATGTGTTGCTCACACAATTTTTTCACTGCACGTGAGTCTTGGACCCAAACAACTTGCCACAATGGTTCAATATTGTATATTCACCCCTTTTCACCCGAAAAAAAGCCTTTCAAATTTTCGCGTTTTTTTTGGAAGTCAGTATACTTTTATTCTGGATGTGTTCCATTACGATTTTCTTCACGTCCCAGAGGAAACTGGTGTGTTCTGTGCCAGCTAAATCTGTGGGAAAAAAAAACTGGCGGTTGTTGATGGTACATTGTCAATCTTAAGATAAATGACACTCGCAGTAAACTGAAACAAAACTAAGAACCAAACGACAACGAGAGCAACAACAACAAAACAAGAGAGTATTAGAAAGTGGGAGCAAGTAACAAAACGTACCTTTCAAAGTAAAACAAGCAACTGAACAAAACGTGTAAACATGAGCGCCTCATGCGTTGGCAAGTAACAGGCCAGTAGACGTCAGAGAGAGAGAGAAGAGAGAGAGAGAGAGAGGGAGACAGCGAGAGAGAGAGACAGACAGACATACCGACAGAGACAGACTTCTGTCTGAGAGAGAGACAAACAGATGCACAGGACAATAAAGCAAAGGAAGGGAGGCAAGGAAGAAAAACAAAAGCAACTGCAAAGCTGAGAACACTGTTTCTAGGGGGGGGGGGCGGTCGTGAAGAAAGGAGGAAAGTCGTTCTCATGGGATCGAACGCGTAAATCTTGGTCAGCATGGAATCACATCTTATTCCAGACTGTCACAGCCCCGCCGCCCTGCGGCCTCACTTAACTTGTCGGGAACTTGGGGACGGTGTCTTCATCATCGGAGCCCAACGTGCCGGGACATTGCATGGTTCACCTCGTCACACTGTTTCCCTCTCTCCTCTGTCACAGCCCACTGTAGGTTGTCCGGGACATTTCACGGTTCACCCCGTCACCATGTTTCCCTCTCTCTCTCTGTCATAGCCCAGTGTAGGCTCTCCGGGACATTTCACGGTTCACTTCGTCACACTGTTTCCCCCTCTCCTCCGTCATAGCCCACTGTAGGTTGTCCGGGACATTTCACGGTTCACCTCGTCACACTGTTCCCTTCTCCTCCGTCATAGCCCACTGTAGGTTGTCCGGACATTTCACGGTTCACCTCGTCACCATGTTTCCTCCATCATCCGTCAGATCCTACACAGCGGAATGAGGGCCGCTGTCGCTCGACCCACAGGCACAGAGAAGACAGACGATTCTTTGTGTGTTGAGGAGGGGAACAGAGGGGGAGACGGGCTGTAGTGAGGAGGTAGATTGGTGGGGAAAGAAGAGGGTTGATGACGCGAGGTTATCGAGTCCTCTATAAGGCCTGTTTCGGAAAACAAGTGTTGCATGCGCTCTCTCTCTCTCTCTCTCTCTCTCTCTCTCTCTCACTCCATATGTGTATGAGAGCACTTACGTGTAAGCGTGTGTGTATGTGCGTACAAGCGCACTTTTTGTCCCCTACACGTCACAATCTCTCACGAGTGGACTCCCCTTGTTGATTCTACAGCTGCTGACGATGCAAATCGATGAGTAACGCTAACGCTGAATAACCAGAATCTCCCCCCTGATGACTGTCAACCCTCAGGACTCGAGGACATCTTCAGCCTGCCGATTCCGTGGAAATTTTCATCGACGGGGCTCCAAGCGTACTTGCAATTCACAGGATGATTACGGTCCTAGAATACTTTCAAACAACGGGACCCCATGACAATTATGACCAAGTGGGAAAACGGGACAATTTGAACCACAGGCTCTGAGGACATTTTAGTTCACGTGACACCAGGACATAGGTTCATAGAAAACAGATGATTTCCAACCAAAAGACACTTTCATCCAGCAGTATCCCAGGACATTTTAAAACTACAGTATCCCGGGTCCTTTGAACCCAGAGAGCCCTATGTTATTTTTCAGACCAAAATCATCCCAGTACACTGTTAAATACAGGGGATCCCTACACATTTTCAGCCTTCAGAAACTCCAGGACATTAATTTTTCAACGTTCAGAAACCTCAAGACATCGTGTGTTTTTTAAACCTTAAGAAACCCCACGTCACTTTCAACCCGCAGGTCCCTTGCACACTTTCGATCCATAGGACTCCGGACATTTTCAGACCAAGGAAAACAATATATTTTCCATTACAGGACATTTTCAGACCAGAGGAAAACAATATATTTTCCATTACAGGACATATTCAGACCAGAGGAAAACAATATTTTCAATTACAGGACATTTCAGACCAGAGGAAAACAAGATTTTCAATTACAGGTCATTTCAGACCAGAGGAAATCGAGCCATTTTCCATTACAGGACATTTTCAGACCAGATGAAAAGATATTTCCATTACAAGACATTTCAGATAAGGGAAAAACAAGACACTTTCCATTATAGGACATTTTCAGATCAAACGAAAACAAGACATTCTGCATTACAGGACATTTTCAACCCATGGGATCCCAGAACATTTTCAGCCCATAGGAAAGCAGAACACTTTCAACCCACAGGTTTTCTAACATTTTCAATCAACGAAACCCCGGTGCGTGTCCAGCCCATAGCAAAACGGGATTTTATACTTACGGAATCCCAGGAACAGGTGCAAACCACAGGTCCTCAATTATTCTTTAAATCAACACAATCTCAAGACATTTTCAACCCAAAGTGAAACAGGACATTTTCAACCCATATGACCTAACAAATTTCAACTCGCAGGTTCCCAGGTTATTTTCAACTAACAAAGGACATTTTCAAACCACAAGTCCTCAAAACATTTTTTTACAGGACCTCAAGATATGTTTAACCCACGCAGTTCCCCAAACGTGTGGAAACCCGCATGGCTTCAGGACTTGTTCAAAACAGCTGACCCGAACATTTTTCACGAACTCAAGGAGCAGGTTCTCAGGACATGTTCAGCCCACATGAAAAAAAGAAAAGAAAAAAAGAATAGAACATTCTCAAACCCACATAACTCAAGGACAGTGTCAAGCCGCATGACCCACAAAATTTGAACCTGCAGGTTCCCAGGCACTTTCAGCCTCCAGGATTCCAGACCATTTCACGGTTCGCTTGATCTGAATCTATAGCCTGCTCTGTGGGCCTCACTCCAAGATGCAGTATTGATGCCCACACCGCCTGTGAAACGGTTTGAGGAAATTGCTTGTTTTGATCAATGGATCGATCGGTCTATGTTAGCTTCTGTGATAGGATCTTCGGTTTGTTGACTATGCGTTAGGAATGGAATACTCACACGCGCGCGCACATGGAAGTTGCCGATTCACTTTGTTTTTAATTCAATTCTCCAGTCCCTTTCGGTCATGATTGTCCAATCCGTGTTTCTCTATATTGGTCAGTTCCGTGTGTTTGTGAATCCTCTGTGTGTGTGGTGTGTGTGTGTGTGTGTGTGTGTGTGTGTGTGCGCGTGCGTGCGCGCGTGTTTGTGGTGTGTGTGTGTGTGTGTGTGTGTGTGTGTGTGTGTGTGTGTGCGCGCGCGCGTGCGTGGTAGCCTTCTTGTGTGTGTGTTCGTGTATGCACGTGTGAGTGTGCTTGTGCAAGACCTTGACTGCGCAATTGCCTCCCTTGTTCTACTGAGCGTACCTAGCTGACATGCGCCTCTGTAATGCCCTGGTTCCTCTGGCATCATCAAGGTTCCTTCCAGTGACGTCAGTCTGTACATTATGCTCTCTCCATGTTTTACCTGCCGTTGGAGAGACTGGCTGCACACCAAAACTTCCTGCGCCAAAGCTTTGGTAAAGGAGTCTAACATTAAACAAAGCTGATCTCCTCGTTTTCTGTCATAAAGAAATCAAGGAGCAAGCCAAGCGGATCCAGGCCGACACATTAAAATCAGAGCAATGAGACTATGTGGGGGAGAACACCTGGTACAAAGATAGGGGCATTGGTGAGTGTGAAGGCCCCCACATGTGACGTCAGTTAAGAGGAAGATCAAGTGTTCGAAGCTTGTGAATGATGTCATCGGTGGCAATATCTTTTTTTTTTAAGTGAAATGATTGGTGGGGTTTGTTCTTTTGATCCATCATCAGTTTAATATCAGATTCTGGCTCAAATTTACGCTGGATTATACAGTTAACTGGTGTAACCTTCTAATTGCAGATTGTGGCCACTGGCCACAGCTCATGTGGCATGGCTCTGTCCGCACTAACCAGACAGCATGTCCCTTCTCCCCCACTCTCAACTCCACGCGCGCGCGCACACACCTTTTGACATCTACTCTTTTCCCTCTCCCTCCATCTGGAGTTCTGTGTGTGTGTGTGTGTGGGGGGGGGGGGGGGGGGGGGGCGAGTGTCTGAGTGAGAGAGAGAGATAGAGAGAGAGAGAGAGAGCGTGTGTGTGTGTGTGTGTGTGTGTGTGTGGTGTGTGGTGTGTGTGTGTGTGTGTGTGTGTGTGCGCGCGCGCATGCCCGTGGGTATGCGTCTGTGAATGTGCGAGTACTGAGAGAGACAATCGGTTTGGCGCGTGTGCATGAGTAAGTATATATCAGTTATATATTGCGTGCATGGGCACGTATCAATACATGTGAGCGCGCGCGCGCGCGTGTGTGTGTGTGTGTGTGTGTGTTTGTGTGTGTGTCATGCTCATGCATGCGTGCGTGCGTGCGTGCACCATCTCACCCTCTATTTCCATCTTCCGATTTTTCTTTCCATCCTTTCTTCCAATCTCTCTCTCTGTCTCCTCTCCCTTTTCTTGCCCCCACGCGCCTACAGCCTGACATGAGGGATAGGCAGAGAGAGAGACAGAGACAGACAGAGAGAGAGAGAGAGAGAGAGAGAGAGAGAGAGAGAGAGAGAGAGAGAGAGAGAGATGTGACGCGACCCACAGTGAAAATAAAACCATCTTAATTAAAAAGCGTTGGTTTCCTGCCGGCTCTTCAGCCCCGCACTGATAGCGTCAACCACTGGCCGGCCCCCACAGCCGGTCCACCTTTGTTATTTCAGCACTGAAGTCATTTTTCTGCTGCCGCCTTTCGTTTCTTCACCCTTTTATTCCTTTCTCTCATCAGCAGCTGACCAGCCCTAACAAGGACCGCTCACCTCTGACATTTCACATCCGGAGGTCTTCTATTTCTTTTCTCTCTTTTTTTCTTTCTTTCTTCTTCTTGTTTGTTTCTCTCCTCATTTTCTTCCCTCCTTTTTTAAAAAAAAAATCACATATTAGCCCATGAAATAACATTCTGTCTGCAGACAAAAAGATATCTTAGCAAAAAAAAAAAAAAAAAAGCTGATCTCTGCCATACCATCTGACGACCAGAATACCTGATGGTAAGAGATGGGGTGGGGTGTGTGTATGTGTGTGACTTCAATGTGAGAGGTATCAGTCATTGTGCAACTGAAGTTAATCGACAGAAATTGTGGTCATTAATTTCAGAAGGGGTAAGGGGAACAGAGGCCAGTCTTATCTCAGTCAACTGTCGTTACAGATCGAGAAACATACACAACTCATTAAAAGAGATTTACCAAAACATGCCGGAATTTCGTTTAAAATCGGTCTTCCGTATAAATGTCGGAAGCGATCAAAATGACCCTTTCAGAAACTCGCACACACAAACACGCATGCACGCACGCACTCATTCACTCACTCATTCACACACATACACACACACGCACGCACGCACGCGCACTGGATGGGACATTTCTGAACATGTTCGTGGAGTCGTCCAACGTTGCCTCACATACTTTCATGCATGGGAATAACGGTAACATTTAAGCAGTGTGATTAGTGGAAACATCGCATTAAATGTGACTGTGGTATTGTGTTGCTTTCTGAAATCTTCCATGCCCTAACAGGGGGTGCAGTAAAGCAAATCTTGACTGCCTGAAGAAACCCACACAAGGAAACCCTGCACAACTGCTCAGTCACTCTGAAAGTATTACATTTCTATTCATTTATTCAGTTATCTACCTATTCACTCATCTGTTTGTTTACTCCCGTTTATATATTTTGCTGTCACACTTACCAATCCCCTAAGTCGAATCACAACCACTGTCACGGACGAAAAAGGGAAACAACCCAACTTGGGGAGTCGCCAGCCAATTTTTGTTCGGACATAAGTCCAAACTCAAACATTCTAGGCGCCACGTAGACCGGGCCCATGGTTCGGATCCGGCCAATTAAGCTTAGTGGAGGGGTTTCACCGAGACGGTCCGACCCACCCAGACTGACTAAGCCGTTTTAAACCGACGCCTCGATGTCTAGCGAGACGAGTCGCAGACCGAGCTCAGACTCATCTGGCCACTTTGTGGAACCAGCGTCATTGTTACTCAGACGTCGTGGCGCCCACCCAGACTCAGCTGGCCAATTTACACTGACCAGTGTCCACGACTTAAGCCAAACGGCGCCAGTCAAGTAGGAAAGGGGGAAGGTAGTGTGTGGTGGGGGTGAAATCTGGCTAATCAATTAAATGACCAATTGACCACCACAGAGAGTAACGTGTGTAGGCGTGACTGTCATGATTTGAACATCCAATGGAATTAGAGGGGGATAACTTCGGGTGTCAGGGCGGTAAAAATACTGACCAATGGTACTCGCCCTTTTCGGACAGATCGGAACGAATAAGAAAAAATGTGAGAGGGAGAGAACGGCAGAACGAGGGAGAGAACGAACAGAGAGAGAGAGAGAGAGAGGTTCTGAGTGGAGCTCTGCAGGAGAGAAGGGCAGAGAGAGAGAGAGATGAGGGGAGGAGAGAAGAGAACCAAGTTGAGAGATTAGCATGAGATAGTCTGCAGAGGAAGGACTGAGGAGAGATGTGGAGAGAGAGAGAGAGTTGCTAATTAATGAGAAGAAAAAAAGAAAAGAAAAAAGAAAAGAAAAGCAACCATGTCCATTTGATAAGAGCAGACTAGAAGAGAGAGGAGAAAAGAGAGTGCAATGCGTTAATGCAGGAAGAAAGAAAGGAGAACAGATCGATGTTGATAGTCACTGTTCTACCCTAACCGGGGGTTCGACCTCATACCTGGCAGCGTCACTTCGCCAAGCAGAACCACAGACCAACGCCAACAGTCTCACCTGACCAGGCGCCATCAGACCAAAAACCAGCGCCACAGTTGTGTCGTGTTGTGAAAGTGACAGTGAAAAGAAAAAGAAAAGAAAAGAAAAGACAGTGATTCGTGAATAGTTAAGATCACCTGGCCAGGTAAAGTAGAAATCTATTTATACCCGGGTTAGTTAATGATGTTTTAGATAAATGATTTTGTGAAGTTCAGGAAAGGAGAGAATGTTTTATTTCATTTGATTCCATATGCATTGATGTTTCGTTCTATGAACATGCGTAGTAAAGTTATAGACTTTACTAGTGGGTTGATGTGACGATGCATGATATATGAATGAGATTGTAAGCAAGCTGTGAGGGGTGTTTGGGCTGTGCGCTAGTCCTTCCTCCATCGACATCACCCGAGGTTGACAATTTATTGGCGAGCCTGCCAGGATATTCTGGCCCATTATTATAATTGTTCAACTTCTCAGAGAGGAAGCGGGGTGGGATTCAAGTATTGTAATCCTAAGACAAGGGGTTGTCTTACTGTATGTTTCCAAGATAGTTAAATATAGGCTTGGCATTGCTTCCAAGATAGTTAATACTAGGCTTGCATTTCAGCCCCAGAGTACTCATTTCGCACAGATTGCCTATAAATCGCTCTCATAGTTGGGTCAGGCGCTGGCTCTTATAAAAACTAACTACGTTGTCCCAAGCTAATATTATCATTCATAGGATTGTGCTATTACGTCACTCGTGTCGGTAACCACCAGTTTGCTGTCGTAGTAGTAAAATCTTGTTCAAAAAAAAAAAGAGAGATACAATGGCGGAAGAAAAGGAACACCCCTATTGAACAACTCGTGAGCGTCGCTCGGATCTAGGTTACTCAGGAGATGAGTTGCGAGCGTTCGTTGAAAACCAGCAAAAGATGGAAAGGGATGAACGCGCGGAAAGACGCCGTATCGCAGTAAGGCGCAGGAAACAGAAAGATTAAGGATTCAGGCTAATGAAATCAGGCTCGGGAGGAAACAGAAAGGATTAAAGCTAGGGAAACGCAGGAAACAGAAAGACTAAAGGAAGCGCAGGAAACAGAAAGATTAAAGGTTCAATTAGAGTTGGAGAAAGTGAGAATACAAAGGGAGACCACCGATGATGGTAGTTCACTCTCCAGTGACTCTGTGCGCAGCTATGCCCCCCGACCCAAGTTGCCAAAATTCTGGGAAAGGGGACCGATTCGATTGACGCATACATCAGTCGTTTCGAAACGTTTGCGACCAGTCAGGTTGGCCTCCAGAAGAGTGGGCAGTCATTTTTGTCAGCGCTATTGACGGGTAAGGCGTTGCAGTTTTTCACTGCGTTACCAGCAGAACAACAGTCTGATTTTGGTGCTGTGAAGGAGTCTTTAATGAAGGGATTTGACCTCACAGAGGAAGGATTCAGAAAGAAATTTCGTTCAGCTAGATTGCAAGCAGGGGAAACGTACACTCAGTTTGGTGCACGTCTAGATCACTATTTTGAGAAATGGTTAGAGTTGAGTGGTACGAAAAAGGAGTTCGCTGAGTTGAAAGAGCTAGTTATGAAAGAACAGATTTTGTCAGGTTGCGGCCCTGAGTTAACCATACATTTGAAAGAGAGACAGCCAGAGACAGCAGAAGTTGTTGAAGTTCGCAGAGGTGTATAGAGAGGCACGTTTGGGCACTAAGGTGCAGGAGAAACAGGTGCTAGGCACAGGTGAGAAGAGTGCAAGGAACCAGGGAGTTTTCTGCAAAGTCTGCAAACCCAGTGGTGGGGCAGAAGGAAGGGCAAAGGGACATTTGGTGTTTCATTTGTCACAAGAAGGACACGTGGCGAGGATTGTCGCATGAGGTTCCAGAAGGCAGCAGCCTTGCAAGAGGTGGATAAGGGTCGTCAAGGGAAACGACCTGCAGTGGAACCAAAAGGGATTCAGTCTGAAGAGGTGGAGTGCAGCCTATGGCTAGCACTGGACAGCAGTCAGTGTCAGGATGGAGGGCACTAGGCTGAGTGGTTCGTTACCAGTGGAAGAAGGGTGGATTGGCCAGCAGAGGGTGAAAGTGTTACGAGACACTGGTTGTTCATGCGGTGTAGTACGAACAACGCTGGTCGATAAAGGGGATTTGACAGGGCAAATCCAGACCTGTACTCTAATCGATGGCACTGTGAGGGAGTTTCCAGTTGCTAAGATAGAAGTACGTACCCCTTACTTCTCGGGCGAGTTGTCTGCGTTGGTGATGGAGAAACCCCTTCATGATTTGATCATTGGAAATATTCCAGGGGCAAGGGATCCAGGGGATCCTGAGTTGTTGACTGCTACAGGGGCAGCAGTTCAAACACGGAGCAAGAAGGAGGGAAAAGGGTTGATAAACCGTTAGTCGTTCCGGCAAGGAAGTCAGGCATAGATGTGTCGCCCTGATGAGTTTAGGGCAGCGCAGGAACAAGACCCTTCGCTCGTGAAGTCTTGGGAGTTGGCAAGAGGGGGGAGAAAACAGGAGGTTAGAGGAGGTGAGACAAAATTTTCCCTTGTGAAAGGCGGGCTGTTGTACCGAGTGTTCACCAAGGGGAAGACAGGTAAGGTGACCACTCAGTTAGAGGTACCAGCATGTTATCGTGACACTGTCATGTCAGTGGGTCACGAGTCGCTCATGGCGAGTCATCTCGGCACCAGCAAAACAGCTGACCGAATCTTCGATGACTTTCATTGGCCAGGAGCAATGGCAGACATAAAACGTTTCTGCATGTCATGTGATGTGTGTCAAAGATCAGCCACAAGAGGGGTGAAGAGGAAGGCGCCTCTTAAACATCCCCCTTTAATTGACACACCAATCAGGAGGGTGGCTATTGATCTGATCGGCCCAATCTCGCCCTGTTCCAAAGGTGGGCACAGGTATGAGACATGTAAGGTTGCAAGGGAGAGTTTGCAGGAGGCTAGGGTCGTCCAGAAGAAGCAGTATGACAGGAAGGTGAGGAAGCAATTCCTCAAGGTGGGAGATCAAGTCCTATTACTGCTTCCCACGGATCACAACAAGCTGCTGATGCATTGGAAGGGACCATTCACCATCATTGAAAAGGTAGATCAGGACTACCGAATCGATGTGAATGGGAAATCAAAACTTTTCCATGCAAATTTACTCCGCAAATTATTCAGCGTGAGAGTCAGCACATAGGCGCAGCAGCAATCATTGATGGAGGTGAGGGAGACCCAGCAGAAGAGGAGAGATTTTGTTGCCTGAGTTTCCAGGAGAAGAGTCATACAGGGATGTGTCACTGTATGAAGGGCTAGGCAGTAGGAGACGGGGGGAAGTTAGGGGGCTCCTAGAACAGTATAGGGCGTCCCTGACTGATAAACCAGGCAGGACAACTCTAGAGACATTACGGTGGAGTTGACATCACAGAAACCCGTACATGTGAAAGCCTACCCGATCCCATATGCCACCAAGCAAGTGATCGAGGAGGAGGTAGAAAAGATGTTGACCTTGGGGTGATTGAACCGTCCAAATCATCATATAGTGCACCCGTCGTCTTAGTGAGGAAAAAGTCAGGTGAGCATCGATTCTGTGTCGACTATAGACGTCTGAACAGTGTCACCAAGGTCGATGCAGAGGTCATACCCAACATGGAAGACCTGTTCGCTCAGATCGCCACAAGCAAGAGCCAGTATTTCACCAGGATCGATCTGAGCAAGGGTTACTGGCAAATAGCCTTGAGTGAGGACTCAAAGGAAGTCACAGCATTTTCCACTCCTATGGGGCATAACCAGTGGCGAGTACTCCCCTTTTGGGGTGGTCAACGCACCTGCGGTCTTTTCTCGAATGATGAGGAAGCTATTGACGGGAAATTTGGGAAAGGTGTTGTGAATTTCATGGATGACATTCTGATAGCATCCGAGACATGGGAGGAGCATATGAGGCAGCTAGGAGCAGTCTTGGAGAGGTTGAGACAAGCCAATCTCACAGCCAGACCAACAAAGTGCCAGGTTGGCTTTCCAAGCCTGGAGTTCCTAGGTTTTGTGGTCGGAGGCGACACAAAGCAGCCGGAAAGAGGAAAGGTGGAGAAAGAGATGAATTCAGAGAGACCAAAGACCAAAACAGAAGTCAGGAGTCTGCTAGGTTTTATTGGGTTCTATAGGGAGTTTGTCCCCAAAATTTGCTGCAATCACGAGTCCTCTCAGTGATTTGGTCAAGGCAGGGAAACCGGCAGTGGTCGAGTGGTCAGACGTGCAGAGCAAGCACTGCAGACGGTGTTGGAAAGACTAGGTTCCCGTCCCCTCTTGAAGCTACCAGATATGTCCAAACCATTTTTGTTGCGGACAGATGCATCAGGTGGTGGGATAGGTGCAGTATTGTTACAGGAGCATGAAGCGGTCGAGTTCCCTGTGAATACGCTAGCAGGAAGTTGACAAAGTGTGAAGAAGGGTACGCAACGGTGGAGAAGGAGTGTTTAGCGGTCGTGTGGGCCGTGCAGAAGTTCCACAAATACTTGTATGGGAAAGAGTTCGTGATAGAGACAGATCACCACCCCCTCAAATTCCTGCAGGAGGCACAGCTGAAAAACAGCAGGGTTCTGCGTTGGGCAATGGCACTGCAGCCCTACAGGTACCGAGTGCAGTACATTCCCGGTCGACAGAATGTCGGAGCTGACTATTTAAGTCGCGTAGTCTAGCAAGCTGCGACTCAGAGGAAGTCAGTCGTATCCGGGGTGCTTTGTTGATAATATGTGTTGATTCCAGTTATGTTGATTGGATATGGGTTCATTCCCAGTTGGCTATGTTCATATTTTTTTTGTGTGTGAGACTTGTTCATATTTTCTTTGTGAGACTTGTTCATGTGAATGTAGTTACGCTTGGAGCATACAGTCGCTTGTGTAGTGATGCATTATTTGCAATAAGTGAGGATGGGGATCCCTCAGTGAAGTGTCATGGATCGTGATCATATTATATTGTGCTTTTCATAAGAATTGTGAAGAGAAGATATGGCAAATCCGCAGGGAGGGGAATTGCATAAGTGCGCACAGAGGTCGTTATAAAATGAGTTGAAATAACGCTAGAGCGCACGTCAATGAGAACTCATTGGAGTGTATTCACTAATGATATATTTTATAATTTATAAACCGTTGGTTGTAAAAGTATTTTTCAAACTTTGCGCGTGTAGCTGTGTGTCAGCAAATTCGGTTGTTGTCTTTTTTGTACCGTTGTTTTGAGACAATGCGGAGCATGGTCTTTTGCAAGGGAAATTGTCACGGACGAAAAGGAAAACCCCAACTTGGGGAGTCGCCAGCCAATTTGTTCGGACATAAGTCCAAACTCAAACATTCTAGGCGCCACGTAGACCGGGCCCATGGTTCGGATCCGGCCAATTAAGCTTATGGAGAGGTTTCACCGAGACGGTCCGACCCACCCAGACTGACTAAGCCGTTTTGACCGACGCCTCGTTGTCTAGCGAGACGAGTCGCAGAGCCGAGCTCAGACTCATCTGGCCACTTTGTGGAACCAGCGTCATTGTTACTCAGACGTCGTGGCGCCCACCCAGACTCAGCTGGCCAATTTACACTGACCAGTGTCCACGACTTAAGCCACACGGCGCCAGTCAAGTGGAAAGGGGGGGAAGAGTTGTGTGGTGGGGGTGAAATCTGGCTAATCAATTAATGACCAATGACCACCACAGAGTAACGTGGTAGGCGTGACTGTCATGATTTGAACATCCAATGGAATTAGAGGGGGATAAACTTCGGTTCAGGGTGGTAAAAATACTGACCAATGGTACTCGCCCTTTTCGGACAGATCGGAACGAATAAGAAAGATGTGAGAGGGAGAGAACGGCAGAACGAGGGAGAGAACGAACAGAGAGAGAGAGAGAGAGGTTCTGAGTGGAGCTCTGGCAGGAGAGAAGGGCAGAGAGAGAGAGAGATGAGGGGAGGAGAGAAGAGAACCAAGTTGAGAGATTAGCATGAGATAGTCTGCAGAGGAAGGACTGAGGAAGATGTGGGAGAGAGAGAGAGAGTTGCTAATTAATGAAGAAGAAAAGAAAGAAAAGAAAAAAAGAAAAGAAAAGGCAACCATGTCCATTTGATAAGAGCAGACTAGAAGAGAGAGAGAGAGAGAGAGTGCAATGCGTTAAGCAGGAAGAAAGAAAGGAGAACAATCGATTGATAGTCCACTGTCTACCCTAACCGGGGGTTCGACCTCATACCTGGCAGCGTCACTTCGCCAAGCAGAACCACAGACCAACGCCCAAAAGTCTCACCTGACCAGGCGCCATCAGACCAAAACCAGCGCCAGCAGTTGTGTCGTGGTTGTGAAAGTGACAGTGAAAAGAAAAAGAAAAGAAAAGAAAAGACAGTGATTCGTGAATAGTTAAGATCACCTGGCCAGGTAAAGTAGAAATCTATTTATACCCGGGTTAGTTAATGATGTTTTAGATAAATGATTTTGTGAAGTTCAGGAAAGAGAGAATGTTTTTATTTCATTTGATTCCATATGCATTGATGTTTCGTTCTATGAACATGCGTAGTAAAGTTATAGACTTTACTAGTGGGTGATGTGACGAATGCATGATATATGAATGAGATTGTAAGCAAGCTGTGAGTGTGTTTGGGCTGTGCGCTAGTCCTTCCTCCATCGACATCACCCGAGGTTGACAACCACACTGGTCATTCTGTCCACCTCTTCCGCTCTGTCACGGACAAAAAAATAAAACAACCAAAGTCGTGGTCCAGGTTGTTTGGACATAAGCTCTAACTCAAATATTCTGGGCGCCAGGTAGACGGGCCCATGTGTCGGGTCCAGCCAATTAAGCATAGCGGAGAGGCTCCACGGAGACGGTCTGTCCAGCCAGACGGACTAAGTAGCTGACCGACGCCTCGATGTCTGGTCAAACGAGTCTCGACGCCCGGATCAGACTCATCCAGCCAATTTGAGCACGGCGAGAGGCTAATCCTAATCTTCCACGGAGACAGCATCGGCCTCGTAGACAGTCGGAGTGGCTGACCAACGTCTCGATAGGTCTGGGCCAGGCTGATCTGGCCAATTTACGACCAGTGCCCCACAATTAGATCGACGTCGCCGGAAAGGGAGAGGGTAGTGTGTGGTGGGGGTGAAATCAAGCTAATCAATTAAATGACCAATTGACCACCACAGAGAGTAAGGCGTGTAGGCGTGACTGTCATGATTTGAATATCCAATGGAATTAGGAGATAACTTCGGGTACGAGGCGGTAAAAATACTGGACCAATGGTACTCACCCTTGGACACGTAGGTAGGGGATAAAGTAATGCGTGAGTGAGAGAGAAAGGGGAGGAACGAACAGAGAGAGAGAGAGAGATGAGGAGGTTCTGGGTGTAGTCTCTGCACGAGAGAAAAGGCAGAGAGATGAAGAGAGGAGAAGGAGGAACGAACAGAGGGAGAGAGGTTCGGAGTGTAAGCTCTGCAGGAGAGAAGGGCAGAGAGAGAGAGATGAGGAGAGAGGAGAGAACCAAGTTGTAGCATTTAGCACCGTAGATAGTCTGCAGAGGAAGGACTAAAGAGAGATGTGGAGAGAGAGAGTTGCTAACTAATGAAGAGAAAAAGAAAGAAAAGAAAAGGAAAAGAAAGCAACCATGTCCATTTGATAGAGCAGACTAGAAGAGAGAGAGAGAGTGCAATGCGTTAATGCAGGAAGAAAGAAAGGAGAAACAGATCGATGTTGATAGTCACTGTTCCATCTGAACCGGGGGTTCGACCTCATACCTGGCAGCGTCACTTCGTCAAGCAGAACCACAGACCAACGCCAGTGCCAGCAGTCTAACCTGACCAGGTGCCAGCAGACCAACACCAGTGCCAGCAGTTGTGTCGTGCTTGTGAACGTGACAGTGAAAAGAAAAGAAAAAAAAAGAAAAGAAAAGACAGTGATTCGTGAATAGTTAAGATCACCTGGCCAAGTAAAGTAGAAATCTATTTATACCCGGGTTAGTTAATGATGTTTTAGATAAATGATTTTGTGAAGTTCAGGAAAGAGGGTGTTTTATTTGTTTGATTCCATATGCATTGAGTTTCGTTCTATGATCATGTGTAGTAAAGTTATAGACTTTACAGTGGTCTGATGTGACGAATGCATGATATATGAATGAGATCGTAAGCAAGCTGTGAGTGTGTTTGGGCTGTGCGCTAGTCCTTCCTCCACTGACATACCGAGGTTGACACTCTCCCCCACTTGATTCATACGGGTTTCCCTGTCAGTGATAGTAAAAACAGTCCACAAGAAGCAATTAATATCTAATACTCATATGGCAACTCAGCAGAAAGACACTGCACTGCTGCCGAGTTTAGTTAGCAGTGTTCAGTGGCACCTGCTCTAATCCCACATACGCGAGACACTTGCGACTAAAGCCTTTGAGGAGGAAAGGTAAGGTAATGTTGCTTATAGCCCAGCCGACTGCAAACGACCATACATATCAGGGCTGTCACCACGTTGAGGTCAACTCAAGTCAAAACAAAAAAAAACAAACAAAAAAAAAAACTCATTCACACAGCCGTTTCAAACATACCTTCTAAAAACACACCGGAAATTTTGTTAAAACTCCTTCCTTCGTAAAGTCTTGGATCAGATCAAAACATAATCGCTTTCAGAAATTCAAGATTACATCAGGTGGGACATCTCTGAAAAAGGTTTCTATGCAGTCTGCTGAAAGTGTTTATGTCACACATCATGCTAGTCCCAACACTCTAAAAGGTAAGGTAATGTTGCTTATAGCCCAGCCGACTGCAAAGGGCCATATCAGGGCTGTCACCACGTTAATCAACTCACAAGTCAATCATTCACACAAACTCATTAAAATACATCTTCCAAAAACCCATCGGAAACCTTGTTTAAAATCTTTCCACTGTAAAACCCCACATCCGATGAAAGATGTCAATCTCTTTCAAGAATTCAAAGATCGCATCAGGTGGATCATCTCCGAACAGGTTTTCATGGAATCTGCTGTAAATGTTTATGTCTCACATCGGGCAAGTCCCAACACTCTAAAGAAAATGTTTCATTGTGAGTGGGACATGACATGGATTGCACCACAGAGCTTCTTCGCTCTTTAAAAGGTATTAATGAGTAAAATACGAATGGCCGGAGTGCAGCTGGCACAGAACCGTTTCTTCTTTGCCGACCACCAGGCGTGTATGAGAGGAACTCTTTTAGGTTTGGCCGGATTTGTAAGAGTTTGTTATCCGTCTGTGTGTTCCAATTCTCCTGCCAGGTCTCTGACATAATTACATTTTGGTTTTTGATCTGTGTAGGGGATAGACATGTCAGACAGTTTCCATGTTGTGGTATTCTTGGCCAAACGATCAACCATTTCATTCCCTCGGATGCCCACGTGACCGGGAACCCAAGCCAGAACAATGTTGTGACCATCCGCTTTCAACATAAGTTTTAAAAAGTGCAAAAGTTCGGGATGCTGGAGGTTACGGCCAGCTATGGCCTCCAAAGTTGACTGTGAATCCTACAAAGCCAGAAAGTCCCTCTTTGTAGATTGAGAGATTGTCTTCAATGCTAGAACCAGAGCTGTTAGTTCAGCAGAGTAAACAGAAGCATCTGAAAGAATTTGTTCTCATCTGAAAGAATATGTTCTAACAATATTTGAGGAGCACCAGGGCAAAAGGCTGCAAGGCCACTCTGTCTTCAAACTTGGAACCGTCAGTGAAAATTTTCTGACAGGATGGGAATTTCGAACAGAGATCGGCAAACAATACCTTGTATGCCAGAGAGCTGGTGTACTCTTTGCGAAAAGCTGCAAGGTCAAAACAAATTTCTGGTGTGGAAAAGGTCCACGGAGGCTGATCTGGAAACCTGGAGAAATCAGACAATTCCTAGGTCTAGACTTGCAATTTGCACATGAAGCTGCATACGAAGACCAAATGGCGGAATAGAGTTGGGGTTGTTTTCGAATATACTTTGAAACTGAGGGTCAAAGACACAGTCATAGGCAGGGTTTTCCGGTTCAGAGAACAGCCTGATATAGTAATTCCATGATAGTTTCAGCCTGCGGTTGGACAGTGAGGGTTCACGTGCCTCTGCGTACAGGCTGTACACAGGGGTGGTGCGGAATGCTCCAAGACAGAGACAAAGCCCTTGATGGTGGATAGGGTCCAAGAGTTGTAGGTAAGAGGGTCTTGCAGAGCCGTACACGGCACAACCATAGTCAGTGTAGAATGGACCAAGGCTCTGTACAGGTGCAGCAAAGTTTTCTTATCAGCACCCCAGTCAGTATGTGCTACGACCCGTAGAATGTTAAGAGCTTTCTGGCAAGAAGTTTTCAGGTTTTTAATGTGGCTGAGAAAGTTGATTTTTTGGTCAAAAATAACTCCTAGAAATTTGGCCTCTTTTACAGCTGGAATGGGAGACTTCAGCATCTTGATTTCAGGATCTGCAAAAAAGAATGACGAAAATTATGAAAGTGAATGCACTGTGTCTTAGTAGCAGTAAAGGTGAAGCCGTTTTCTTCCGCCCACTGATGAATTATATCTACACGAAGCTGGAGCCTGCGCTGGACACTTGGGTACAGGGTTCCAGTTGCACAGACGGCGAAATCATCCACAAACAATGAGCAGTCGAAACCCTGTTGAACTGACTTGACAATATTGTTGATCTTGATGCTAAAGAGGGCAGGAGACAATATGCTCCCTTGTGGAACACCCAACTCCTGCTCGTGAACATCAGAGAGAGTGGTGCCAACTCGGACCTCAAACTGTCGTTCTGCCAAACAATTTTGAATAAAAAGTGGAACATGACCCACAAAACCCAGATCATGGAGATCAGGAAGTATCCCAGATTTCCAGGTGGTATTGTAGGCTTTCAGCCCAAGTCGAAGAAAATAGCCACTGCGTGTTGTTTGTTAATAAAGGCGTTCCGAAGCGTAGATTCCAGACGGATCAAATGGTCCACTGTAGTTCGTTGTTTGCGGAAACCAAACTGTTCTTTCGCCAGAAGGCCGTCGATTTCAAGTTTCCACATGAGTCCAGCATTGACCATTTTTTCCATCAGTTTACAGACACGGGTGGTCAAAGCTATCGAACGGTAATTGGATGGGTTCGAAAGATCTTTTCCAGGTTTGGGTATAGGAATGATAAGGGTTTTCTGCCAGGACAGTGGAATTCACCCTGTGGACCAGATATTGTTGAAGACTTTCAGAATGGTCTGGAGACAGCTTTCTGGGAGATGTTTCAAGAGCTGATAGTGGATCTCATCTAGGCAAGGAGCAGAATCGTTGCAGGTTTGCAGAGCTGATTTTAGTTCATCGATCGAAATTGGCAGATCATAGGCTTCAGTGTTGTCCGATGAGAAGTTACAAGGAGATTTTTCTTTTTGAAGTTTGTTGTTCAGAAAAAGCAGGCGTTTTATTTGTGGAGGAAGAGTTCTTTCCAATAGTTGGGGCCAGCACATTAGCTACAGCTTGTTTATCTGTGATCAGGGCTTCTGCAAGTTTCAGGTGATGGATAGGATTGGTATTTTTCCACTAATTTTCCTGATCACTTTCCATACTTTCTTCTTGGAGGTCTTTGAAGTCAACTTGGAGCAGAAGTCTCTCCAAGACTGACGTTTACACTTTTTGAAAATAAAGGGAGATTTGGCACCGAGATTTTCGTGGGCCCTTGTGGAAGGGGTGCATCTCCTTACACTTCTGCATTTTTGTTCTGCTGGAGCTTTGGTAGTGGGTTCACTGGGTTGTCTTGCAGGATCAAAACTGGCACATTTGAACTCCTTCAAATGGCTCAGCAGCAGAGCAGCGTCTCCTCTGGTGGTTTGCTTAGGGCAGCCTAATATGGATTGTTCTCTAAAGACTGCTGGTTCTGAGGCTGCGATAGGGCATGGGGAATGGGAACGGGATGATGTTCGTCAAGGTTTCAGCAGGGTCAGGACTTTGAAGAACCTGATCCCCCACCAATTCTTTTTGTATGTTCGTAGCAATAAGATCCCAGCTGGCTTTTCTATGGTTAAGACGTTCTAGTAAGATGATGTGTTCTGACGATTTATGTCTCAAGACATCGATGCAAGATACAACAATGCAAGAACGAGTGCCATTTGACGAATGTAGACATGTTAGAGAGCCATCATTCAGACAACACAGGTCAAGCTCAGAGAAGACATCCTCCAGAAGAAGACCTCGGGGAGAGGAGTATGCACTGCCCCAAAGAGGAGAGTAGCCGTTCAGGTCCCCTAAAAGCAAGAAAGGTCGTGGGAGTTTTCCATGAGGCTAACCAGCTCTTGACGACTGACAGATGATGACTGAGGTATATACAGGGAACAAACTGTCGCTGTTTTAAGTAAGGAGATTCTGGCAGCTAAAGCTTAAGATTTAAGGTTGACAGGACTGTACAACAAAGATTTGTGGATGAGTAACGAGACCCCACCCGAAACTCCAAGAGCTGTAGGCTGGGCTGGTTTAGACAGTACATTAAAACCTTAAACAGAAAAGGACTTTTCTTTGTGCAACTGCGTTCCCTGAGGAGCTACTACAGCTAGCTTGAAATCTCGGCAAAGAAGTTGAAGCTCCTTAAAATTGGAATGAATACCTCGGATATTCCAATGGAATATGGTTGTGTCTATCATAAAAGAGATATGGTGAAGGTATATAAATCTTGTAACTCTTCACCAGCATGCTCTTTTCATTCAATGTCGACATCTTCTAGATCCGAGAGAACTGCAAATCTGTTGGTGTTTCTCTCCCCCATCACAGGAAGCACCGCATGGCAAACACGGTGGGCCTCAAGAAGGCCACAGGGAAAAGAAGAATGAGGGAAAGAAGACTTAATGGGGAGACAAGGACAGAGAAGAGCCAAGTGAGAAAGGCAGAAGATAAGAAAAAAGGCGTGTTACTATTTGTCAGGACCCTCACTCTTAACTTTTCTGACATGGGAGCTACCAGGGGCATCAATTCCTACCACGTAGTGCTTAGGCCAGTCCGCAACTTGGCTATACAGGCCTAGAAGCGTAAACAAGAACTAGCTATCTAGTCGAGTATTGATGCCCCCATCAGCAAAGCCTAAGGGATCATTAGACTGTGCAAGCCCTCCGACCACAGCAAGGTTGCGACCCCCGGAGGGGACCGAGACAAACTTTTACCTGATAAAAACAAGAGGAGATAGCATGTACGTCAACGAGCGCTTTTGTGATAGAGCGAATGTGACAGTGAAAAAGAGACTGAGCTCCCCTGACATTGACCTGACTGTCGTGTCACTCCGACCCCGTTACCTGCCCCGTGAATTTGGGAGAGTGTTCGTCACCTTCATCTACACTCCCCCTTCACCCAACCCTGCACGAGCCGCAAATGATATCTCTGGTTTTGTGCGAGAATTATAGTTGTCATCCCCTGATGCTCCTAATTTTGTTCTAGGTGATTTTAATCTGTTTTAACCCTTTTTAAACAGTATGTCACATGCCCAACCCATCTCAACAAGAAGCTTGATTTGTGTTATGGTAATATCCCAAATGCTTATAAGTCTGTGGCCCTTCCTGAAATTGGTAAATCTGATTACAACACAGTACACGTGATCCACTCTTACAGACCTGTTATTCAAACCAAACCTGTTGTGCAGAAGTCTGTAAAGATGTGGTCCCCTGATAGCAAAGAACAACTGCAAGCTTGCTATGAGTGCACAGACTGGGACGTGTTTTTTTCCTCTTGTGTTGATGTGGATGAAGCTGCTCATGTTATCTCTGATTTGTCACCTTTTGTAAAAACATGTTGATCCAAAAGAAAACTTTAAAAATTTTCCGAATAAGCCTTGGGTTTTCAATCTTTAGAGAACCCTTAATACAAAGAAAATCGCATTTCAATCGAAGGATAATTTTGCAAAGAAAACGGTTCAAAGAAAACTAAGACATGAAATAATGGAAGCAAAGATGGCGCATACAGAGAAAAAGTAGAAAAGCAGTTTGAGTCGGGAAACACACGGAACGCATGGGGTGGCCTAGAAAGTCTCACTGGGCAGAATAAACCACGAAGTGAATGTAATCTATCAGAAGAGGAATCTTATGATTGCGCTAACAAACTGAATCATTTCTATTGCCGTTTTGAAATGAAACATGTTAGTGAAATTTTGGAAACTGTTATGTCGATTATTTGAAACAGCTGTGATAACGATGATAGTGTTTTACATATTGATGATTCTGCCGTTCTAGGTTGTTCAAAAAGATAAAGATATGTAAGCTTCAGGTTCAGACAACATTTGTGGAAATCTTTTAAAATCATGTTCAGATCAATTGTCATATGTTTCTGTAGGTTGTTCTCATGGTCTTTTGAGTTGTGGAGTTGTGCCCTCTGTCTGGGAAAACAAAATCAACAATTTTTCCTGTACCAAAACAAGAAATCCTAGCATTTTGAATGACTATACCCTGTTAGATACCAATTTTGCATACAACGAACAAAGTACAGATGATGCAATAATCACTCTTTAAACAATGCACTCATCTTGAAAACAAAGATTTTGTTTCCATCCTGTTTATTGGATTTCTCATCAGCTTTTAATTCTATTCAACTACACATTATGGCAAAGAAACTCTAAATTTCACAGGTCAACCCAATATCAATTTAATGGATTGTAAACTTTTTAGTCAACAGGTTACAGTGCGTACGCTTTGAGGGAAAATATTCATCAGCAGGAACCACATTTACTGGTGCCCTTCAAGGCACCATTCTCTCCCCTGTACTCTTTACTTTTATACAAATGATTGTACTGGCTCTTCTGTCACTCCTGTCGTAAGTACTCAGATGATTCTGCTTTAGAAGACCTGTGAAATTCAGTTACCATTTATTTTCAAGAGATGGAACGTTTTTTATATATGGTTCAAAGAGAACTGTCTAGATCTGAATGTTAGGAGATGGTAACCGATTTTCGAAGAAACCCACCTCCTGTCCCTCACTTGTATGTCGAAAACACCAAAGTGGAATGTGTGAGTGAATATAAGTATCTGGTTTTTATTTTAGATAAGCTGAATTTCAATGAAAATACTAAATTCATGAACAAAAAATGCCAAACTAGAATATACTGTCTTCAGAAACTTCGGTCGCTTGCTGTTAAAAAGGGCATCTCTATTATATTTTATCGCTGTTTTGTAGAATCAGTGCTGTCCTTGGCTTTTTTTTTTTTGCTGGTTTGGAAATCTTAGCGTGAAAAACAAAAACATTTTAAACAGAGTGGTGAATATATGTGGATAGATTGTTGGCAAAAAAAAACAACAACAGTTAGATATGAATGTCGTGTCACACAAAAAGCTGTGAACATTTTTGCCGACAGTTATGTTCTTTGAAAAAAAAACCCTGCAATGTTCTTCCATCTAGACGAAGATTCCAAAACAAATAGAACTAAAAACAGTTTTGTTCCCAATTCCATCAAACTCTTGAATCAAAACCGAACTTCCAATAAGATCCGTTCAGAAAGCTTGTGTATATATATATATATATATATATATATATATATATATATATATATATATATATATATATATATGTGTGTGTGTGTGTGTGTGTGTGTGTGTGTGTGTGTGTGTGTGCGTGTGTGTGTGTGTGTGTGTGTGTGGTGTGTGTGCGTGTGTGTGTGTGTGAGTGGGTGGACGGGTGGATGGGTGGGTGTGATTTATGATTTGTTAAATATAGATCCATAGACATGTTTTATGGCAGCTCTCAATTTCCCTTTGGAGACAATGAACTGTTGACTTGACTTCTTTACAGCGGCCACGGGAACATGGTAAAAACTCGTTCAGGTTTTGACGGATTTTTAATAGTTTTGTCATCCATCTGTGAGTTTCATTCCTCTTGCCAGGTCTTTGACATAAGCCTGGGCTTGGGAATTCAGATCAGTGTGATGGAAAGACAATCTGCTCCACTCTTTCTTTGTACCACTCTTGTTAAGTTCTTTAACCACTTCGTTGCCTCGAATGCCCATATGGATGGAAACCTTAGTAAAAACTATGTTATATGCTTCTGATTTCAGAGGTAAGGTATGGTAATGTTGCTTATAGCCCAACCAACCGCAAAACGCCATATCAGGGCCGGCTCTCACCACGCTGGAGACAACCCAGAAATCATTTTTTTTTAAAAACCTCATTCACACAACCCTTTAAACCACAGCTAAAACACACCCGAGTATTTTGTTAAAAACCTTTCCTCCATAAAAAAAAAAAAGAAAAATCTTAGATCAGATTAAAAATGTCAACCTCTTTCAGAAATTCACAGATCACATAAGGTGGGGCATCACAGGTTTTCATGGAGTCTGCTGTAAAGCGTGTATGCCTCACATCATCCAAGTACCAACACTCTGAAAGAATATGTTTCACTGTGAGTGGTTATGACATGGGATGCATCATGGAGCTTCTTCACCTTTTAAAAGATAACGATGGGTGTAAAACGAGTGGCCTATATGCAAACGGCACAACACTGTTTCTTCTTTACAGCTGCCTCGGGAACATAGTAAAAACTCTTTCACGTTTGGACGGATTTTAAAATCGTTCGTTTGTTCGTCTTCGAGTTCCATTCCTCTTGCCAGAGATCTTTGACATAAGCCAGGGTTTGGGGTTTCAGCTCAGTATCAGGGATAGACAATCTGCTCAACTCTTTCTTTGCGGCACTCTTTGGCAACTTCATCAACCACTGTGTTGCCCCGAATGCCCTCATGACTGGGAACCCATGCAAAAATGATGTTATATCCATCTGGTCTCAGGCAGGTGAACATTTCCAATAACTTCAGCAGCTGAGGATGCTTGAGGTTATGGCTGGCAATGGCATCTAAAGCAGAAATGCCCGAAAAAATGAGGAAATCTCTATGTTTTGATTTAAAGACCATTTCAAGAGCCAGGACAAAGGCTGTCAACTCAGCAGTGTAGACGGAGGTGTCAATAGGAATGTGTTTACAACATCTTTGAGAAGAACAAGTAGCACAATACACAGCAGAGCTAACCCTCTCCTCAGATTTGGAGCCGTCAGTGAAAATTCTTTTTTAAGGGTGGAAACTCTGAACACAGTTCGGCGAAAAAGGACTTGTACGCCAAGAACCAAGTGGAATCTTCACGGTATGAGGCTAAATCAAGCCGGTTCTCTGGAGTGAGGAAAATCCATGGTGGGTCGTCAAGTGGAATCCTCACGGTATGAGGCTAAATCAAACCGGTTCTCTGGAGTGAGGAAAGTCCATGGTGGATCGTCAAGAAACTTGAAGAAATCAAAGACCACGCCAAGGTCTATATCTGCATCGTAAGGTAAGGTAATGTTACTCATAGCCCAGCCAGCCGCAAAGGGCCATATCAGGGCTGTCACGCGTTGAAGTCAACTCTCAAGTCATCAGAAAAAAAAAGAAAAAAAACCCTCATTCACACGACTCTTTCAAACACATCTTCCAAAAACACAGCGGATGTTTTGTTAAACATATTTCCTCTGTAAAATCTTAGATCAAATGAAAAATATTAATCTCCCACAGAAATTCCGAGATCACATCTGATGGAGGAGAGTCTTCTTGTCAGCGCCCCAATCTGTGTGT
The DNA here is from genome assembly GCA_018398815.1 of Conus ventricosus. Lineage (NCBI taxonomy): Eukaryota > Metazoa > Mollusca > Gastropoda > Neogastropoda > Conidae > Conus > Conus ventricosus. The sequence continues at coordinate 53,276,991 of CM031605.1, forward strand.
GCCACAACTCGCAGAAAGTTCAGTGCTTTCTGACATGCAGTTTCCAAGTGTTGGATGTGACTTTAAAGTTCAGTTGTTTTTTCAAAAGTAACACCCAGAAATTTGGCTTCTTTCACAGCTGGAATGGTGGACTTATCCAGAAGAATTTCAGGAACAGCAAAGAACTGACGAAAATTGTGAAAATGGATTGACTGTGTTTTGGTGCTTGGAAAGGTAAACCCGTTTTCCTCGGCCCACTGTTGAATCTTATAAATACAAAGTTGGAGTCCAAGCTGTACGCTGGCGTAAGAGGCTCCAACCACGTGCTAATTCATCAACAAACTGAGAGGACTCAGAACCCTGGTTTACTGATTTGACAATGTCATTAATTTTGATACTGAAGACAGCAGGAGAAAGAATGTTCCTTTGAGGTACACCCAACTTCTGCCAGTGGATGTCAGATAGCGTGGTGCCAATACGGACTTAAGCATGCCGATCAGCCAGAAAGTGTTGAATAAATAAAGTCAAACGACCACGAAAACCAAGTTTATGAAGATTCGTAAGAACTGCAAATTTCCAAGTGGCATCGTCCGCTTTTTCCAGATCAAAAAGATAGCAACCACATGTTTATTAATGAAGCCGTTGTGGATGGTGGTTTCCAAACAGACTAAACAGACTAATGGTAAGTGGTCGAGTGGTACTTCTGAAACCCGCACTGTTCATTGGCCAAAAGGCCATCGGTTTCCAGCTTCCGTTTCAGATGGGAGTTGACCATTTTTCCCATTAGCTTGCAGAGACAGCTCAGGTCAGAGCTATTGGACGATAGTTTGAAGGGTTGGTGAGGTCTTTTCCCAGGTTAGGAATCAATGATCTGGGCTTTTCACCAGGAATGTGGTAAGCACCCTGTGGTCCAGATAAGGTTATATACTTTTAGAAGGGTCTGGAGACAGATCTCTGGGAGATGTTTCAAAAGCTGATAATCAATATCATCCAGGCCAGGGCAGAATCGTTGCAGATTTGCAGATTCAAATTAGAAGCAAGTACAATTTTAATATCAGTCTCCGAGACGCTTCTGAGATTCGGGCATCGAATGACTCCCTTAGATTAATTCAATTGTTTAAGGAATCACTCGGATCTCTCTGTCTACTAGTTCTGTGGCTCTCAGCAGCTGTTCTGACTGTCTCTTAGATTTACAATGAACGAGGACTTTACCATTCATTAGTATCTTTGCTGACTGTGGGTCTCCTGCAATTCCCTGGAAGCCCTTCTGAATGGCAAATGGGCTTAATGCGGAAATCGGTTTGTCCTGTTCTCTTCCAACGACAATCAACCATGCAGACCAAAGTTCTCTTGGTTTCTGCTTTGGATTCAGAGTCTACCTCAGATTCCTGTGATATTCTTTTACGAATGGATTTTTCGGGGTTTTTTTTTCTTCTTTTGTTGTTTTTTTTTTTTTTCTGTTGCGGGGACGGACGGAGTTTTCGGTAAAGAAGCCATTTTTGTTGTTGGTTTTTGTTTCATATCTCCCTTACCAACCCACCATGGGGTCCAACTACGGGGCCTAGGCCAAGAAGGTCACTGTCTTGACCCCTTCCAATCTTCGGGAGATATATACGACAAACAAGAGCACACCAACCCTATCCCCGCTGATCATGCTCAACTCCCAGGGACATAGAGCCGAGCACTGCAGGGGTTACCTTGGCCAGCCGGGGAACTGCCTGTCTCAACCTAGCCCCACGCAGGGTTAGACCTCCTGTCTAGAAGAGGTCCGAGCCAAAGAGATGTGTTTAGGGCACCTGCCCTCTCATTCACCAGGATCTCATTCCCCTCCGTCACAGGTCGCACCGCACGGCAAACACGGCGGATCCTAAGATCACACAGAAAAAAAATGTGGACAAGCAAGCTTGAAAGGGAGACGAAGACAGAAAAGAGCCATTAAAGAAGGCAGAAAAAAGAACAGGAAAAAGATGGGTTACTATTTGTCAGGGACCTCACCCTTAACCTGTCTGACATCGGAGAACCTACCTGGGGTATCACTCCTACCACGTTGTGCTTAGGCCAGACCGCAAATTGACTTTACAGGCCTAGAAGCGTTTTCAAAAACTAGCCAATCATCCGAGTATTGATGCCCCTCCAACAGAACCTACGGGATCACTGGACCGCGCAAGCTCTCTGACCACAGCAAGGTTGCAACCCTTACCCCCAGAGGACATAAGCCGTGTGTGTGTGCGTGTGCGTGTGTGTGTGTGTGTGCGCGCGTGTGCATACATTGTCGGCCGCGGTGAAAGGCATGATAAACCGCACCACAACACTGGACAAGTTCACGTTTCCCCTTAACACAGTGACAGGCCAAGCGTTTGAGCGTGCGCACATAAAGAGAGAGCAAGCAAGCGAGCGAGCGAGTGAACGAGAGAGGAGAGAGAGAGAGAGAGAGAGAGAGAGAATTCCGTACCGATACCTTCTGCCTACAGTCTTTCTCGTTTGCCATGTCCTCTCTCTTTCCTTTAAACACTGGCATAGATTAGATCCTGCAATGTCGACGACTGCTGGCATGCTGTGGTGAAGTCGTCATAAAGGTTGTGTCATTCACCAAACATGGATGTGTCCCTCTCTAAACATCGACCTTCCAAGGGCTGAACGGCCCTTATATGATAACCACCTATCCGAGGTGGATTACAGAATCTGGTGGAACAGCTTAGTCCGACATACACATCTCATGAGGGGGGTAGGGGTGAGAGTTTACAGACAAGCACATGATACAAAGCGTTATTCTGTTCAAAACATTGTACTGTGGCAGACACGTTATCAATGACCCGTCTCTCTTGTCTTTTGTTTTTCTTTATGTCATCCAAATGCATTCTCACTTGTTTGTGTGGAATGGCGAGAATATTCTCAGCTAGCTTCGATGGATGTATATAAAACGGGCCAGGAGAAGAAAAACCAAAGAGGATGTTGAAGACCTAGTGTCCGATTCATATTCATTCCGTTCATAACTCAGTCTTTACTTTGAACACAGACCAAGATAAATGTCGTCTTTGACGGACAGGGATCAGAAAGGGAATCTTTCCTGTGAACCCTCATTACTTTTTTTTTTTTCTCCATGCGATGTAAACAGAAACGCGGTCTGATTGGTAATTCATTCTGTGCGCAATTTTCTTTCTCTTTCAACTCAATAATTATTTGGGAGTCTGCTCGCGAAGCCGTCGCGTGCCGTGTAAACATCATAATGCCAGTGTTTCACCGACAAAAATAGTGCGTGCGTCAACATGGCGCCGTGACCCTCTCGTTTGCATGCCATCTCGGTACCCCCTGCTGTGACACCGTTGCTAGCAGTGAGAGGAGTGTCTGGCACAACCCAATCAGTCTGCAGCTGACTGTGATTAGACTGGCAATTAGTATTCAAACGCACCAATTCTAACTGCTCTCATCAGTAGTCAGTGTATTAATACGAGAGCGTATTAACGCAGGGGACGTTGAACATAATTACAGCCGAGTTTTTCAGCCTCGTTATTTATGATTTATTTCTTTATTGACATGCCACCCTTTTTATGTACAAATGAACACTCAAGGGTTGAATAAATGGGATTAACCAAATGTAAGACTTTTTCTAAACAATTTTTCTTAAAGAAATATCAAGTTGGAAGATAATCTGCATTCGTTCAAAATGTTCTGTCTTATCTGTCATAGAGATGGTATTCGCACAAAATCCTCCAGAAGATTTGGACAGGATGTGCTGAAACATGTTACGTGTTTCTTGTTTTAGATGTAAAAAAACATTTCACGTTTCTTGCTTTTCTCTCCTTATTGCGTATTCTTATCTTGGAAACATTTCATAACTGAATCCTTACACCGCTTTCGAAATCAAACTTAGTGCAGTACATTTGCACTTATCTATTTCTAGTGTTGTCTTCCCCCCTCTTCCCTCACAGCACCCCCACCCCACTCTCCTCTGGCTCCGTTTCCAAGTCAACGAAAGTGTGTTAAAGATTTTTTTTTTTGAAAAGCAGACATTCTTTTCCACCCCCTCCACCGTCTGCACTTGTGTTGTTCATATGATGCGACTGCACTATAAACCGTGCTACAAGGAAAACCAATACAGGTGGGCCTACGCTTTTCTGCCCATTTCGCTTACATCCCCCCCCCCCCCCCCCCCCCCCCCCCCCACACCCAAGTCATCACGTTCATCTGGCGTACCTCTACCTACAATACGTTTTGCTGATGAAGCCCTTTCCATTATTTAAAAAAAAAACCACCTAATTTTCAGCAACAAGAAATTTGCTCTCTTCGCAATTCTTTCTTGCTGTTTGTTGTGCTGCAATCAATAGAAACCAGTTCAGTATCCTTTCTGAAAACGACAGAGCAATTCCGTCAACACCGGCCCTGAACGTATCCAATTCCAGTCTGTCTGCACGAACGCCTGATCACACTTCATGCCGAGGAAGATGGGGGAGTGTGAAAGGGACGAGGGAAAGCCGGCAGGAGAGGGAAGAGGAAAAGGAAAGGAGTTGGAGGGGGAAGGAGGGGGCATCACAATAGTGGTGTTTGGAAGGAACTATGTCACTTGATGGATTGAGGCGATCGATCTGATTGGTTTTGACATTCAGCGAGAATTTTCGTTGACGTTCTTCTGCACCTGGCTCTGTTCTATGACGTCACGACGGTAAACACAACAGTATTATAAGACTATAAATCAGTTACTTCAGAACAAAGTCAATCAAAAACATAGGCGTACAATGAAACATGAAAGAAAATTATCAATAGAAAGACTACCACAAGTAAGAACATGACACTAAAACCAGGGGAAAAAATGAAAAGATAAGACAGGCAGACAGATATTCCAACAGAGAGAGACAAATACACATTTACGCATCTGGAGAATTTGGATGGTTCCGTTTTGAGACTAATACGATTTGTGAGAAATGAATTATTCTAAACTAATTCTCACGTGCGTTTCTTTCTAATCTCAGAGTAGAAACAAACACACATGAGAATTAGCTTGGAATAATTAATTTCTCACAAATCGTATTGCGAAACGGAACCATCCAAATTAACGAATAATCTACTGACTTAAACAGATATCCACACGGCTGGCAAATAGCATTAGGTAACCAAATCGTTTAAAATTTGGTGACAAAGAGTGCGTACATCTTATGTATGGGGGGTAGCTGTTCTAAAATCTCCAGTACTACCCACACTGGTATATTCATGGACACTGCTACCAAACTGACCTGATGGTGACAGCAGGTCTGCAGAAAACATGCTTTGAATTCGTATGGGATTCACACGCGCGCGCGCGCGCACACACACACACACACCACACACACACACACACACAGCGCGCGCGCTTAAAGAGAAGGCGAGTAGTTCCTCATGACTGATGAAATGTTTGTTATACTGATAGACACAGTGCAGCATTTTCCGTTACACCGTCCATGCTCACACACGTTTTGGTCACATTTAGAACGAATTCAGTGGGAAACACGTGCCAGCCGTGAAAGAACCTTCTCTCAGTGTTGACCTAACCTTGTTTGGTCATCACGACAAAACAACAACAGATCAAACATTTCACTCGATATCTTTGTATGCATTTTTCTCTTTATAGATCCAGGATTAATCAAATAACGCCAAGGCACCTATTCTTTTGAGAGAACGGAAAAGGAAAATACAAATTGGGAAAACATCCATTTAGTGGAAATGTGCCGTTATAAATTTGTAAGAAACTGGTCGCCGCGACAAAAATTGTGGCCAGAAAAGCATTTTCGAATGTCAGAAACAAACAATGTTACTGTATATGAAATGATGTTCTAATTATACAGCGTGTCTCATGTTATAATTAGATTAAAACACGCACACGTTGGATAATTCTTGCTCCCATGATGAAATGAATACACGCCCATAACTCCAAACAAATGCTGCTTACGATACCGAATCGCTCAGAAGAGATGTCAACACAGCACACAGAACAAACAAGGAAACATCCCCCCAAAAGTAAGTTCCAGATATGCACGTACACATGCGTGCCCGCATGCACTGCAACCAGCACACACACACACACACACACACACACACACACACACACACAACACACGCACGCGCGCATATGCAATGGGACGGGGAAGAGGAGGGGTGTGGAGTTAGTGGTAAAGGACTATCACTCGCGCTGGTTCACGACCAAGTAAGTCAGTGCGTCGTCCTTAGAGATTTTAGTTGGAAGCGATCCGCGTGTGAAGGGGGGCAAGAGCAGGTGCCGCTGAACACCACCGATTTAACTCGGCAGCAGTGCAGTGTCTCCTCTGGTGGATTGCCGTTAGTTCTTTGTACTAACTGCTCCTTGTGAACTATGGCACAAGCACTGACAAGCAAATCCCTGTGGATCTGGAGGGGCGAGGGGGGGGGGGGGGGGGGTGCGGAATTACCGATGTGGGTGTGATGCGATGAAGGGGGTAAAGAAACGTGAGAGCAAAAATACATAAATGTAAGTAAACAAAATGAGTAAATAAATGCATGAAATGAATAAATGAATTGAAATGTAACCACCCCTGAGTGACGGGGTAGTGCACGGTTTCCTCATGTGGGTTCCTTCCCACATTCAAGGTTTAGTACACTGCTACCCCTCTTGGGGCATGGGTCAGGACAGCAACAAGACGACAGTCACATTTAGTGTTATGTTTCTGGTGCTAAACATAAGATTAAATTAGTCTCCTTTCTCCTTTACACTGCCTTTGAAATTAGTTGCCAATAATCCCATCACTCACGCAGATGCGTGACGCCTGAAACCCATAACATTGAAGTCGCTCATTCCATCTCTTATTATCATGTATTCTGGTCGTTAGACAGTATATCACCAATGCCTTTTTTTCTTCGAGATATCTGTGTCTTTTTGCCTGTAGTCAGAGTGCTATTTCATAGGCTAATATGTGAGAGAGAAAAATTCTGAAGGTAAGGCAAAAATGAGGAAAGAAACAAAGAAGGGGTAAAAGCAAAGGGAAGAAAGAAAGAAAACCTTCAGATCTGAAATGTCAGAGGTGACCGGTCCTTGTTAGGGCTGGTCAGCTGCTGATGAGAGAAAGGAATAAAAGGGTGAAGAAATGAAAGGCGGCAGCAGAAAAAATGCCTTCAGTGCTGAAATACCAAAGGTGGACCGGCTGTGGGGGCCGGCCAGTGGTTGACGCTATCAGTGGCAGGGCTGACGGGCCTCGAAGAAAGCAACGCTTTTTGTTATTTTTTAACTGTTGCTCGTGTCACCTCTCTCTCCTCTCCTCTCTCTCTCTCTCTCTCCTTCTCCTCTCTCTCTCTCTCCTCACACACACACACACACACCACACACATCGGGCTGTAAGTGCCTGGGGGGTGGGGATGGGGGGTGGGGGGTCAAGAGAAAGGGTGGAGTGAGGGTTGGGAGGGAGAGGAAAGGGAGGGGGAGGGGAGAGAGAGATGGGGGTAAGAGAAGGGGGAGGAGTGAAGAGGGGGAGGGAGACAGGGAGGGAGACGAGAGAGAGAGAGAGAGAGAGAGAGAGAGAGAGAGAGAGAGAGAGAGAGAGAGAGAGAGAGAGAGATGAAGCGCAGTTAGTGATGACATGAAATTCAAGAAAGAAATCGTTCGTCCTTTTCACGATGTTTACTTTCTCTCAATCTCATCTGTCGTGCTACTTCATTCCGGCTTCGCATCCAAAACCACACCTTAGTTTGTCCAGCAGCAGTCCTGGCACTGGCAATCCACAGGAAGCAGTCCCTAGGAGAAAACTCACCAGAGGAGACACTGCACTGCTACAGAGTCGCTTTAATGGTGTTCAGCCATGCTTGTTCTGATTTTAAAAATGCAGGACACCACCCACAAAGCCCCTTACTTACTATCTGGGGGAAAAGGCAACACCACATGCATTTTGGTCAGTGACTCTCCCTGCTCGTCTGCTATATGGTCTGCTCACTTTCCATCCGTTTTCTCGTCATCGGCATGCTTCCTCCCACTGATATGCAAATGTAACCAGCATAACAAACACGGCTTTTCGTTTGGCGGTCATCTCATCTTCTGTGCCCCCTCCATTGCATTACTGCCCCGCTGCCCTTGTCAGTCATCTTATTGACAACCCCACCCAGTGTGGCCCGGTTACAACTGTGTGCGTTTACTTCATTCCCAATGCGTAGTTAACAGGCTGAAGATCTTATCACGGAAGCTAACACACAGATCGATCGATCCATTGATCTAAACAAGCAATTTCCTCAAACCGTTTCACCGGCGGCGGTGGCATCAATACTGCATTTTGGAGCGAGGCCCACAGAGCAGGCTACAGAGTCAGACCAAGCGAACCGTGAAATGTTCCGGCATCCTGGAGGTTGAAAGTGCCTGGGAATCTGCAGGTTTCAATTTTGTGGGTCATGTGGCTTGACAGTCTCCCCTCGTTGAACTGGATTAAGAATGTCATGGGTTTTTTTCCTATGGGCTGAACATGTCCTGGGAAACTGCAGGTTGAAATGAAAAAAAAAAACCGTTCTGGGACAGTTGGCTTGAAAATTCCAGTCTTGCAGAATTAAAGCATTTTGGGAACTGGGTGGGTTGAAAACATCCTGAGGTCATGTAAAAAAAAAAAAAACCTGTTCTGTGGGAATTCTGGTTTGAAAATGCCCTGGTTTTTTTTCTATGGGATGAACATTTCCCGAGAACCTGTGGGGTTGAAATTTGTTAGGTCCCGTGGGTTGAAAAAGTTCCGTTTCACTGTGGACTGAAAATGTCCTGAGATGTTGCCGATTTAAAACAGTTTTTGAGGACCTACGGCTATCACATAACCCTGGGACATGCAGGTTTAAAATGTCCCGTTGTCTTATGGGCTGGACAAGTACTGGGGTTGTGTTGGTTGAAAATGTTTGAAAACTTGTTGGTTGAAAATGTTTTACTACGGGCTGGAAATGTTCTGGGATCCCATGGGTTGAAAAAGTCCTGTAATGGAAAATGTCTTGCTTCCTCTGGTCTGAAGATGTCCTGTAATGGAAAATGTCTTGTTTTCCTAAAATGTCTTGTAATTGACAATGTCTTGTTTTCCTCTGGTCCGATGATGTCCTGTAATGGAAAACGTCTTTTTTTCCTGTGGTCTGAAATGTCCTGTGATGGAAAATGTCTCGTTTTCATCTACCTGAAAATGTCCTGTAATGGGAAATATCTGTTTTCTTCAGGTCTGAAAATGCCCTGTAATGCAAAAATATCTTGCTAGTCCTGGTCTCAAAATGTCCTGTAATGGAAAATGTCTTGCTTTCCACTGGTCTAAAATGTCCTGTAATGGAAAATGTATTGCTTTCATCTGGTCTGAAAATGTCCTGTGATGGAAAATGTCTTGTTTTCCTCTGGTCTGAAAATGTCCTGTAATGGAAAATGTCTTGTTTTCCTCTGGTCTGAAAATGTCCTGTAATGGAAAATGTCTTGTTTTCCTCTGGTCTGAAAATGTCCCGTAATGGAAAATGTCTCGTTTTCCTCGGGTCTGAAAATGTCCTGTCATGGAAAATGTCTTGTTTTCCTCGGGTCTGAACACGCCCCGAGTCCTGTGGATCTAAACGGTTGTTGGGACCTGTGGACTGAAAATGTCCTGTGATCTCTAAAGGCTGAAAATGTCCTTAGATCATGTAGTTGACAACGTGCGTGGAGTCATTGGTCGAACATGTGTTGTCCTTGGAATCGGCAGGCTGAAAATGTCCTCGAGTCCCGAGGGTTAAAAATCATCCAGGGAGGGGGTTCTTGTAGTTCAGTGTTAGCGTTGCTCAGTGATTTCCATCGTCAGCAGCTGTAGGTTCAAGAAGAGAACCCTCGCAAACGATGGTGACGTGTAGGGACAAAAGGGTACGCTTGTACGCAGACACGCACACGCTTACACGTAAGCGCACTCACAAACTTAGACAGACAGAGAGAAGAGAGAAGAGAGAGAGAGAGAGAGAGGAGAGAGAGAGAG
>CM031605.1:53291904-53321904 GCA_018398815.1 Conus ventricosus
CAGCTTTTCTGTGCGGGGTATGCGAGCATACGTGCTCGCCAGCATGTTACGGTGTAATCCCCATTACCATCTACTTCTGCGTAAAGAAGCTCTATCCCCACTCCCTCCCCCCAAATCATCACTTTCCCTTCCTGCACTGGCGGCGCCAAACTCGACAACCTCAGCGAATTTATAGGATCTTGAGAGATACGTCTGCTCCGAGACTGTTTTCACCTGTTAGCTGGTCGGACCAGTCACCCTACGTCACAAATGACAGCTACCTTACGTCCTCGTACCCTCTCTCCTCTCCCTCCCATCTTCATCCCTCATCCCCTCTTCTCTCTCCTTTAAGTTTTCTGCTTCAAAGGGCTCGGATTTATGACGGAAACTTCAATTTACTCGGCAGGTAAACAGCGTGGGTAGACCTGAGTGATACGTAAGAGTGCACAGCAAGTCAGAGTGAGTGAGTGGTGTGTGTGTGTGTGTGTGTGTGTGTGTGTGTGTGTGTGTGTGTGTGTGTGTGTGTGTGTGTCTGTGTCTGTGTTGTGTGTCTTGTTGTGTTGTCTGTCTGTCCGCATGTGTGCGCGTGAGCATGAATAGATCAGATGACACCAAGACTCTAGGCAAGTCTTTTTACGTACAGGGGTGGGTAGAGTGGAATGTGTTGCGTTTGTGTGTGGAGGCAGTCGGAAGTGGAAGAGACAGGGGGTTGGAGATGGGGGCTCAAGGGAGCAGGGGCGGAGATCTCCTCTAAGAACCTGCATCATGTCGTCTCCGTGCCTCCTTCCGTCGCCCTTTCCCACAATCGATGGAAAGCAGTTCAGATCTCCGGGCTGAAAATGACACGCTGATTCCTCTTCCTCCGGGCGCCGCCCACTGTCAACGTGAACGAGCACCTCGTCAAACCATCTGGCCCGGGAAGGTGGGACATGGAGGAAGAGGGAAGAGAGAAAGTGTGTGTGTGTGTGTGTGTGTGTGTGTGTGTGTGTGTGTGTGTGTGTGTGTGTGTGTGTGTGTGCGTTGCGTGCTGGCGTGTGCATGCGTGTGTATGTATGTGTGTGTGTGTGTGTGTGTGTTTGCGTATGTGTGTGCGCGCGCGCGCGAGTGTGTGTGTGTTGTGCGTGCGTGCGTGCTGGGGGTGCGTGCGTGCGTATGTATGTTTGTGTTTGAGGGAGGGGAGAGAGAGAGAGAGAGAGAGGAGAGAGAGAGAGAGAGAGAGAGAGAGAGAGAGAGAGTCACAGACAGAGACACAGACAGGAAGAGAGAGACGTCTTAATCAGAAAAACAACAGCTCTCCAGACCTAGTGCTCTCCTTCACGCCAGACGGCCTCGCTCAGTCTCTTTCCATCTCTCAGGTCAACAGTTGACAGCTCTAAGATCCAACAACGAGCTTGAAAGAGGCCACGGTGAAAGCTCCTCGTTTCACCGTCACGTGATACCGTCAGACATCATGCCCACACCCACCAGGATCACCCCACAGACAGAGAATAACCAAGCGTCCCAGGAGAACGGAGGGAAAGGTCTATGCATGATGTAGTGAGAGTCAGCTGGGTTCAAAACTCCCTGCACACAGGTTCCTAAGAAGTATACATGGTTTGAAAAAAAAACATGGACAGGTTACAATTCATCTTCGCAACATGTTATTCTATACCACAACCTTATTTCAGTTATTCTTGAAACAGAACACCTCTGTCATCTCCCGTGGCGACGCCAGTGCTACAACTGTCACAGGGTTTTCTCTTTTTTCCTTAAGATGCGGCTACACATCTGTTTAAAGCTGCGCTGAGGGACAGCATCTTCGAATCTCATGACCCGACCACGTGACACGCACTGTCTACCTCCTTAGTGTGACAGAAACGGATGGAACTAAAATCAGACCGAGAACAGTGCCTGGACTGTATCGACAGTCACGCCGTCGGAAAGCTGGGGGAAGATAAGATAAGATAATGTTGCTTATAGCCCAGCCGACCGGTCGACCGCAAGGGCCACATCAGGGCTGTCACCACGTTAAAATCAACTCACTAGTCATTAAAAAAAACAAAAAAAAACCCCAACTTTCACACATCGTTAAATGACATCGTCTACAAACGCACCAGAAACTTTTGTTAAAAATCTTTCTTCCGTAAAATCTTAAATCAGATGAAAAATGTTAATCTCTCTCAAAAACTCAAGGATCACGTCAGGCGGGACATCCCTGAACAGGATCTTCATGGACTCCGCTGTAAAATGTTTGTGTCTCACATCGTGCAAGTCCCAACACTCTAAAAGAACATGTTTCATTGTGAGTGGCGATGACATGGAATGCCCACGGAGCTTCTTCACTCTTTAAAAGGTAAGAATGGGTAAAATACGAATGGCGGTGTGCAGCGGCACAGAACCGTTTCCTCTTTACGACCACCCGACGTAGATGGGAGGAAGTCCTTAAGGTTTGGACGGATCTGAAAGAGTTTGTTATTCGTCTGTGTGTTCCAATCCTCCTGCCAGAGGTCTCTCACATAATCGTTAATTTTGGGTTTCACATCTGAGCAGGGGATATAAGTGTTGGGGCCCGTTTCTCTCTTGTGGCGTTCTTGGCTAAACGATCAACCATTTCGTTCCCGCCGATGCCAACATGACCAGGAACCAAGCAAGAGTAATGTTGTAACCGTCCGCCTTCAACTTACTAAAAAGTTCAAAAAAAAGTAAAAGTTCTGGATGCTGAAGGTTGCGGCCAGCTATGGCCTCCAAAGCTGACAGCGAATCTGACAGAACCAGAAAGTCCCTCTTCGAAGAATGTGAGATTATCTTCAAAGCACAGTACCAGAGCAGTAAGTTCAGCAGAATAGACAGAAGCATCTGAATGGATATGTTCCACAGTATCTGAGAAGGAGCCCCAGGGCAGTAGGCTGCACAGGCCACTCCATCCTCAGACTTGGAACCGTCAGTGAAAACCTTTTGACAGGATGGGAATTTGGAACAGAGCTCAGCATACAAACCTTGTACGCAGAGAGCTGGTAGACTCTTTGCGAAAAGCTGCAAGATCGAAACGAATCTCTGGTGTGAAAAAGGTCCACGGAGGTTGATCCGGAAACTTGGAAAAATCGGACACAACTCCTAGGTCTAGACCTGCATTCCGCACTTTGAGGCCGCATACGAAGACCAAACGGCGGAATACATTTCGGGTTGTTTTCAAATTTTACTTTGGAACGGAGGGTCAAAGACACAGTCATAGGCAGGATTCTGCGGTTCTGAGAACAGTCGGATATAATAATTCAAAGACAGTTTCAGCCTGCGGTTTGGACAGTGAAGGTTCACTCGCCTCTGCGTACAAGCTGTACACAGGGGTGGTGCGGAACGCTCCAAGACAGAGACGAAGCCCTTGATGGTGGTTTAGGGTCCAAGAGTTTGAGGTAAGACGATCTTGCGGAGCCGTACACGGCACAACCGTAGTCCAGTTTGGAACGGACCAAGGCTCTGTAGAGGTGCAGCAAAGTTTTCTTATCAGGCCCCAGTCGGTGTGCGCTACAACCAGCAGAATATTCAGAGCTTTTTGGCAAGAAGTTTTGAGGTTTTTGATGTGGCTGAGAAAGTTGAGTTTTTGGTCAAAAATAACTCCCAGGAATTTGGCTTCTTTTACAACTGGAATGGTGGACTTGTCCAGACGAATTTCAGGATCAGCAAAGAATCGACGAAAATTGTGGAAATGAATTGACTGAGTTTTGGTACGGGAGAAGGTAAACCGTTTTCCTCGGCCCACTGTTGGATTCTGTTGACACAAAGTTGCAGTCGACGCTGTACGTTGGCGTAAGAAGCTCCAACTGCATACAGCGCAAAGTCATCAACAAACAGAGAGGACTCGGTGCCCAGGCTTACTGATTGGACAATGTCATTTATTTTAATGCTGAAAAGGGCGGGAGAAAGGATGCTCCCCTGAGGAACACCAAACTCCTGCCATGGATGTCAGAGAGTGTGGTGCCAACACGCACCTGGAACTGTCGATCGGCTAAAAAGTTTTGAATGAACAGAGGCAGGTGACCTCGAAAACCAAGTCTGTGCAGGTCCATGAGGACGCCTGCTTTCCACGTGGTGTCGTACGCCTTTTCGAGGTCGAAAAAGATAGCGACCACATGCTGCTTGTTAACAAAGGCATTGCGGATGGTGGTTTCCAGACGGATTAGATGGTAAATCCGTCGAGTGGTACTTCCGGAAACCGCACTGTTCACTGGCCAAAGACCATTGGTTTCCAGCTTCCACATCAGACGGGAGTTGACCATCTTTTCCATCAGCTTACAGAGGCAGCTGGTCAGAGCGATTGGGCGATAGTTGGAAGGGTTGGTAAGGTCCTTTCCAGGCTTTGGAATGGGAATGATCAGGGCTTTCGCCAGGAGGGCGGAAAGGACCATGTGGTCCAGATATGGTTATAGACTTGGAGAAGAGTCTGGAGACAGCTTTCTGGAAAATGTTTCACAACCTGAAAATGAATGTCATCCAGACCAGGGGCAGAATCAGTGCAGGTTTGTAAAGCTAATTTGAGTTCAACGATTGAAAAAGGAAGATTATAGGTTTCAGAGTTGTCTGATGTGAAATTGTACGAAGATTTCTCTCTAATCTCTTTGTTTCTTAAAAAGACTGCAGATTGATTTGAAGATGAGGAGTTCTGTTGGATGGTGGAGGCCAACAGATTGGCAACAGCTTGTTTGTCAGTGATCAGAGCATCAGCAAGTTTCAAGTGATGAATGGAGGGGTTGGTGTTCTTCCCTTTGATTTTTCTAATGATATTCCAAACTTTTTTCTTGGAAGTTTTCGATGTCAGCCTGGAGCAGAAGCTTCTCCAGGACTGACGTTTACTGATTTGAAAGTGTGTCTCGATTTGGCACGGAGTTTCTGATGGGCTCGAGCGTTGGGCCCCGAAGGTCGTTGGTATACCGATGCTGAGCCGTTTGCGAACTTTTGATATTTGTTGGCAGTCTGAATTGAACCAGGGTGTTTTTGGCATTTGGAGTTTGTCGGAAGACACTGGAATACAGGTTTTAGCACAGTTTATCACAGTGTTAGTCAGAGATTCGACTGGGTCCGGACTCTAAAGAAAATCAGTGTCCTGGAATTCTTTAGAAATAGTGGCTGCAAATAGATCCCAGTTTGCTTTCTTATAATTTAGATGTTGAGAGACAGGGGACGTGTTCAGTTTAATATGGGCTGTAAAAGAACAGGGAAATGGTCACTTCCGTGCAGATCGTCATGGACAGACCACTCATAGCCCAGGACCAGCGATGGGGTCACAAACCGACAAATCTAAAACACGAAAGTGAACCTGTGGAAGAGTGGAGGTAAGTTGCAGATCCGTCGTTCAGACAACACAAGTCTAAATCCGAAGGACATCCTCAATTAGCAGACCTCTGGATGATGTACTGACACTACCCCAAAGAGGATTATGGCCGTTAAAGTCACCAACAGCAAAAAAGGTCGAGGAAGTTCTCTTATCAGACTGACAAGGTCCTGACGACAAACCGGGACAGAAGGTGGAAGATAAAGGGAACAGATTGTCAGTTTTGTGGAGAGTGACTCTCGCAGCTACAGCCTGAAGGGAGGTAGACAGAGCGACAGGACTATACAACAAAGTTTTGTGTAGGAGAAGGGCAACACCGCCCGACAGTCCCAACGTGGATGGTTGTGCAGGTTTTGAAAGAATATTAAAGCCAGAAAGAGTAAAGGTCTTCTGGCTTTGAATTTGAGTTTCCTGAAGAGCCACGACGGAAGGTTTTAGAGATTGACACAGAAGCTGCAGCTCCTCAAAGTTGGAATTTAGTCCACGGATATTCCAATGGAATATTGTTACTATCCATGGTGCAGAGGGCGAAAAGGAGAGAGATCAGGTCATCTCCTCCTCAACGTCTGCTTCCAATGGAGTGAATTTGTTATTTAGTTTCACTGGACTGTGTTGGTCTACAGACCTGTTGGCAGACTTGCCAACAGGTGAAGAAGGTCTGGATTTGGGAGACGGTGGAGGTTTCTTCCTCATCTCCACCATCCCCCACACTGGGTTGAACTCCCCTTTCCCGCACGGGCACTGGACAGAGGAGTTCGAGGGGGGATTGCTGGTTTTTTAATCTGCCCAGCAGCAGATGTTGTAGACTGCTGGGCAGTCTGAGGGGTGGCGGATTTTTTGCCTCCACCAGGGGGGATTCACTTTGGGTTGGAAGGCGGTGGACCTGCTTCCACCAGAGTTGACAGTTCTTCCTTGCAATGTCTTCGAAAACGTAAAGTCATCAGTCTGACAGCAGACTGACCGAGTAGGAACTGTGGGAACTTTCTTTACGGCCGAAGCATACGAAGAAGCTGTCGGCGTCTGACTGCCCACAACCTGTTTCCGGGCTTCAAAAAAGGAGTCTTTTCTTGTTTTAACTCTTTGTATTGCGGATTCCTGAATCCAAAGAGGACAGTTTCGTGAAGAGGAGGGATGGTCGCCACCGCAGTTTGCACAATGTGCCGGATCTTTACACGGCCCATCATGGGTTGCCTTGCAGCAAATACCGCACACCTCCTGCCCAGAACAACAGTCTCTGACATGGCCAAACTTCTGGCATCTGAAGCACCTCAACGGGGGACGGAACATATAACTGAACCCGGACATTCAGGTAGCCGACTTTGATGACCGGAGGCAGCACAGGGTTGCAGAATGTCAGAAAGAGGGTGTTGGTGGCCACTCTTTCTGCACCCTTCTTTACTGTCACCTGCGCACCTCCGTCACACCCTGGGACGCCAGCTCCGTTTTGATCTCTACCTCTGAAACACCTGATAAATCCTGCAGCGAATCACTCCTTTCGATGAATTCATTGTTTGTGGGGAGTCACCCTGATCTCCCTGTCCACTAGTTTTGTTGCCTTCAGCAGCTGTTCAGATTGTTTTTGTGATTTACATTGAATTAGAAACGAGCCGTTCCTCAACCTCTTGATGGACCGAGGGTCACCTGCTAAGCCTTGAAAGCCCTTTTGGATAGCAAAAGGGCTCAGAGCTGAAAGGGGTCTTTCTTGCTCCGTTCCTTCCATAACGAACCAGGAAGCCCAGAAACCTGTCTTCTGTCGTACCTCCATATCCGAATCGCTGTCAGAATCAAAATCCCTGAAATAGGGGATGCTGCCTTCCTCTTCTTTTTTGGGGGGATTGTTTTTGAAAAAGCCATAATAATTTTATGATGTTTCATCTCTCCCTTACCCCCCCACCTTGGAGTCCAACTAAGGGGCCAGGGCCAAGAAACCAATGTCTTGACCCCTTCCAGGCTTCGGGAGAGACATACGACAAACAGAAGCCACCAACCCTATCCCCCCTGATCATGCTCAACTCCCGGAACAAGAGAGCTGAGCACTGCATGGGTTTACTTGGCCAGCAGGGAAAATGTCTTTTCTTGACCAAACCCCAAGAAGGGGAGCCGATTAGTACACCCGGGCCAAAGTGTACTCCCTGTCTAGGAGAGGTCCGAGCCAAAGTCCGAGCCAAAGCGCTGGCCCTCTCAATCACCAGGATCTCATCCCCTCCGACACAGGTCGCACCGCACGGCAAACGCGGGGGATCTTAAGGAGACCACAGAGAGAAAAGGAGTGTGGAAAAGAAGACTTGAAGGGGAGACGAAGATAGAAAAGGGCCAATAAGGGAGGCAGAAAACAAGAAAGGGAGAAAGGCGGTTACTCTTAGTCAGGATCCTCACCCTTAGCCTATCTGACATGGGAAGCCCTACCAGGGGCATCAACTCCTTACCACGTTACGCTTAGGCCAGACAGCATCTTGGCTTCTCGGACCTAGAAGCAGTTTAAAAAAACAGCCTATCTCCAAGTATTGATGCCCCGCCAGCAAAGCCTAAGGGATCACTGGACCGCGCAAGCCCTCCGACCACGACAAGGTCGCAACCCCCGGAGGGAAGCTGGGAGGAGTGTGGGGGTAAAACTGAAGACCTACTGACGTTTCTCCTCGTTAGATGGTCGTTCAACAGTACTCTGTGCCCGTGAAAAGCTTGGTCAGATCATTTTGTAATCCTTCTCAACTTTTTTCTTCGCCCCTGCCGCCATTTGAACAATCTGTGCGTCCGCCATTTTTTTTTTTTTTAGACCTAGTGTCACAGTTCAGGAAAGGGAACTAACTGGCTGGAAAGGCGCTGATCATCCGTTTGGACTGTTATGTCCTGGTCTCGACTTCCCAAGACGACTTTCATAACGCGAGTCCTGCCCAGCCCACACCAAATCCTGGGCCGATAATGGCCAGATATTCCTCTTTTTTTCCCCTAAAGACGATCAGTACATTTGGACCAGTGTGTACCTGCTGTCTAGACGAGGTCCAAGTCAAAGAGATGTGTTCAGAGCACCTGCCCTCTCAATCACCAGGATGTCATTCCCCACCATCACAGGTCGCACCGCACGGCAAACGTGGCGGTCTTAAAAAGACCACAGAGGAAAAAAAAGAGCGTGGAAAAGGAGGCTTGAAGGGGGGAAGCAGACAGAAAAGCGCCATTAAGAAAGGCTGAAGAGAGAACAGGGGAAAAGCGAGTAACACTTCGTCAGGGACCTCATCCGTAACCTGTCTGAAATGGGAGACCCTACAAGGGGCATCAGCTCCTACCATGTCGTGCTCAGGCCATTCAGCGACTCGGATACACAGGCCTAGAAGCGTTACGCAATTCTAGCATTCCATCCAAGCGTTGATACCTCGTCAGCAGAACCAATGGGATCACTAGACCACGCTAGCCTTCCGACAACCACCACCTCGCCATCCCACGGTTCAGCCTTAGGCCGGGGAGTCAAGACAGCGACTCGTGGAGAAAAGCCTTTAGGTACATCCAGAGTGTATCCCATCACCTGGTACGCTTGCTGTGTGTTGTGCTGAAGCGTCTTCTGGCCCTCCTCCCTGCCCATCGCGTCCTTCCTTCCCCTGTTCATTTCACAAACGAGATTACCGTCTTGTTTAATTTTCTGCCGAACATGAGACGCATTCTTCCACACACACAGTGTTCCCTAACTCTACTCTCCTTCGATCATCAAGGGGACACAGAGAGAGAGAGAGAGGAGGGAGGGGGGGGGGGGAGAGGGAGACAGAGAGGCAGAGAGAGAGAGAGGGGAGGGGAGAGAGACAGAGACAGAGAGAGAGACAGACGGCATAGAGATAGGGAGCAACACAAAGACAGACAAACAGACAGAAAAAAAGCTAAAAGAACGAAGAGCGGGAGTGACGTGAAGAGGAGAAGAACTGGCACAATTTTGTCGACGTTCCAAAAACACAGTGTGTGTGTGTGTGTGTGTGTGTGTGTGTGTGTGTGTGGTGCGTGCGTGCGTGCGTGCGTGCGTGCGTGCGTGCGTGCGTGCGTGCGTGCGTGCGTGCATGAGCGCGCGCGTTTGTTTGTGTTTGTATGTCTCTGTGTGTGCGCGCACTCGCGCCCGCGTGTGCGTGTGTTTGTGTGCATGATCGCTGAAGTTAGGAACTTTTCGCTATTTCCAAAACAAAATGACAGATTTTCAGCACACAGATGTATCCTTATTGAAAATAAAGGCAAAGGGCAGATTCGGTTTTCATTTCACTTCAGATTTGGTACTGTGTTAATTCCTTATTAATATTGATAATTCATATGGTTTGGGGATGCGAGACTGTTCGCAATTTCAATTTAGTGTAATACATATAAAATAAAGGCTGTGCAAAAACCTGCATCACTGAACGTGAGAGAATCTAGACGAAAGTGAGGTAGACCTGCATCTTTCGTGATGCCAAGGAGTAAGCAAAGGAACTTCATAGCTGAACACCTACCGACTCTCATCCAAGTGATTCCTTGTGGGTAAGTGCCTAACGTGTTACAAGACCACAGGCTTTATGAGACTTGTAGCAATGAATGTTGCCAACTGTTACGAGAAAGGATCCTGGGAACACTTGTCACTCAGTGAAAACAGGAGTACGCGCTAAACTGAAGTTTCTAACTAGTCCCCTCTAACTCCAGTGGAAATCCGTTCTTGTTTAAATTAATTGAAACTTTTAATTTGCATGCCCCCTTCTTTAACACATGGAGAATTATTCTCGAGTGATTAAAACAATTCTTTTGACTGGATTTCTGATTTATGCGGATATTTACAGTTGGTGACCCCAACTATTGTTTCAACTGACTCTTGTTTGCACGTCCATTCATACTTGGTTGGCTAAAGCAATCGTTTAACTGCCCCCCTCCCCCCTCTCATCATGCAAGTCCTAACACTCTGAAAGAATATGTTTCGCTGCGAGTGGAACATGACATGGAAGGCACCACGGAGTTCCTTCACCTTTTAAAAGATAAGAATGGGTGTAAAAGGAGTGGCCTGTAAGCAAACGGCACAAAATTATTTCTTCTTTACAGCCGCCTCGGGAACATGGTAAAATGTCTCAGGTTTGGACGGAATTTGCACAGTTTGTTATCCTTCTGCCAGTTCCATTCCATGTAGCCAGAGGTTTCTGACACAGGCCTGGGTTTGGGGTTTCAGATCAGTGTGAGGGATAGACAATCTGCTCAGCTCTTTCTCTGAAGCACTCCTGGCAAGTTCATCAACCACTTCGTTGCCTCAAATGCCCACATGGCTGAGGACCCATGCAAAAGCTATGTTATGTCTATCTGCTTTCAGAGAGGTGTACAGTTCGGATGAATTCAACAGTTGAGGTGCTTGATGTTGCGGTCAGCAATGGCCCAGCAAATTGACATAAGAAATACTAGCAATACTATAACGATTTCCCCACATCTAAGCAACTAGCATCTCTTATATGCTGGATCTGTTCAATTCAGTTCAAGCTGTTCATAGCGCAGCCGAACTAGAGAGGGATCATAATCCAAGGTGGTCATTTCGTCAAAAAGCAATTCCCTGTACAGAGGCCACACACACACACACACACACACACACACACACACACACTAACTACAGAATTTCTAAAACACGCAAAGACGGCTTAAACATTTCTGCACCTTTCAGTACTTTCAGTTACTTTTGCTTTTCTTTCCTTAATGTATTTTTATCGTTCCTCCCCTACGCTAGACGCTGGGGGATTGTTAAAACTACAGCGGGGTTATAATTATGAGCGAGCGTCCCAGCACCCATGAAAGATTTTCTCTCGCAGTGCACGTTAGGGCTTCACTCCGTTTGTGGGCGGGATCACACGTGCTTATTATAAACTCCGATCCACTGGACCGAATATTGTGGCTTTGGTTTCCCAGTACAGTGGACAACTGGCGCTAAGGCAGCAACAGGACGACACTTGGCGTGGCAGTGTACAGGGAGAAATGGGGAACCGGTATGATCAGCATGGGGTTCGTTCCAGGTTGGGGGGAAAAGAGAGAAAGAGAGAGACAGACAGACAGACAGACAGAGAGAGAATGAATGACGTAAAAGAAACCATATTTCCGATCAGTAGTCATTCCCCAATCCCCTTCCCGTCCCACCTTCCTCCGAAAAATAGAAAGAAAAAAAAAAGTTTTTCAATAAAACTGGAATTGATCGGGGTGGACTTCCACTCTACCCACCCAGACCGTTTGACAGGTGACGGCATTATCAGTCCCGCTCTCCCCCCAAAACGTAGTCCCCGGGATCGCGGAGGTGACTCTGGGAGGGAACTGAACCGTGAAATATCTTGGCGGGGGATCCCTGCTGCCCCCTGATAGAGATCCGCTTCCGGACATGTTCAGTGGGGCGTGACCAGACAGTTATCTGTCCGGGGGAGGCGTTTCCGGCTGCCAGCGGCTCTGGACTTCAATCGCAGACCACGTGGCTGTCTGTCGGTCATTCCTTGTCCTCCTGGCTTGATTACTACCCCCCACCCCTCCCGTCTTGAATATGGAACTTGTTCAAATGAAATTTGGTTGTTTTTTTTTCAAACCGCGTTGCGTGTAATATCTATTTTCTGTACACACGGAGTAGAGACTTAGCAACTGAAAAGTTGAATCTGAATCTCCTAACTGAAAAGAAAAACCGGATTTTTGTTGTATATGCAATCATCTCTCTCTCCTCTCTCTCTCTCCCCCCCCCCCCCCCCCCCCCCCCCCCAGGAAAGAATCCCTCCTCCTAGTCCCGTTATTTCAGGGTTTTTTTTTTTCTTTTAATCAATAAGACTTGTTGGATACTGCTCTGGTTGGCAACATTCTGTGGGCATGCTTGCACACATCTGTTTGGACCAGACGTTCACTATGTTTGTGTTGTGCTGTGCTGTGCAGTGTGTGTCGTGTGCGTGAGCGGGTGTGGCGTGTGTGCGTGTGTGTGTGCGTATGTGTGTGCGTCGTGGTGTGGTGGTTTGTGTGGTGGTGCTCGTGTGTATTTTTTTTTCTGTGCCAATGAGAAATTTTTACACAAGTCATCGTGACTGTAGATAATGTGCAAGAGTGAGTGAATGAGTGTGAGCATGTGTGCGCGCGCGCACGCGCGCGCGCACGTGATGTGTGTGTGTGTGTGTGTGTGTGTGTGTGTGTGTGTGTGTGTGTGTGTGGTGTGGCGTGTGTGCGTGCGTGCGTGCGTGCGTGCGCACTGTGGTTGTAGTTGGTCTCTGTCCACAAACAATGACGAATATAGCCGTGTAGCTCTTTGTCCACAAACAATGAACTTTTAGCTGTCTAGCTGGTTCTTTGTCGACAAACAAATGACGAATATACCAGCGTAGCTGCTCTTTGTCCGCAAGCGAAGCGTGCGGTGCGAGAGACAAGTGGGTGACACTTGTGAAGAGAGAGTGAGGGACAACGGGAACGAGAGAAAGGAAAGGGGGGGAATCGAGTCATCAGGTGTGTTAGCCCCGCCGACCACTTTCAACCCATGCTGTTTATAGCCCTGCCGACCGCGAGGGGAGGGGGGGGATCAGATGGAATGTCTCTGAAGGAGGTCTCCCAGCAGTCTGCTTTAAAGCGTGTATGCCCGTCATGACGTATGGACCGATCTACTGAGCGGTTCGTCATGACGTATGGACCGATCTACTGAGCGGTTCGTCATGACGTATGGACCGATCTACTGAACGGTTCGTCATGACGTATGGACCGATCTACTGAGCGGTTCGTCATGACGTATGGACCGATCAAATGAGCGGTTCGTCATGACGTATGGACCGATCTACTGAGCGGTTCGTCATGACGTATGGACCGATCTACTGAGCGGTTCGTCATGACGTATGGACCGATCTCTGAGCGGTTGTAAACGTAAATCTGCACAGGGGTTCTGCGCTGATTAAAACGTCGTCTGGCGACAGAAGTGTTCATGTCCATTCTGGGTGTTTATAGTCCAGCGACCACTACAGGCCATATCATGGCGTCTACTAGTCAAGTCAATTCCATTCCCAACACAAACCAATTAGTTGTTTTTTTCTAAAGCAAAGACTGCTTGATTCATTGCTCCCATGGGCCCTTCTCCCCAATATTTACATGCAATCTCCTTCAAGTTTTAAAAATGCATCTGAGCATTTTTTTGGCGTGTGTTTTTTTTTAGTCTACTGTAAAGCGTTCATGTCTGACACATAAAACCCAACAGTTTACGAGAACATGTTTTACAGCAAGTGGCAAATACCTTGGAATGCACCTATCTTTCACCTTTTAAAAAAAGACACGAGCATTGTCTGACGGATATTGGGCCACATACGCCCGACGACCACGAAGAGGTTGCAACTCCACGTGGGCAGTCGACCACTTGCAAGCAAGTTACAAAGAAGTGTGTGTTGGAAGGGGGGGGGGGGGGGGGGGAGGGTGTGTGTGTGTGTGTGTGTGTGTGTGTGTGTGTGTGTGTGTGTGTGTGTGTGTTTCACATCATTTGTAGGACGAGTAGGGGATGTTCAGAGCTTTATTTGTTCCTTTAATCTGAAATGAAACTCTCAGGTTGACAACATACAGTATGCTACAACTTAACCCGCTTTACATCTGCATCAATTTGTGCGCTGGTATATTCCATCTTCCTGTCCGGATGCGAGACATGGACCCTCACAACCGATCTGGAAAGCAGAATCAAATCCTTGGAAATGAGAAGTCAACACAGGATACCAAACGTCAGCTATATAAATCATATCGTCAATCAAAACGTGTGTCAAACGATCAGACAGCAGACAAAGGATCATAGACGATCAACTTACATCAGTCATGAAAAGAAAACTTCTAAGTAAGGTCATGTATGAAGATCCAATGGCCTTGTTACAACAAAGTTCCAGGGATCTACTGAAGGAGGGAGACGGAGAGGGGAAGCCAGAAAAACATGCACTGACAACATTCCAGAGCGGAGAGGGGGAAAAATTACCAAGACTAAGGCCTTGGCACTCCACCGCCACAACTGTAGAAACCTAAGAAACTGTTCTTCAAAACGCTGCCCCAATGACTCCCCGAGGAATCAAGAAGCAGTAGCGGGTATGTAGAGAGAGAGAGAGAGAAGAGAAAAGAGAGAGAGAGGGGGAGAGAGAGAGAGAGGAGAGAGGGGAGAGCGCTTAAAGCCTGGTCCGACTATATCAGATCTGTAACTTCGCCGAAATCAACCCTCAAATCGGATGTCGTTTCATTTACTGCACAAAGAACTGATAAAATCATACTTTCAAAAACACGACGGGATTTCGTTAAAATTTTTCTTCTGTAAAATCCGAGGAGAGCTGGAAAATGTTGGTCTCTTTCTAAAACTTAAAAAAGTCGTATCAAATGGGATATCTCTGAACAAGTTTTTCGTGGAGTCTGCTGTAAAGGGTGTCTATGTGTGTGACAGAGAGAGAGAGAGAGAGAGAGAGAGAGGAGAGAGAGAGAGAGAGAGAGAGAGAGAGAGAGGGAGAAGAGAGAGAGGGAAAGAGAGTCAAAGTCAAACATGTTTTAATGTCAGGCCTCCGGCCCATAACATGGGAGCAATAGCACAACAAGAATCCTTTAGATTGAATAAACTGCATCCTTAAGTTTAACGCTTTGTAAACAAAGATAACCGTAAAACAACACTTCGTTTTCACTTGACATAGAAAGAGGGAGAGAGAGAGAGAGAGAGAGAGAGAGAGAGAGAGAGAGAGAGAGAGAGAGAGAGGAGAGAGAGAGAGAGAGAGAGAGAGAGGGGTGTGTGTGTGTGTGTGTGTGTGTGTGTGTGTGTGTGTGTGTGTGTGTGTGTGCGTGTGTAATAGGTGAATACAGGCCTAGGGGAGGGAACAGGGCGGCCAGTGAACAAACTCACTGTTGGTACACAGGCCATTCTGTGCCTTGACACCACTGTAATAAGTTGTTTGTGCTCTCTCTCTCTAGGTAAGTGGCATTGTATGATACATGACTTAGTTTAAATCAAGCTGGTTTAACCTATGCTAGTAAACGGTTAGTTTTGTTTTACTTTATATAAGGAGACAATGTTGCCAGGGATAGTGAGATAATTGGTAATCATCATGCCAAATATTCAGGAAGTAAATATGTTAAAGAACGAGCAACGAACTGGATATCAATACATGAGAAGTAACAAAGTATATGTCAACTGTACGTTGTGTAAAAGGGAGCACTGATTGTTAGACAACTTCAAGGGTGACATTAATCGTAACACCGATCACTCTTCATGTCCTTACTCAAATACCCCACTTACGTCGAAGTAGTTAACAGAACAATTCATAATAATAAGGAACAATATGCAGCATTCACTTATAACAGACAGAACATAGATAATATCCCAAATGCCAGATACGTTTTACAATATTGGACCGGTTGTTTCTAGATGTTCTTCTAAAGGAAATCAGTATTGCTAAAAAGAAAACAGCCAATGAAAAAGAACAAACATTAGAAAAGGAAATCATAGACCAAGAAAGGGTGATTTTGAACACCGATACACTAAAGAAACTCTTGCAAGACAAGAAAGAAGAACTAAACAAATTACAAAAACAGAATAATGGATAGTATAATCCTTCGCTCAAAGGTAGGATGGGCTTCACAAGGAGAAAAGATAAATGAATACCTTTGTTGGTTGGAGAAAAGGCACTTTATAAGCAAACAAATGATTAAACGTAGATCAGACAAAGGCAGGCTACTTACAGAAACCAAAGGCATGCTCGAAATGACAAATAACTTTCATAAATTATGATACTCAAAAAACAAGCATCATTGGCATAGAAATAGAAGCCTACGTTCAAAACCTTCCATCATTGACGCAAGATGAATCTGAAAACACAGAGGGACCGATTAAATTAGATGAAGCAGCAAAAGCATTGAAGAACATGAAAAATGATAAAGATCCAGGAACAGACGGAATTGCAAACTTTTAAAGAAAATTGGAAGCTAATTGGTAACTTTGTAGCTCGTTCCTGAACTGATGTTTCAGAAAGGGGAAATGTCAATAACTCAACAAGAAGGGATAATAATATGCTTACCAAACCTGATAAACCAAGCAAACATCTTAAAAACTGGAGACCTGTAACTCTTTTGAACGTAGTCCACAAGACTGGATCATCATGCATCGCAGATAGATTAAAATCTGTTCTTCCAAAATCAATATACGAAGACCAGACAGATTTTACCCAGATATATATATATATATATATTATATATATATATATATATATATATATATATATATATATATTTATATATATAATATATATATATTTGTTAACGATATTAAAAAGGAATGTTAAAACTCGTTTTAACATTCCTTTTAATATCGTTAACAAATGTTGCTCCCCAAGGGGTCGAGCACTTTTTAAAGTCATTTTAGGCTTTTTAATTATATTCATCTATATATATATATATATATAATATATATATATATATATATATATATATATATATTATATGGGTGATAGTACCAGAACCCTTTATGGAATGAGTTATCTAGAAAATGAAAGCTTGCCTGCTTTGCTTGTCTCAACAGACTTTGAAAAGGCTTCTGATTCTGTCAGTTCGTCATATAAGTATAAATTCATGTAGGCATTTGGGTTTGGGGCGACAAGGAAATGGGTGTTATACTTTCATACAGATTCAAAGGCCTATGTAACAAGAAAATGGGAAAACACCTACTTGTTTTAAAGTGGAAAGAGGCTATCGCCAAGGTGACCCAGTTTCTCCCTATGTATTTGTTCTCTGCACACAGATACTAGCATGCAAATCAGGAAAGACAGACATAAAACGAATAAATATAAATGATATTGAGTTCAAAATCAATTTGCAGATGATACAACTTTTACATTACAATGTGACAGTCTCCTACGAAAACAAATGAAGTACTTAACATGTTTCAGGGTTCAAAATACATTTTGAGAAGACCTTAAATGCATGGTTAGGAAGTAAACAGAATTGTAAAGACACAGTTTTAGCCATAAGAAAATTAAATGGAACCCACCTAAGTTCAAAATATTAGGACTTTGGGTTACATGTGATCTCTTTTGCAAGTCAGAAATTAACACAACAGACAAGCTCTTCGAAGTACAGACTCTCTTTAAAATTGTTTACAAAGAATTCTGACTCCATTAGGCAGAGTAGCTGTGCTAAAATCATTCATATTATCAAATTCAAAACTCATTTACCTCTGGATTTGCTAACAAACCCACCAGATAATCAAGTTAAGGAAGTGCAACTATGTTACCATTTTTTCCCTTAAACATTTCCAATAATTTTGACAGTATTTACCGCGTACTTCCTTTTGAATTTGACAGATTTTTTTAATTCCATATAAATTAAAAACATATTTTCTGAAGCTGGTTTATTTCATATTCGGGAGGGTCTGGTAACAGAATCCACAGGTATCCGAGTTTTGAAAGTATCATGGACTTCAGTGCTGCAATCCTGCCCAGGGGTGTAGATATGTTTTGACCAAATTCTGAACAATAGTTTGACTTCGTTAAATTCACCTGTGCTGTTGATTTGTCATTTTTTAATGTATTGTCTATGACCCAAATACCTACTTTTTTATATTTGGGTGGGTTCCATTTAATTTTTCTCTCGGGCAGATACTGACATTGTGAGTTCTGAAAGCCTTCTAAACCATACATTTACAGGTTTTTTCCCTTCATAAGTCAGTTTAAGTCCTGAAAAAAAATTACTTTGTACGAGTCTCAAACAGCTTTTCACACGACATTCTATCTCCTTCTAATGTAAATAAACATATCATCTGCAAAATAGCTAATTTAGAAAACCGTATCGAGTATTGTAATGCCCTTTATGCTTTCGTCCTCCCTGATTTTACATACTAAAATTTCTGTACACTAAACAAAGAGAATGGTGGAATGGGATCACCTTGATGGCACCCCCATTGTGTTTTCAAAACCCTGAGATACTTTCCCGTTCACCGTTACATAGGATCTTATGTTTTTTTTACAAAATGCTGAAACCCAGCAGCACATACCTTTCCCAAATTGCTCATGTAAGACCAGTTCATGGAAGAAAACACTTTCTCTTAGTCGACTGATACTAGTAAACCAAGTAGAGATTGTTTTTCAAGATGAAATATTAATCCAAAGATAAAACCTGACTGATCGTTTTTAATCAAACGAGGTAGAACAGTCTTAATTCTATTAGCAATACGTGTGGCGCCTATTTTGTTTGAAACATTTAACAATGAAATTGGTCTCCAATTTCTTAAAAACTGTCTCGGTTTGTCTGCTGTTGGTAGACACGTGATTATTCCTTCTCTTTGAGACACTGACATCCCTGTGTTCTTAAAACCGTTTAAAAGTCTGATTACAAACCCTCCTATTTGTGTCCAAAAGAACTTATAAAAAACTGACTGTCAATCCGTCTGTGCCAGGGTTTTTGTCATTCTGCAGGGCTTCTGAAGCTTCTTGGATAGCAATCAATACTTCTAATTGTTCTGGTTCGTCTTTATTTAACTGTAGTAGATTAGAACTGTATTTGCTAATATCGATATCCATTACTTCCCATTTCTTGTACAAATGATCGTAGAATGATCTGGTCACTTCTAGTATTTTTAATCTGTTTCTGACAACGTATTTCCTTGATCTAACACTAATTTCAACATCTGTTTGCGGACAAAATTTCTTTTCTATAGATTTAAAAAATATGTGCTTTTTTTCAGCCTGTGAAGCCCATCTTGCCTTGGATCCAAGAATAATTCCATCTATTTTGTTTTTCAAGAATGTGCTCACTTTGTGGAGATTAATAGCACTAACATGAGTGGGTCTGTCCCTTTCTTGGTCTTGTATTTCTTTTCTTCTTTTTTTTTAGCAGTTTTCTGCGTTCGTTTATTGTCTTTTCTTTTTAATACTAAATGTATTTTTAAAATCTTATTTCCATAATCAGAACTTCTAGAAATAAACTACCACTTATTGTAAACTGTATTTCCTTGTTCGGTACCTCGCTGAAATTCTGTTCGTCGTACGGTGATGCTGCATATTGTTCCTTGGCATTATATACAGTTTGTTTCACCAATCATCATAACTGACATCCTTAAGTAGTGAGGCGTTAAATTTCCAGACTGCTTTTCTTTTCTGCTCGGTATTCAAACCTATGCTCAGTTTAAAGAATGGTCACTCTTATATCCCCAAAAGACTTCTGCGTCTCTAATATTACCAGCGAGAGTGTCTGATATCAAAAAGAAATCTAATCAACTCTGCTGTATAGGATTGGGTCTTCTCCAGGCATATCTTACAATTTCATGATTTAATTCTCTCCAAATATCTACCAATTCTAGTTTGGTGATCAAGTCTGAAACCGTTTGTCTGGCTTTTGCGTTATTGATACATTTATAATCATAACAGTCCAGGCTAAGATTCATCACCAAATTTCAGTCACTGCACCAGCCGCCGTGGCGAAGTGGTTAGCGTCGCGGACTCCCGGCTGGGAGGTCGTGGGTTCGAATCCCATTCGAGTCATGTGGGCTTTTCTGCCCCGACCGGCTCCTACCCAGAGTTGAGTTTGCTGTGGACTCAGTTGGGGAGACTGGAACCACACAGTCGAGTTTCATCCACTTAATGGATGCGTTTCTGAGTGTTGCTCAAATTTCCTTACCAACACTGTAGGTATCTGTATCTCTCGGGCCTGGTTGATGCCGGGATATATTATGAAAGGAAGCGTAGAGAACAGCCCCGTCATGTAGTCTCAGACCGAAATGGAAATCCGTAGCACCATCTTAATCATCCTCATTCTCATCGATCAGCATTCACAAAAAAATGTCAAATTCTGTGGCCCTTCATGCTCTGCTCTCATGGTGACCTCAATTTCGATGTCCTCTCCAGGTCTATGGCCTTGGTTTGGTTCCGTCGGGGTAACCGGTATCGGCGAGTCTATGGGGGATGTCGTTGGACGGACGTGGTGGCGCCCTCCGGAGGCAGAGCTCACTCACGCCGGCTCGGCGACTAAGCAATTATTGTCGTCAGTAGGGGGCTTAGTAGGTGGTGTCCTGCGTATGCTGGATCAGAACAGGCGCCACTGAACATCACGGAAGTGACTCGGCAGCAGTGCAGTGTCTCCTCCGGTGAGTTGCCTCTTGACGACTTGACATTGGCTGCTCCCTGTGGATTGCCGGTACCGAGTGCGGCGGGACCCATCGGGCTGTGACTGTGGGGGGGGGGGGGGGGGGGGGGTTTCGAAATGAGCGGCGTGGGTGCGCTGCCTGTGAGGTGGCGCAGAGGTTGGGACAGCAAAAATAAATAAATAAATAGAATTCAGTCACTGCTAGTTACAATGGTGGAAATACTAGTCTCTTTAATTTTTGTTTGAATTTTCTCAGGAATGTGGAATTATCGCAGTTTGTTCCATAAACATTTACTTGTACAATGTGTGTGTAATGTGTTCAGAATAAGTATGATATAATTTCCTCGTCTATTCGTAACCACTTACTTTATTATGAAGTCTAAATCATTATTTAGCAAAATAGCAACTCCCCTTGATCTCTAATTATTAGATGCAAATACGCACTCACAGCCCCAGTCTGCTCTTATTTGTTTTTCTATACCTTTTGTAAAGTGTGTATCCTGTCGAAAATAAGCTGAATACCGTTTTTGCCCATGAGGCTGGAACACGTCCCTTCTTTTTTGAAAGTTCCCTAACCCCTGACAACTTAATGAGGATATTCTTAAGTTACTCATTATATAACACCGTATTAATACATTATCACTGCAACCTACTTTTTTGAAAGAAGAATGCCTTTATTTCTCTGAACAAGCAGACGTACACAAATAAAACACATTTTCAAACAAGAAACAATGCAATTGCTATACAAAAAATCTATACGAAGATGAAAAATGCAATCGAAGGCCATATTTGGTGACAGAAATGTGTCACAGTGTTACCAATTTATTTAGGCACAAACAAATGACAAAATCAAACGGAAATATTCCGTGCATAACATAGAAATAGGTGGAATAGGCATTCTTAGCACTGAGACATACGTTCAGGCACTGAAACGTTCCTGGATTAGAAAAATGTACACCCAAAAGCCAAAATCAATACACTCGTTTCATCCAGAAATAAAACTATCAAACTACAATGGGCCGAGTCGATTTGTAAGAACTGAACTCAATAATTTTTGGAATTATGTTTACACAGCATACTCACAATTTCATAAACATGTGCATCCAAACAAAGGACATGAATAAATTACTGGACCATTATTTTATAATGAAAAATTCAAAATTGCTACCAATGTTTTTATTATAAGAAATGGGCAGATGAAAACATTTTCTGGTGAGACATTTATTAGACAGTAACTGCACATTTTTAAGTCACAGAGCACTATCGGAAAAATTCGGAATGGACATGAATTGTTTTGGACACAAAAGCTGTTTACACACCATCAAAGAGTATAAAAAGAGGCGAAACATCAATATTCAAGTGAAAACTAGTGACTCACAAATCAAAGCCATGCAGTTATCAGCTAGTGTAGAAAAGGTTCACGATCATACCACAACATCCTGTTAGGAGAGATAAAAATCCTTGACACTGTAGCCTTGCTGCGTTGGGAACAGAAGCTAAACACACAGGTAGAGTGGACAGCAGTCCTTAAGAAAATACAAAAAAGAAAAGAAATGAAATTAAAATGGTTTCAAATAAAAACATGCAACAGAATTTTAGTAACTAACAGCATTTTAAAAGACATGAACGTTGTAAGTAATGACAGATGTAACTTCTGTGACGAGGAAAAGGATTCAATAGAACAGTATTCATATAAATGTCGTCATTATCAATCCTTCTGGAATGACTTAGAACTCATTCTCAAAGACAAATGCAAAAACCGCGATAAACTTTCGTTTCATCCTCTCTAATGTTCTCTGGTACAGAAGTCCAAATTGAAACAGATGCAATAACTGACCTGATAATCTTACTTGCTGAATATCTTATATACAAGAATAGAATTACTAGATCTAAGCCAAATATCTATGTGTTCCTTAAAGAACTAAGCGCAAGATATAAGACAGAAAAGTACATCCAACACTCAGATATGAACTACACGCAGTTAAAAAACAAACAACATGGTTTCAGTGCAGAGGCTGGTTATCTACGCTGAACTGCATGCAATTTGCGCGAAGAAAATCAGTACACAAGCTAGTTCATCGTTAAATTTGCAGTCTGGATAAATGTGCCCCCACAAAAAAACACACGCACTCACACATATGCTTTAAATAAGTTCCCAGTTAGTAGAAAACCACTTAATGTTGGATGACATTTGTCCGTCTTGAGTGTGGCCACTGTCGCATTCACAATTACATCTTTTGTTTGCATATAACTTTTCCAGTTGATTTCTAAATTAAAGAAGAGTAACTCCAAAGTTTTCCAGGAAGAAAATGGCCATTCTCCTTCAATTAGGCCCTAATACTTCGTAGTGGGCGAGATGCATGCATCTTTTCTTTTTTTTCCTTTTTTGTTATATACAATAGAACAAAAATCCACACATCTCTAATATATGATCATCACCAGTTCAAATAATACGTTGTGTGTTTTACAGTGTAAGCTTCTTTACCTGTCAACTGTTTGCATAGTAGGTCAGCTGTTTTTCATTCATGTTTTCTTCTTTGCTTCATTTGTTTTCATTTAAATTGCTTAAGTTATAAGAAATACTTTGGCTACGTATTTCTGTGCCCTACAGATGCATGTCAACTATGTGTTCAAATCTCTACGCACTATATCTCTTTAATTGACGCGTCTGTAACTTCTAAGCTTACTTGATTAAAATTCGATATTTTAAAAAAAAAAAATCTACCGTCTTGATCTAACCTCACTTACGCGTAGCCGACCGATAGTTAAGGACTAATGTGCACCTCTTTTCGAGGAGAGGTCCGAACCAAACGGATTTACTGAAAACCATTGTTCTTTCAATCTCCAGGACCATCACTGTCCATCACAGGTCACACCACATGACAAATGCAGAAGACCAAAGGGACAGAAAACATGTGGAGAAGCCGGAGATAGAGAAAAATAATCCAGGAAATCACGACAGAAGGCAGTATGATATAAACTTAGGTTTTACTGTTAACTCTTTTTCTTAGCCCGTCTTACTTGCAAGACTTCAGTTAGGAGCATTAAATCCTACAATACTGTGCAGCGGCAAGCTAGCGTGTTGACTGCAAAAAAACTTGAAAAGCATTTAGGACTATCAGCGTTCCCTCCACTTAATAGTGTCCACGTCAGCATAGACTAAAGATGTCGTCACTAGGCCACGCAGGTCCTCTGACGATCTCTTGCATTGGACCTATCCGCGGTCACGAGCGTTACTGGGCGAGTATGTGCAGTTAGCGCGTGCGCATATGTGTGATTTAAAAAATCTTTCTTGTTCGTTTCCAGACGGTGCTAAACGTTCGCTACTGGGGTTGACGATGTTCCGCAATTTAATACTGCCCTGGGAGGTGTCGTTTAGGTACAGTATTTTGTACAGGGAAGACGTTTTGTTTGAATCGACTCCACGAATATCTGTAACTGTGCCCAGATGTGAGGAAACCAAACTCAATGCCAAAGCAGCATTAAGCATAACGAAAACACAATCTCAAAAGATATCTGATGAAATCCGTGGAACAAAACAATATTCTCTCTCTCTCTCTCTCTCTCTCTCTCTCTCTCTCTCTCTCTCTCTCTCTCTCTCTCTCTCTCTCTCTCAAGGGAAGATGAATTACATATTTTACTTTGTTGACCTGCTCTCAGTGACCTGAGAAAAGAATTTATTCCTCTCTGTTTCATGCACACCCACGTCTGTTCCGTGCATCTCTACTCATGTCAAATCAGAACGAACACATTGTGAAGAACCTGTGCTGATAGCTGAATACAGTTTTCAAAAGACAACGGAACCTTAAATACCCTGCTCACCTGGATAACTACCAAACTGATCTATGGAAAAATGTCAGCATGCCGGTGTTTGTTACTTGCTTTAACTTTGCTTGTTCATTATTGTACAACATCCCCCTTCAAATGGGGCTATGGCCTTTATTGAATGAATCCTCTCTCTCTCTCTCTCTCTCTCTCTCCTCTCTGCCGACTCGCCCACCCGTCTGCCCGCTTGCCTACCCCCTCCCGAACCCCCTCCCCCTTTCTGCGTCTCCGCTGCCGCCTCTTTGCATTACACTGCAGTCTGTACTGTCTCAGAATAGCTGAATATTATCCCCATCCTTTCATCTAACCAATCTCCCGATCCAGACACACACTCATTCTCTTATTCAGAAGTCCATCAGGATCTCATGAATATTCATGCAAGCGAAATGCGGTGGTGTCAGGAGATGAAAAATATTCTGAACACGTGCGCGTGGGTGCATGCCTGTGTGTGGTGCGTCTGTGACCCGGTGCCCTTACTTGGTGTGACAAAGAAAGGGACAGAGTGGGGGAGGGCGGAACAGCTCAGGTGGTCGAGTGCCGAACTCGCGATACGGGGTTGCGGGTTCAAATCTCCGCTGGGACTTTGTGGAACGAGGAGATTCTTCCTCCGGAGTTCATGGTTAGTTCCGACCCCACGTCCCAAAAAGCCTTCGAATGAGAACACAACGAAACGCACGCAAAAGATCTTGCACACAGGGAAAATGCCATCACCAACTTCGTAAGAGGAGACCATTCTGGCCGTTGGTATGGATAACACGTACAGCTAGTATGCACCGAAAGAATGAAAATGTGAATGAACTAATTGACGGAACTGCCCTTTTGCAAGGTGGATAGTTCTCACGCTGGTTCTTCGACCTAACAATCATTATCGTAAAAAACGACGTCGTGGTACGTCTAAACGGGCACACGTGAACAACACTAAAGCGACCTGTCTACAGTGCAGTGCAGTACTCTGTCGAGTTGCCTCAAGACGCTCTGTGAACAACACTAAAGCGACCTGTCTACAGTGCAGTGCAGTACTCTGTCGAGTTGCCTCAAGACGCTCTGTGGACAACACTAAAGCGACCTGTCTACAGTGCAGTGCAGTACTCTGTCGAGTTGCCTCAAGACGCTCTGTGGACAACACTAAAGCGACCTGTCTACAGTGCAGTGCAGTACTCTGTCGAGTTGCCTCAAGACGCTCTGTGGACAACACTAAAGCGACCTGTCTACAGTGCAGTGCAGTACTCTGTCGAGTTGCCTCAAGACGCTCTGTGAACAACACTAAAGCGACCTGTCTACAGTGCAGTGCAGTACTCTGTCGAGTTGCCTCAAGACGTTCTGAACACTAAAGCGACCTGTCTACAGTGCAGTGCAGTACTCTGTCGAGTTGCCTCAAGACGCTCTGTGAACAACACTAAAGCGACCTGTCTATAGTGCAGTGCAGTACTCTGTCGAGTTGCCTCAAGACGCTCTGTGGACAACACTAAAGCGACCTGTCTACACTGCAGTGCAGTACTCTGTCGAGTTGCCACAAGACGCTCTGTGAACAACACTAAAGCGACCTGTCTACAGTGCAGTACAGTACTCTGTCGAGTTGCCTCAAGACGCTCTGTGAACAACACTAAAGCGACCTGTCTACAGTGCAGTGCAGTACTCTGTCGAGTTGCCTCAAGACGCTCTGTGGACAACACTAAAGCGACCTGTCTACAGTGCAGTGCAGTACTCTGTCGAGTTGCCTCAAGACACTCTGTGGACAACACTAAAGCGACCTGTCTACAGTGCAGTGCAGTACTCTGTCGAGTTGCCTCAAGACGCTCTGTGAACAACACTAAAAGCGACCTGTCTACAGTGCAGTGCAGTACTCTGTCGAGTTGCCTCAAGACGCTCTGTGAACAACACTAAAGCGACCTGTCTACAGTGCAGTGCAGTACTCTGTCGAGTTGCCTCAAGACGCTATGTGGACAACACTAAAGCGACCTGTCTACAGTGCAGTGCAGTACTCTGTCGAGTTGCCTCAAGACGCACTGTGAACACTAAAGCGACCTGTCTACAGTGCAGTGCAGTACTCTGTCGAGTTGCCTCAAGACGCTCTGTGAACAACACTAAAGCGACCTGTCTACAGTGCAGTGCAGTACTCTGTCGAGTTGCCTCAAGACGCTCTGTGAACAACACTAAAGCGACCTGTCTACAGTGCAGTGCAGTACTCTGTCGAGTTGCCTCAAGACGCTCTGTGAACAACACTAAAGCGACCTGTCTACAGTGCAGTGCAGTACTCTGTCGAGTTGCCTCAAGACGCTCTGTGAACACTAAAGCGACCTGTCTACAGTGCAGTGCAGTACTCTGTCGAGTTGCCTCAAGACGCTCTGTGAACAACACTAAAGCGACCTGTCTACAGTGCAGTGCAGTACTCTGTCGAGTTGCCTCAAGACGCTCTGTGAACAACACTAAAGCGACCTGTCTACAGTGCAGTGCAGTACTCTGTCGAGTTGCCTCAAGACGCTCTGTGAACAACACTAAAGTGACCTGTCTACAGTGCAGTGCAGTACTCTGTCGAGTTGCCACAAGACGCTCTGTGAACAACCGGCACCGAGACCGTTACACAAGGCGACCCTGGCACTTTGCTATGAGAGGAGAAACTGGAATAAACGGCGTTCAAGTGGTGTCCTCGGGTTGGGGGGGGGGGGGTGAGAGAGGCGAGCGACAGTGGTGTTGGGGATGGGAATGGAATGCATGGGAGATACAAAGAGCAACAGTTATGGGGGGAAAATCGATCCTGAAACTATTACCAAGACTACATTTATTCAAACTTTATTGGACTCTTTACACCACAGCAACACCGTGAATATACTAACCCTTGATGAATTCAAATAAATAAACGCACACTGAAATTGGACAAAATCACTGCCTGACTGTACAGCTCCAAGAACTCAAGACGAGGAATACACCCGTAAGGACTCGAATACAAATGCCAAGTCCTCAGGTTTGCAAGTACTTACTCCTCCATATGCAAGGCGAACAAGCACTCGTGCACGCACGCAAGCATGCACACGCGCGCGTGCGCGCGCCCGCGCACACACACACACACACACACACCACACACACACACACACACACACACACACACCGTATTTTCGTAATGTGCAGTTCAGAACACCTTCTTTCTGCCCACTAGTCTATTTCAAAGACTTTGTTCTCTGTAAAGGTTTTCCGATACGACATCAAGACGGTCTTTCTTGTACTTATAATGTCCTGCTAGTACTGAGCGAAGAGGGGGAGGGGGGTGAAAAGGAATCGATCTCTTCCTTCTCGTATGTCTACGATGCATATCAGGAACATAGCAAGGAAAAACCAGCTTCTATAGAGCTCTTGGCATACGCAAACACACGCACGCTTACACACTTATACATTCACGCTTACACGCACGCGCTCACACCACACACACACACACACACACACACACACACACACACACACACACACACGCACGCACGCACGCACGCGCGCCACACACACACACGCACGCACGCACACAATCACTAACACACAAACTCACACACGCTCATTAAGTACGCAGTTTCAAAACACACTTCGTTGGAGATACGCCATTTCTCAATTTTCTGCTGTTCATCCCACGAGTTTTGAGAACAAAATAGCTTTTTTTTTTTAATCTCAAGTTGCTGTTATTTGTTGTGGGTTTTTTTTTTTCGCTTCTATTTCTTCTTTTTAAGGAGAGAGGGAGAGAGGGACAGAGAGAGAAGAAAGAGAGAAATAGAAGAGGGACACACAGAGAGGGAGACAGGCAGGGAAGGAGGGAGGGAGGGAGGAAATGGGTAAACCCTGCTGAGCGTTAAAGATCCCGGAGCAAAACGATCGTTGGGGTAAGTGAAATGTTGGCAACAGGTAAAAGGCGACTTTAACGAGGAGCCAGTCGCAAGAAAGTTTACAGAAACATGGCGAATAACGCAGCCCGCTCCCCTCCTCCTCCACCCTAACCCAGCCTCACAGCCTCACACACACTCTCCCTCTCTCTCTCTCCCGCACGCACGCACGCACTCACTCATTCACCACACACACACACACACACACACACACACACACACACACACACACACGGCGCGCGCTCGCGCCCAAGAGAGAGAGAGACAGAACACAGAGAGAGAGAGAGAGAGAGAAGAGAGAGAGAGAGAGAGAGAGAGAGAGAGAGAGACAGAACAGACAGACAGACCGACACAGAGGAGAGAGAGAGAGAGAGAAGAGAGAGAGAGAGAGAGAGAGAGAGAGAGGAGGAGAGAGAGAGGACATAATTTACAATCAGGACTGAAACCTCGGTTGTAAGAAACGTACCGCTCAAAAACTTCTCTACGAGGTGGGTCTGGCTCTGATATAATAAACTTCGGTTTTACTCAGAAGGCACAATTCTTCTTTCTCGACTTCATCGGGGTCCAATGTGTGTGTGTGTTGTGTGCGTGTGCTGTGGCGTGTGCGTGTGCGCGTGTGTGTGTGTGTGTGTGTGTGTGTGTGTGTGTGGTGTCGGTGCGTGCGTGCGTGGCGTGTGCGTGTGTGCGCGCGTGTGGTGTGATGTGTCCTGGGAACTAACGTTTTTCAAAAATTGCAAAAGTGGCACAAGTTGGGGAGGAAAACCTCGGCTACGGTAGCTGGACTGGTGCTTCCAGTGGCGGCTCTCTCCCTCGACCGAGCACTGTCCATCTGGTTTGCTCTGAAATGGTTTGTCCGTCTCTTTGCACACACACACACACACACACACACACACCACAAAACATACACACACAGAGACAGACAAACAGACAGGCAGACAAAAAGAGAGGAGAGAGAGAGAGAGAGTAATGAAGCGTTGAGGAACAAGCTAATGAAAGGTTGCTCGATCGAGATATGGCCCCGAAGACCTGATAGTAGGCATGTACCACTAGGTAAGATCTGAAACTTCACTGGACATCGCTCCCCTATATGTATATTTCACCATGTGGAACGATTCCCTTTCACAACCCCCAGCTGGAGCGTTTTTCTTTCAAATATGTATGGGAATCGGTGGTACTGTGCGCACCCTACACTGAAAGGAATCTATTATTTTCTGCTTCTAAAACGTCTTTGATATTTGGCGGAATGAACAGTTGGCATATAAGGGTGGCACAAACAGAAATCTTTCCAAGGTAACAAGTTGCTGTCCTACCTGGTGTCATCGTACTTGAAGTATTCATGGAAGCAACAGCAGTCTGCATTTTTCGGTGCCTGCGGCGGTGACGGTGGTGATAATCATCGAAGTAGCCAGCAAACACAGCGTCATCGTCACCGGTATGCCGTGTTTGTAGAAGTCTTCTTGCCCTTATAGAGAAAGAGCAAACACAACTATAGGATGAAGCAGTAAACACGGCTTACATGGGATGGGAAATAAAATTGTGATTTAATTAAGGTCGGTGCTAACCATTTTATTTGCTAGCTTAGAAATGTAGGAAGGGTGATCATAAAAGCATATTGCTATAATTATCTATTTTCTATCTCTGTGCATCACTTGAGTAAATATTCCAGGTCATTATGTATCACACGATCCCGTAACGCTGCCATGTTACGAATTACTGTTCCGTCGATATAGCCTCTCTCTAAAAGTGATGCAGAGCGGGGAGAAATGCAAAACCATTGCAGTTGTATCATGCATGAGCAGTTTCCTCTTCCCCCCCCCCCCCTTTCGCCCGCGATATTATCTTAAGCGAGTAACCGAAGGATTAACTAAAAAATTGGACACAACTTCCTCCTCTCCCTATCACCCATATTCCCCGCAGTTTCCCCGCAGACGACACAATCCGTCCCTGATAACCTTTTTGCAGGCAAATACTTTGCTAAATAAT
>CM031605.1:53324404-53361904 GCA_018398815.1 Conus ventricosus
AATCGCTGTATTTTCTGCTTTTAAAACTTCTTTCAAATTTGACGGAATGAACAGTTAGCATGTAAAGGGGGCACCAAAGGAAATCTTTCCAGGACAGTTGCTGTCCTACCTGGTGTCGTCATCGTAGTTGAAGTATTCATGGAAGCAACAATAGTCTGCATTTTTCGGTGCCTGCGGCGATGATGGTGGTGATAATCGTCAAAGTAGCAAGCGAATACAGCGTCATCGTCACCGGATATCATGGTGTTTGCAGAAGTCTTCTTGCTTTTATAGAGAAGAAAGAAACAAAACCATAGGATGAAGCAATGACATGGTTTGTGCGGGATGAGAAACGGCAATATGATTTAATTAAGACCTACACTAACGATTTTAATTTCATTTATCCGCTTTGGGAGTGTAGGTATGAATTGCGTGGAGAAAGTATTACGTAATACTGTCAACAGCAGACAAACCACTCCCTAAGCGGCCCTCATCCTTGTCTGTCATTGGTCACAGTGGCATCTCGGTATGGCGACCAAGGTACACTGTCGTCACAGCAGTCGCTTTTCCTTGCAAAATTTGACGTAATCGCTGGAATTATGGCGTATTTGGTCATAATTACCATAATAACCGTAAGTATAGCAAAAGCAGCAATAACAGCTACAGCAGTAGCGGCAATAGTAGTTATAAAGGACAAGCCCTTTCCACCATAAAGAGGTGATATCAGAGCTATACACTGAGGGTCATTACGTGACTCGAGTTATACAAACACATATGCAATCTGCGACCTTAAAATGTATTAAAAAAAACCCAACTAAATCTTATAAACATGTTCACATCTCTTAAAAACTGAAATATCACAGATACTTGCACATTTCTAAACAGCTCACCAAGTGACATCTTATCAAAATATCTGCCTCTGATCTCACTGAGATCATCACACTCAGTCAACACATGCTTAAGAGTGTATACACAATTGCATGCAAAACAATGGGGTCGATCTTCTCCCTGTAAGAGGAAAGAATGAGCAACATAACTATGTCCAATATGCAGTCTACTTAAAACACATTCTTCTTTCCTGTTCTTGCAAACCGAAGGTAACCATTCAGACAAGTCTGGCAATATCTCATGGAGTTTGCTTTCCAATTCCAAATTCCAATCATCTTGTCAACGTTTCTTTACAAACTTATTTATCAGCGGTTTAAGATCCAGATATGGTAACCGATGGGATCGCTTGACAGGATCATTTAACGCTTTCTTTGCTTGTCTGTCCACTATCTCATTACCCCTAATACCGCAGTGGCTAGGAACCCACCAAAATACAACATCTTTATCTACAGGAAGTTCGGTTAAAAGTTCTAAAATGGATATTAACTTAGGATGGTCACAAGTTGACGAGTTAAGAGCTTGTAAAGCTGAGAGAGAATCAACGACTATAACAAAAGACTTTCGAGCTGAACTTTGCGCAGTCTTTAAAGCCAAGTATAGTGCTTCTAATTCTGCAGTAAAAATAGAAGAATGATCTTTCAGACGAAAAGAAT
Organism: Conus ventricosus; assembly: GCA_018398815.1. Taxonomy (NCBI): domain Eukaryota; kingdom Metazoa; phylum Mollusca; class Gastropoda; order Neogastropoda; family Conidae; genus Conus; species Conus ventricosus. Next base: position 53,325,925 of record CM031605.1, read on the forward strand.
GAGAATGGCCCGAGGCAGATGTCGATGCTGCAGCAACTTTCTCTTCCAATTTGGAACCATCCGTCAGTAGCGGCAATAAGAGCAGTCTATGCAAGCAACGGTGTTGTTAGTATTCAGTACTGCCTGAACGACATGGCGAATCACTGACAGGATGCTCCAGTGACAAGTTCCTAGACACATGCTTCATCGACGTCTGTGGGATCACACCATAGACACTGCGGTCCACCGACACGTGGGTGCAACGACAGAGTGGTCCGAGTGCAGGGAGGTCAGACAACATGACGGTCAGTTAATACGATGATCCAATGGCACGATGGGTTCCGCGACGTAATCCAAAGGTACAGACATGGTGATTTATTACATGGTTACATGAGGTTCTGCAAAGTATGAGAGCTTTCTTCTTCTTTTCTTTTTTCAAAATACCGACTGTAACAGGAGCTTAGCAATTACTACTAACTTTTCATTATGATCGAGGTTCTTATCGTGTAGTGCTTCATGCAGATTAAACATAAGTAAACTTTTTTTCGTTTTCAATGGCATTTTCAAGTACGAGACATTGCTTATTTACTTCCTGATGATGTAACATGTTGAGGGTCCTTATGGTCCTAAACTGCTCAATGCCATGGCAAGCGTATTCACAGCACTGCAAGAAACACAAAGAAAATATTCCTACATGACTGTCATGTATAATTACTGTTTATCAAAATAACAGACAGGAGTATCTTAGTTCAGAAAAACTTTCAGATTAGAAGAATATGAGCTTTTGTACATTTTGTTTGTGCATCATTGCACGTGTCGAATTCAAATTGCAGAAACGGCGTGTGTGTGTGTGTGTGTGTGTGTGTGTGTGTGTGTGTGTGTGTGTGTGTGTGTGTGTGTGTGTGTGTGCGTTGTGTGTGAAGTGTGCGTGTGCGTGTGTGTGTTGAAATGAAATATCTGAAAAGGGCACTATTTCCCTACTATTCTATATGACCTTCATTGTCAAAAATCAGACAAAAAACTTCGTGGGAACTGTACACACATTCTTTGGCATTATAAAGAGTTATGATTGATGAATGAAATAATTCTGACTCTGGTTCAGGATAAACATAAAAATATGAGTAGTTTGAAATCTTACAGTGAATGCATTCACATGCACCGTTACCAAATATGATGGAGTCTTCATCATCCTAAATTCCTAGTGTGACAGACAGAGTGGAGGAGGAAGGGAGAAAGTGAGGGGAGAAAGACAGAGTGAGAGAGCGTAGGAGTGACGAGAGAGAGAGAAGAGAGAGAGAGAGAGAGAGAGAGAGAGAGAGAGAGAGAGTGAGAGAGTGAGACAGAGAGAGAGAGAGAGAGAGAGAGAGAGAGAGAGAGAGAGAGAGAGGAGAGGAGAGAAAACTAACTCAGAAAACCTTTATTCGATCAAGGAAAGAGGTTTCCTGGCGATTCTGACGCATTTGTTTCTCAATGAAATATATATATATTACTATTTGCATGAATAAAAGGAAATAACGTTTATCATTTAGCTATTTATCTTATTATTGAAATGGTTTTTCAATTTGATTGTAAAACGAGTTCACATGTTCCAAGGCCACCAGCATTACATGAGTGTGAACAAAGTTCATGCCGACCAAAGTCTACAAGCTAGTCATGTGTCGCAGCTGACGATTTAGGTGAACTGATGCGTGGCATACTAAACTGCTCTTGCTTTTCATATAAGTGACAAACAAAAATAACATCACAGATCAGTCTATTTTTTCTCTATACAAAATCATTGCAAATGCACCATTTCTGCAAAACTGCCGATTCTATTCACTTAACACGACCAATCTACCACGCTTTGTCAAAGATGGCGCCGGTGGAATTTTTTGGATCACGAGACATCTCGAACAATGGAGAGTTTGGGGGAGTGAGAATCAAGTATGGTCTCATTTTCTATACCATATGGGAAAAAATGCATGAGTGCACACTAAAACTAAAGGTGCTAGTACAGCTTACAGGAATATTGGAATATACCACAGTACGCAGTATTGTACATGCCTTCAAATCATCATATATTCAGCATGGGTTTTTTTTTTTGTTTTTTTTGTCCCACCCGTCGCGTTCCTCATCATCGGAAGTGACAACTATCATGAAACAAACGGATAATGTCAAAACATGGGCGTGACCATCATCCCGTTGCGTAAACACGAGACGTATAATCACAAACACGGCAACCGTCAAATAACTTGTTGGCACGTGACGCGAAGTCGGGGCACAGCTTTGGCGCACACTAACACACACACCCGCTGCCCACGCACGATCTCGCTTACACGTACTCGGACCGATTTTTCTTTTTTAATGCCGACTTGGCATTCGTTGAATATTCGTGGTCTTTAATCACATTCACTCTGACCACTTACGGAAAGGAAACGCGACGAACAGAAATGTTTTAAAGCGAGAAAGTGTCGAAAATACGAATCCCTGAACATAATGTCTGCGGGTTCCGTTTTTCTGGTGTGTGACTGTCACTGTGGCTTTGAATTACTTTGTCGACCCTCCCAAGACTTAACGCTTACCAGCTCAGAATGGCGAAGTCCTCGACGGGTGAACACTTACGAAATTTTCATCCGCATTCGTAGATAGTTGTTTCATCAAAGAAAGACATTTAGTCAACAAGCTGGCGAAGCCGACATACACATAACCAGGACACTGGCAGACATTATAGACGACACACTCCTTGCTGCTGTCTCTGCGTGTGATAACACAGCTGTGCTGAGTGCGCACCAAACGTTTTGAAAGTCCATGCGAGAAACAGGCATGACGTGTGATTGGTCAGAAATCAGCTGTTGGTCGTTGTTGCCTGTCGTCGCGAGCAGTGAGAAGCACAGGCTCACCTGTAACGTGTTGCACGTGCTAATCGTAAAGAACATGCAGACGCAGCTAGAAATCGTGGATCAGCATGTGCGTAAACATTGACTCTTAAATTCTCAGCTACCTACACAAACACGCAGGTGCGCTCGCCCATGCACACACACACACACACACACACACACAGAGAGGGAAAGGATTATTTCGCTTGCGAACGGGTCGGGTAGGAATGAGGAGGGGAGGAGGGGGTACATTCTTCGTTTCTTTTCTAAACCGCAACCGAACAGCAATGCAAAACATCGAACAAAATAAAGTGCGTGTGTATGTTTGTGCATAGGTTTGCTTGTTTGTGTGTGTGTGTGTGTGTTGTGTGTGTGTGTGTGTGTGTGTGTGTGTGTGTGTGTGTGTGTGTGTGTGTGTGTGTGTGTGTGTGCACCTCTGCTACCGCCGCTGTTTACGTCTCTCTCTCTCGCTCTGTCTCTGTCCCTTTTGCTGTGTGTGTGTGTGTGTGTGTGTGTGTGTGTGTGTGTGTGTGTGTGTGGTGTGTGTGTGTGTGTGTGTGGGAGAGAGAGAGAGAGAGAGGAGAGAGAGAGAGAGAGAGAGAGATGGATAGATAGATAGATATGTTTTGTTTTGTTTTGTCGTGAAGAAACTGTGCACAGTTATGATCGGTAAGATGGACAGTGAGAGGAAGAAAGGTGAGTAGGGGAGGAAGGCGGGGTTTGGGGTGTGGGGTAGAGTGGGGGGTGGTGGTGGGGGGTGATAAGGTTGTTGATTTAAAACGTGACTAAACGAACTCAAATTAATGCTACTGTTCTAACGCTAGAATGTGTTTTCCTACTGTTTGTACCGTAGCCTGTAGAGAAGAAAGAGGATGTGAGGAATGTCTAGAAAACAGAGCAAAACAATCCAGAATCAGCGCTTTTCGACCTATTGACCTTCTTCAGGCAAAACAAACAAATGGGACAGGGAAGAGGAAAAAATGAAAAAGGAAGAAGAAGGATAATGATTTGGCTAAGAAGGAAGAAGAAGGATAATGATTTGGCTAAGAAGAGGGATCTGTTTTAAGCAACTGGGTAGAAATTGTAACACCGAGTTATGTTTTACTGGTTTTGTGAGTGGAAGTCAGGGAATGGAACATTTATGGAAGTATTTGGTGAAGGCTTTAAAATATCATACAAGGGGAATAAAGTTATCAAACTGAGGAGTAAAAGCAACAACAACAAAAAACCCAGAAAAGTGATAAATATAAACCATTTGAATAGCAACAATCTGAAGATTGGAAAAAAGAAAAGTATACATGCCCTTTTTAAATTTTAAATGAATGCTTTCAAAATAATGCACAACAACACATTAAGGGATGATGGTGAACAAGAAGAAGAAGAAGAAAGAAGAAGAAGAAGAAGAAGAAGAAAAGAAGAAGAGGGTGATGGTGATAATGAAGATGGTGACGATATGATGATGATGATGAGATATGATGATAAAGATGATGATGATGATATGATGATGATGATGAGATGGAGGAGGAGGAGGAGCAGGAGGGGGCAGCAGAAAAACAGGAGCGGGAGGAACAGGAGCAGGAGGAGCGGGAAAGGGGGAGGAGCAGGAGAAACAGGAGCAGAGGGGGAGGAGGGGGAAAAGAGGAGGAAGAAGACTAACAACGGCCACCTTCCGTAAAACGTCTAGATCACCGATAGTCGAAATGACGAGGAAAAGAAGAGGAGTTAAAACGTCTGTAATGCTTTAAAAGTATATTGTGAAGGTTCGCGCGTGGTGGTGGTAATGGCGGCGGAAGGGGTCGGGAAGATGAAGAAGCACGACTAGGGATGAGACACGGGGAAATCATGTATCTGTTCAGTACGTCTCTTGTCAGCATGCATGCTAATGCACGCATGCCTTCCGCAGAGCCCATTTATCGACATACACCTCATTAATTCTTGATGAAGGGAGCCAAAGTGACTTTTCTTATTGATAATTTTCCCTGTCGACGTCTCCAAGCCTCCTTGCGTTTTTCGTTGCAGAGCGTTGGTTCTGAAGGCGTGCCCATTCCTGGAGGGTGACCTGCTGGGAAAAATCAGCCCACGTTCATCATCTCTTTGACACATCTTCCCGAGTTCCGCACCAAGAGCAAGGAAGTGCTAGGGTGTGGGAGGGGAAAAGAGAGGGGGACGGGGATGGGGGAAGGGAAATCTTGGGGGGGGGGGGGGGGGGGGGGGGGGGGGGGGGGTGGGGGGAGGGGTAGAGGTGGTGGTGGTGGCGGTCCTTGGTGAGATGGGTTACTAAAGTGGATGAACAGGTGCCCCCCCCCCCCCCCCTCCCCCCCTGCACCGCATATTCTGTTTGTCGGTGCTTTGAGAGTCGTCTGTGGAAGCATTCCCCATGGGGTCATGAGAGCGTGTGACAGAACCAGGGCCAGGGGGATTGAGTGGAACGCGTTTGGGGCGGGACGTGAATATACGAACAGAGAGAACTAAAAATACCAAGCCAAAGCTCAACCGCCCTCAACCATTTTTCGGGCGGTTGCCCCTAGGCTTGGTATTTATTAGTTCTCTGACTAGTAAACCCTACAAACATACATATGTGTAGGATTATCCGTTTCAATACTAATTTAACTAAACTTTTCAGATTTCAGTTTTTGCTTAATCCGTGTTTTTTTCCTGATCATTTTCAATAACATCATTTTCACGCAAACATTCATCAAATGCGTCTCTGTCTTTCATGTGAAATAAAACTACAGTCTTTAACTGTTCTCAAAAGTCTTTTAAAACCGAGTTATATTTTTGACATAGAATCCACACATTTATCCCAGCATGTTCTTCCGCTGAAAGCTAGTTTTTTGACAAAGTTTTTCTTTTTTAACTATGTCTCTTTCTGCTAAACAGTCATCTATAATAATAGTGTCTGCGTTCCCTCAAACAACTAAAAAAAGTTTTCTAAACACTCACTCAATTATTGCGGGGATCAACTAAAATATTTTACCCATCTATCCATATAAAAACCTTCTATCGTGATATGCTTTGTTCCTTTAAGTGTTGGGCCGGCAGAAAATCACAATATGATCAAAATTATAACGATAAACTTTTTGTAACAGGTTGAGGATAAATATTGTTTTCCCACAACCAGTCTGTCCACAAAATCAATGAACAATGAGGGATTTCATCATAAAGTTTAACTGCTCCATAGTTTTTAACAGAATTTAATCTAATCCGTTATTATGTTATCATACTCTCTGTCAGAACTTGTTCATAAAATAAAATCCTATAAGGTCTAAATGCGTAAGATTAATCCAATTTAGTCCTGTAAGATCGTTTCTATTTAGACAATATTGATTTGTCGCGGGTTTGTTATAGACCTTAATATCCTAAACCATTGTGAATAACGACGACATAACTTTAAGTTTTTCAACGTCTAAGTTTTGCCAGCTAATAAAATTCCTTTCATAAGATTGTCACTGACTCCCAAAGCTCCATTTCTTGCTTCATCTTTTAAGACAGAAATTTCAAATATCATTGTGAACGTGTCTCCTAATTTTGTGCGTGGAATGAACTGAAACTTTTGTAGAACCTTCCTTTAAAAAACCGATTCCCTTCTTGTGGAGGATGACTGTTTATTTCCATACGGCTTTATTTCAATCTCTTTCCGACTATTGTCCTCTGGCATAAGACTTACATGTAAAGGGCCAAGGGAATGCTTTCTGAAACTTTTTTGACGGCTAAAAAATGTAAATGGCTTAAAATTCAAATTTTATGTCCCATTCAAAATATGGTTCTAAGTGCCATTTGCTATCAGTTTTCCGAACTATTTTATATTCATACGCCCTGCATTATTTGCTTCTAGATTGCGCAGCTGTTCTAGTTTAGGAAACCTTTTGTTGTCGCAACCTCTTTGCGTTTATAATCACCATCTTTAGTGTACTCAAAACCATACAAGCGCCTATCTCACCATTATGTTCAAATCCGCAACATCGCAAGGTCTTTTAATTCTAAAGTTATACACCTCACAAGGCGCTAATGTAACTCCCGAATTTTTCTGGCCCACGCGACATTATTTTTTAGTACAACTTTTATTTTTATTTCCGAAACAATGTCAGTTATCACCTTTACGACTTCCCCTGTTTTTGTCTGTGATTTTTATATTAAATGATCCGACCTTCCCACAAGCTAATTTTTTAAACTGTAAATAGGAATTGAAATAATTTCATAATCGCAATATGCAGCTTTCCCTGACGGAAGACCTTAAAACAGTTGAGGGCCCCCCCCATCATATAATTTTTTCATCAGTCCCTCAGCTCATCTAAATGAACATAGAGTAATGAAGTAATGCAAGATCGAGCGGATTTTCTCCCTCATAAAGTTTTGTCTGGCGCAACTCTAAAACTATGAATGTCCCCATTGTCAGTTGCAAAGCCTAACATTTTAGCTAGCTCTCCATCAAAATAGTAACCTACTTCTTCTTTTCAGGTTTGAATATAACATTTTTTTTAAAGATTCGCATTGTTAATTTTGAGAGTAATGTCAAAGTTACTCAATTGCTTCTTTTAGTGAGCAAAACCCTAATAACCATTAGGTATGATTAACTGGCTAACTAAGTTTCCCTCTCATGTCATATTTTTAATCTTATTTTTCTTCTTGGATTTTACTTATTAAACCATACGACTTTGTAAAAAATTTCATGGAGTGCGACCATTTTGGTTCCGCAATCGTTCTCAACAGCATGTTCTAAAAAACGAAGGACGGTTTTGGGGTTTGGGTTATTGTTACAAACATTTTTTTAAACAAATTAAAATGAGTGCATCAAAATATACTACTGCAAAATATTCTGTTGGACCGCACTACAATCTTAAAAATATAACAACTGACACCCTTGTCATTTCTGTGACCCAGACTGACACCTTTCAAGTAAAGGTGAGTACTTCCATTGGACAACAACTTAACCCCCCTATTAAAAAAAGACTACATCGCAAAAGTGTGGTTCAGTCATCCGATGCAGTTTTATCAGAACCAGTTAAACTTTGCTGTTTTTTCCCCATCAACGGGGTGTGGAGTGCCCGTATGCTGATCGTTTAAATCATCCTGATCCTTTGGTGAGGTCAGTGTACAGATTTCATTTTAATTACACCTTCAGACTTTATTTGACTGAACTGCAAGCGCCATTACCCAATGACAAACCTTTTTAATCCATTCAGCAACAGAATAGACATGAAGGCTTTTGAAAGGATCTGTAACAAATTAAATATTAAGGTCAAGACAGACTTTAGACAAAAGTTGGATCTTAATCATGGTCTAGGCACCCCTTATTTTTGGGGCGCGCACAGAAAGTATAACTATGACTGGAATCCTCCTTACACATCTTTCTCTTCAGGCACAGCTGTTCACCTCGGGTCCATTGAGCAAGAGCATAAAACAGCAGGACAACATTTATCTTAGACACTTCTAAGGGCCTAACTAAAGCAGGAATAGACGAATAAACGACTCTATTCGTACTTACTTTTGGTGTTTGCTAGGTTCGCAAGCACAAACAGATCGAGCATAATTTGATCCTCTACTGGTTTTGATGCACAAAAACAATACTTAGCAAATTAGAGGACCCCAAATTAATTCTCCCAGTTGATTTACCTTCAAGTATAAAAAGGTACCAAAATTTTTTACAATTCGCAAGATCAAAAAGTAGACTTTGCTGTTGGCACTGGGTTTATACGCTGCCTTTTCTGACCTCAGCCCTCCAGATAGGCACAATAATAAACTACAATAATGAAATCCTTGTGGCAGGCAATGAACAGAAGGTGGGAAAAAACGACATAAATTCTGAGCCAGTAAAAATTACAAGCAATAAACAAACAAGCCAAACCCCCCAAGAATAAGCATCCAATCCCCGAGGTCCAAAGCCCAAAGACCGTTGAAGACCGCGAAGTCAAAAAAAAATGACCACGAAAAATGAAAAGACAGCACTAGTTTTTTGGTTTAACTGGCCTAGGATTACTCCTTCTTATTTTACTTAAAATTAACCCAACTATTAAGAGAACTAATCCCATAGTGCTCGGCCATAAAGCCAACTACTTTGCTTGCAGTAGACAAAAGCCAGCTAACGACACTCCCTAAATCCCAGGTGAAGCGCCCATGGCTTTTACTGGTTTAATTTGGTTTAATAAACCCGCAAGATGATCAAGTTGTTTTTTTATCCATGATTTATCAGCGGTGATGGAGGCGATGGCGGTGGAGGCACTGGACTTTGAACCACCACCCCCCTGAAATACCCATCACCAGTGTACTTATTGCAAATCCTAAGGGCTGTTTTATAACGCTTGCTAATGTGACACCTTCTCTCTAAACAGTGTTCGTATTCGTTCTGCTACGTCGGCCCTTCATATAAAATTTCTTTGGATAGTTTCTCTTATTCTGCTCGTTTAGTTCGTAATTGTTCTCGGTAGTAGACAACACTTCTAGTCTTGCTGATCTTTCTTGTTCAAGATCTTTTAGTCTTTGGGTTATTCTTTTTTAATATCATGTCCTAATTTGGGAGTCGTCAGCCTCAACGAGTTTTCTTTTTCTCTTTTTAATGCTCATCTAGTTCACCCAGTTTTGCTAAATTTTTTTGTTAATTCACCTCTAATGGTTCTCAAAGCATGATCAAGGGCCGTTATTTCTCGCATGGGCAGCGGTGGATCGTGTATAGTTTTTAATGCTGTTTTCTTCGGAAAAACTGGCTTCGCTTCTATTTTTTCGTCTGCTGTTTGATTTAAAATTTCAATTTTCCATGTTTGTATTTGGTTATCTGTTGGGAGTTCTTGTAGTGGGTTTTGAAGTTTAGCAACTGCATCCTATCTAATTTGGTTAGTAATACTAAGGCGATTCCGTTCGCTCACACTGAGCCTTTGTCAATTTGTATTCAGCCTACAAACTTGAGGGGTCTCGTTTAGTTTAAGCTGACAATTCTCCTTTGTCGTTTTCACAAACAAATGGTTTTTTTTTAGTTCAAAATCATTAGGGTCTAAAATTGGGGAGGTCCTTGTCCTAAACTTTGGTATAATGATCTGACCTTACTTTCTGTTAATTCACGCCTTGCCGTCCTTCTACTAATTCCATCCTGCAATGAAGCGCCGAGCGAGCTGAGTCAAAGGAGTCATTTCACTCATGTCGTCTCCACGATCAAAACATCAAAAATCTTCTTCACCTTCAATTCCTCCCCATGTTTTTAAATAATTAACTTTTTTATTTTGTTTTTAATAAAAAAAAAATGTCACAAGCATATGGCTAATTCTTGACCTGCATAGAAGACTGAAAGAGCCCTTGGCGTGAAGGGAAACAACGGAATATTACTGTTCCAAATAATCCATCTACTATTGATGCAGATCAAATTCTTACTGTAAAATTTTTCCAGACCTAGGAGCAGATGAAGTGATTTGCCAGGCTCTGCGCAACTTACTTTCAAAATAGAACTCGAATCAGCAACAGCCCCCAAACAGACAGTTGTCCAGAATCTGGGGCGGGCAATCGTTAAGAAAATTTCTATAAAACTTGAGGGAAAGAAATATTTTCTTTACACAATGCAGACAAAATTTTTAATCTATTCTGATTTATGGCTAACCGGAATGAAAGGGCCAAACCTTGCGTTTTCAAGGAATAGAAAATAATAAAGCACTAAAACACAGAAATACTGCTGGAGATGCTAAAGACGTAAAAAGTATGTAGCTGTAAGTTATGCGTTTGGAAATCGCTTTTCCATACCCTTTAGTTTTTGGGAGTTGTTAAAAGCGCATGCACCATACTTTCAAGGAGCATTAAAAGACAGATTGTCATACGAACTAACTTTTAATGAATACAAACGTGTTATCAGATCATCAACACCGAAGCAAAGTACAGCATTTCTGACACCCTCGTTAGAGTTTGACGTTGTTAGCAACCCTAATTTAGCAAGGCTGATTGAGCAACAAAAATCAGTCAAAATTAGCAATATATTACGAAAGAGTGATTCATCATACAACATACCCAAAAGCAAGGCAGACACTATATGGAATTTTAATCTTAGTGCCGCAGCAAGATCACTTAAAGTATTTTATTGCTGTGTTGAAGATGAAGAACCATTCAAAAGAGGAAGTGAAAAGTTTTTAATCCAAAACAACGAAAGTACAATTTTCGATTGAGGGTAGTCCTAAACCAAATCTACGCTAGGGGGCTTAGACCTTATCAGCATTTTGACGAAATAAGAAAATGTTTGGGGTGGGAGGTGTAGAAGTCCAACCGTAGACCATGTTCTAAAACTACATCTTCACAGTGTTTAGACTTGATGATTATTTAAAAACAAAATACGGTTTATGGATTGACCTAAAGGTCAACAGAGGATAATCATTTACCAGGGAAAAGCGGGGAGAACGGTTAAAGACGTAATAAATTTTTCAAATTGAAAAAGAAAAAAAAGGCGATAAACCACTTAATGCACATTTGTTTTTAATATAGATGCGCAGCTGAATTTTCAAGATAACAGATTAAAAGATATACTTTACTAAATTATTTTTTTATTTTTTAAAAAAGCATGTCTGTTCAGTTTATCCAAAAGCGCCTACAACACCAGATCGCCAGAAGAAGGGATAGTAAAAAAACCCCGACGTAAAAACCTTCAGTTTAAACAAACATTACACAAATGCAACAAAAAACTAGAGCAAGACCTTTCAAAATACAGAAAAACCCAAAACGAAGGTATTCTGCTGCCTTTAATGCTGTTACATATGATAATACTGGAACATCAACTATAATGCTCTATCAGCGGGAACAAGGGGAGGTCTCTTAGCAACAGCGTAGGCGCACCGGAGCTTTACCTCTAGGCGGCTTGTCTTAGCTCTTGGCCTGTGCTCTTTTAGCGTAAGTGCGCTACCCAAAAAAATAAAACTAAACTCCAAAAGGCACACAGCTATGGTTCAACTAATAAAAACCTAAACTTAGTTCGTTCAAACTGACAATAAATAAAGCACCAATTGACCAAAAAACGCGATGAAGAATTTTAAAATCGTTTCCCAGGCCGATTTTGATGACTACAAAAGACAAAAGTTTGATCTTCAAAGAAAGGCGCGGCAACTTTTTCTCAACAGCCAGACACCGACAGATAAAAAAGGAATGTTTAAAAAAAAAAGGTAAACGAAACATTAAACTCTGTTCTAAACAGCTCACTTTAAACAACGCCAAAGGGTGTTTAACTTTAGTTTAAATGAGTCCAAGCACAAAAAGACCGTTGATTTTGATTCTGTTTAAAGTTTTTTTTTTTAATTTTAAATAAATAATTTGAGTTAGAAAAGAAACTCAGCATGGATAAGATAATGAAGTCCAGACAGTTTTTGAAGCAATGCTTAAGGAAGAAGATTTATCAAAAGCTTTAAATGATATCAGTCTAGAAGTCATTGATTCAGCAAACGTACGGGCAAGTGTTGTTCATGCATTTCTCAAGTTCCAGGAAAACTAACAATAGACCCGCCATTTAAAAGTAAGTTAGCTTTTTTTAATCGACTATATAACAATAAAAGAAAATCTAGAAGTCTGGGTCTCAACTAAACAACAGACTATTTTTTCTCATAATGACTTAACACCTGGTTGGGCAGACCAGCTGCTTACACAGTTTGATGTGGCCGCTGAAGAAGCCAAAAAGAGAGGCTCTGGGTTTGGGCAGAGGGGTGAAGTCATAGAGATCAGATTAAAAAAAGGCTTTAAATATGCGCCGATTGTAGGCAAGTCTTACATTCCACTACCCCAGCATTAGTTGCAAAAGAGCAGTTTTTAAAACATAAAGAATACAGACAACAAATGTTTTTTTTGGTGTGTTCTCGCAAGGCTGCATTACGTCCGGCAAAAACGCAGAGAGAGTGGGCTAACTATGGAACCTTACATCAATGATCTTTAAATTTAGTGGGAAAACCTTCCTGTTTAGCGTGGACAAAATTGATCAGTTTGAAGAACAAAACAAACCAAAAACTGTTAATGTAAACACATGGGATGAGGAAACAAATCTACAGCCGATTAAAGTGTCCAAGAACAGTCCCCAACGATTGGCGGACCAGACAAAAATCATGTTGACTTAAATACTGATGTTTTCATCAGCGGGGCTACCACATTACACATTGATACGCACAATGAGTAGACTAATGCAGCATACTTCAAAAGATGGGCACAAACAAGAATCTGTAGAAAATGTTTAACAAGAATTCCCCTCCGTTAAAGCCCGCTTTTAACATAAGAAACAATTGTATCGGCCCATTGAGTGTAATACGGAACTAATTACCAGAAAGAAGGCAGTAAGTGTTTGTTTTAAGAACTGGAAACGGATGCAAACGAGTCCATATTTTTTTACGCAGACTTCGAGTCGCTTATTTTCCTTTAAAGGCCGACCCCCACAGAAACTCCAAAACCAGTCTTAGTGAGTAATCATCAATTTGTTCATTCGCTTTCAAATTTTTGTTAGGTCGGATGGCGCCCCCTTCAAAGCCAGAATTGTATAGAGGACGTAAAGCTGCCAATACTTCTTAAAACGCATGCAGCAAGTGCGTAATGATTGTTCTAATAATCTGAATTTAATCTGAAATCATGATGACGCCTGAAGACCAACAACAGTATGACTCGCCACTCACTGTTGGATTTGTGGTTTAGAACTAATGTCTAACAGTGAAGAAGCAACAAACCCAACAGTTAAGAGACCATGATCACATTAGCGGAAAGTTCAGAGGAGCAGAGCACAACAACTGCAATCTTCAACTAAGGTTTGTCCCAAAGACATGGAAATTACCCATCTCTTTCATAACTTGCGAGGGTTTCGACTCTCACCTTATAATGCAAGCAGTAGACTCCAAAAACTCCCAAAAACTTCAGGATAACATGCATTGCACAGTCATCAGAAAAGTACATGTGTTTTAATCTGAATAACATGTCTTTTTATGACGCCCATGCAACATCTGATGGGATCATTAGAGTCGCTAGCTATGTCCTTAAAGTCCTGCCCAATACCAGAAGAATATTTTGACCCCCAACCCCTTGTTAGAAAGGGCGTTTTCTCTTATGAGTACATGAACAGTTGGCAAAGGTTTGACGAAGATACACTTCCCCTAAAGGCGCGTTCTTTTCTAGTCTTAGAGGAAAGGACACAGTGATTCTGATTACCAGCATGCCAAGAAGCATGGCAGAAGTTAGAGTGTAAAACGATGGGAGACTATCATGATTCAACTTGATTTGGGTGACGTTTTGTTTGTTGGCGGACGTCTTTGAAAATTATAGAAAGACCTGCAGAAACATTATAGCCTGGGTCCCGCGCATTGCATTTCTGCGCCCGGGGTGATTAGGATGCTTTCTTAAAGTTTACTGGAGTACAGATTGATTTATGTCTGACCTGCCAATGATTCAAATGATTGAAAACGGATTGCGTGGAGGAATTAATATGGCGGCATCATTACTGTAAAGCAACAACAAATACCTAATGATTATGATCCAAGGGAAAAGGCTAACTAAACTCATGTATTTAGATGCAAACAATCTGTATTGGATGGGCAATGGCGCAAAACACTTCCATTACGTAACTTAAAAATGCGCACATACGCCGATCTGAAAAATATTCAAGGGGTATTAAAGTGGTTGGGCAGTTTGACGCCAATCAACAGCGTGGTTTCATTTTTAGAAGTTGATTTAGAATATCCTCATGAACTCCATGACCTCATAATGACTATCCAATAGCAGCAGAAAACTAAAATGACGAAAACAGAGCCACCTAAACTGTGCCTAATCTTCGAGGGAAAAAAAATTATGTCTGTCATTACAGACTTCTACAATTTTATTTAAGACATGGTTTGAAGTTTAGAGCAGTTTATCGTATAATGCTTTTGATCAAGAACAGTTCACGAAGCCATACATCTTTAAGAACCCCTGATCTCAGAAACCCAAATCCACAGATGCTTCAGAAAAAGACTTTTTCAAGCTGATGAACAACGCTGTTTTGGAAAGACTATGGAGAATCCGCACAAGCGCAAAAAGATGTCAATTGGTTAAACCAGAGAGGGAAAGAAGCAATTAAGCTGATTTCAAAAAACCCAATTATCAGGACTTTAGAAGATTTCATGATCAGCTTTTTGGCATAATGATGAAAAAAAAAAAAAAAGTCAATTGGGCAAGCCTGTATTTTTTGGGTTTACTGTTTTAGAATTATCAAAGCTTTGATGTTAAATTTCTTTATGACTACTTTAAACCCTTGTTCCAGATCCAAAGTACTTTACACAGATACAGATATTTTTGGGTTTTAGATACCCTACTGAAGACATCTATAAAGACATGGAAATAGAAAGTAGCTAAAGGCAATACGGGATGGGATGACACATCTGATTACCCAAAAAATTTACCTTTACATTCAACTGTTAATAAGAAGGGTTTTTTGGAAAAGAGAAGGTGAATTAATCTGGAAAGGTTGATTAGTGATGACTGATCTGTGATGAGGTTTATTAGTGAGACAGATCTGTGATGATGGTTGATTAGTGATGACTGATCTGTGATGATGGTTGATTAGTGAAAGACTGATCTGTGATGGGTTGATTAGTGAATTGACTGATCTGTGATGATGGTGATAAATGATGACTGATTGGTGATGAGGTTGATTTTGATGACTGAATCTGTGATGATGGTTGATTATGAGACTGATCTGTGATGATGGTTGATTAGTGAGACTGATTCGTGATGAGGTTGATATGATGACTGATCTGTGAGATGGTTGATTAGTGATGACTGATTGGGGATGATGGTGATTAGTGAAGACTATCGTGATGATGGTTGAAATTAGTGATGACGATCTGTATGATGTTTAAAGTGATGACGACTGTGAGAGGTTGATGAGTGATGACTGATCTGTGATGATGGTTATATGATGCATTGATTAAACTATGAAATGACCGGTTTATGAAACGATTGATTTATGCTATGCCCGACGTGATTAAGGTTGATAAGTGATGACTGATTGTGATGATGGGTTGATGAAATGATGACTGAACTGTGATGATGGTTGATAGTGATTAGCGTTGATTTATACTAATGACTGACCGGGAGATAACGAAATTTATTTAGCTAACAATGAATGACCAGTGATTATGTGATGTTTGACAAGGAAAAACCCGTAAGTGATGGTATGATTGACTAGTGATAACGACTGAATATCGATAGTAACTGATAGGTCATTTACTGATGCGATGACTGTTTTTAATGAGAGGGAATGAAAATGGATGGAGACGGAAAGTTGACGACTTTGTTTTGATGATTGCTTTTGGATGTAGAATTTGGGGGTTCGATGATTGATTATGAGAAATTTATTGGGGAAAGATTGACTGGTGATTGAGCCTGATTGTTGGTGACAACTGACCCCCAGATATGAAATTTATTTGTGTTGTAAATTTTTTTTTGATTTGTGACACAATTTTGGTAATTTATTGATTAATATGAACTGATGATAATGTTGTAATTAAACCACTGAGGATTGTTAATTATGAAGATTAATTAGCGATGATGATAGACGGTGATGGTGATTGTTCATACTTTTCAATTGAATTGAGTTTGGATATTGCTTTTCGCTTCTTGGAATATTTTTGCTTGAATTTGATATCTCGCTTCTCCC
Organism: Conus ventricosus; assembly: GCA_018398815.1. NCBI lineage: Eukaryota > Metazoa > Mollusca > Gastropoda > Neogastropoda > Conidae > Conus > Conus ventricosus. Next base: position 53,342,377 of record CM031605.1, read on the forward strand.
CTGCCAAAATTAGATGGAATTGAAATCCATATACTTACTATTTTTTTCGTTTTAAATTCTATTCAATTTTATCTATTTTTCACTTGTTAGGCAAAATATAACAATACTTTGTGTACTATACTGACCAACACCGGGGTGATTTTAAGAAACATTTGGGATTCCGATGCTTCACGAACTGTTTGATTCTTGCTCCGTCTGTGACATGATTGTAGCCTAGGTCAGTTCAGAGCCAGTGTCGGAAAAGTACTATGCCAGGGCTCCCAATTATCTACATACAAAAAAGTCTTTTTGTCACTGTTTGCACTTTTACCCCCGTCCTCCTTTAACATCATACAGACTAGAGCTTTGACTCTTGCATTCTTTACCTTTAAACATGTTCGAGTTCATTCTACCCCAAATTTATATTTTGTGGAAAGCCTCTTTAAAAGACTACAACCTTAACAAATCATCAATGACCTTAGTGTCCATGGGTATACTGGACCAGGTAATCTTATGCTTACCTTTCAGTGTATGCAAATTTGGGTTTAGTTGCTTCTGGAACTTGCGGGTGACATTCACCCTAACCCTGGACCAGATGACATCGACCTGGAGGTTTTCCATTATCCACCTGAAGCGCGCAGTTTGGTAGGGAAAAATTTCCCCTTTGTTCAATGCGAAGCAAGCTGCTTTGATGTCAAAAAGTGTACAGAAACATGGTTTTCAGAACCACAGCTGATGATGACGTCATGATCCCTGGTTTTCACCTCCCCTTAGGGTGACAGGGCCTGGAGACGCACATGGTGGTGTCGCTGTATATGTAAAAAGAATTAAATCTGTAACCCAGGCCTGATCGAGTGTAACTGATTTAAAGCGGTATGGGTGGAGACCAAAATGGTCAGGACACATTATTGGTTGGAACATTCTACAGGCCTCCTGAGTTTAAAAGTAGCTTTCTGGGGCTTAATCGACCAATCAATCCAACTTGCAGGCAAGACTTTCCCCATAAATATATTGTTCTTGGAGATTTCAATGCTGATGTGCAAATCAACTCCCACACATCTCCAGAATATAAGATTACAAATAGTTTTATTTCAACTGGTTAAAAACCAACCCGTATTACTGAACAACTTCAACATTATTTGACCTTAACTTACACCCCTGTCCCGATATGATCCAAACCACGGATGTAATGCCACCGATCTGTAGGACCATTCATCACCATATGCTGTCTTGAAAAAATCAACATAGGCCCAACACATGCTACAGACGCCACAATTTATAATTACTCGAAGTTGGATGTTTGTAAATTGATTACCGAATTATCAAATACAATTGGAATGCAATCTGTCTTTAGAATCAATTGATGCTGCGGCTGAAAAAATGTCAGAAGTACTTATGAACACGGCCCAAAAAATTTGTATGCCAGTTAAAGAAATTACAGTCAATGAACGGATGCTCCATGGATAACTAAATTTAAATAAAAAAGATTATAAAAAAGAAAAATGCCATTCACAGATTAGCCAAATCCAAATTTCGGTTGGACATGGGCATTATTCGTCGAATTCGTAACGACCTTACAGAAAAAATCAGATTTAAAAAAGGGTGATACGCACTTGAACTTGAAAGTCGTATTTCTTCTCCTTGCAGTTTGGATCAAAGGACTGGGGGAAAATAGTAAAAACATTCATTTCAACCAAAGGTATGCCTCAAGACGATATTCCCCCAAAAGAAGCAAATGGTGTAATTTACTACTCCATGAAAGATAAAGCAACTGTATTCAATACATACTTTGCGCGCAGTGTCGGTGGATGGTGGAGCTGAGATTCCCGGATTAAATGAACTCAACGGGTTCATAGATCAATTGACCTCTTTCTACAAATATAGTATTGGAAATATTGAAGATCTTGACTGAAAAAAAGCAGTAGGGCCGAATTATGTCCAAACAAAGTGTTAGTAGCTGCTGCAGATGTTATCTGTGAACCATTGACTTTTTTGTTTAACCCCTTCATTAACAGAATGTAGGTTCCATCCATATGGAAACTAGCCCATGTAACTCCAATATTCAAAAAAGGGGAACAGAAAAAATGTGGAAATTACCGCCCCATTTCGCTCTTTAGCTGTGTAGGCAAAGTGCTAGGAGAAATTGTTCAAAAAACATGTTTCAAATACCTCACAGATAGCAATCTTTAAGCAACGCTCAGTCTGGGTTTTTCCACATGACTCGACTGTCTTCAACTTTTGAGTATATATGATGACTTTTGCAAATTTTTAGAAGCTAAAACAACTGCACAAGCAATTTTTTTTGACATATCTAAAGGGTTCGATAAAGTGTGGCACCAAGCAATTTTTACATAAACTATCTGCTTTGGTACTGTGGACAACTTCTGAATGGTTTAACTGACTACTAAGAGATCGGTTTCCCAGCTGTTGTTCTAAAAGGGAGTAAATCGTCCTAAACCCCCAATATCAGCAGTGTTCCGCAAGTTCTGTTCTTGGACCACTTCTATTCCTTGTCTTTCATAAATACATTGCACATGATATTTTAATCGAAGATCAAATTATTTGCAGATGATACTAGCATATATCTGGGTTAGATAACACCCAACTAAGGACAGAAATTTTAAACCAGATCTTGACAAGATAAGAAAGTGGGCTTCTGCTGGAAAAGAAAAATTCAACCAATCCAAAACTAAATTATTAACCATTTCCAATCACCACAGTACCCCAAACACAGCCCTTGAAATTTAGTGATTGTGATAATACAGGAATCAGACTCCATAAGCATCTAGGTGTAATGAACAAAGCAACTGTAAATGGACCCCCACATTAAATAATTTTATCCAAGTGCCGTGTCCTTATTGCATGTCTCCGGTCCATACAAGTACAGACTGAGTCGTAAATCTCTTCTACAAAGTATAAATCATTTATTCTACCCCATTTTGACTTCTCAATGTTATTTGGGACAACTGTACGAATAAAAAAACGAAGATCTTGAAAACCTCAATTTGGATGCTAAATTTGGACAATCACTGGTTCAGTTCCGTGGTACTAATCATCATAAACTAATAATGAATCAGGGCTAACGTCCCTTAAAGAAAGACGCGTCGTCATAAACTCAATTGTATTTCAAAATTGTTAATGGCACAGGCCAATTGTATTAGTTGAACGTCTTCCTCCTCTAGTTGCTTCAATCAATCCTTTTCACAGACGAAAAACCCCAGGAAAGACAAGTACCAAGGTGCAGATTGGAACTGTATAAAATTATCATTCTTTCCTTCCACTACTGTTCTTTGGAACAGTCTTCCTGATAACATTAAGCATCTGATTTTTCTTATTTTGTTAAGCGTTACCTTAGTAATACAGATACAGTTGTTCCTTCTTATTATTATTTGCAAGACAGACAATCAAAATAATAATTTGCAAACTGAGACTGGAAATAGTGACTTGAACAGTGACTTATTTAAACGACACCTGTCAAAAAAGTGCAAGGGATGTAACTGTGGTTATCCTGTTGAGACCTAATCACTTTTTGTTGCACTGCCCACTCTTTCCCGTTAGCTCGAACTCAGACAATAGCGTTACTACCTACTGACATAAAAAACAGATGCCAGAATTTTGTTATGTGGTGACCAAGACAAAACCTGCACTGAAAACTCGCAATATTAATTACAATTGGTGATTTTATTCGCATGTCTAACAGATTATCCGGGAATAAATTTCCTTCATCTCATTAATGATGTGACTTTTCACCATATTTCAGCAATTTTTTCCCCCTCATCTGCTACACTAGTGTATAGTCTGCTTCCAATAGCTTACCTACTTAGGACTTAAGTCTCAAATAATTACAAGTCTTAAAAAGGCCCTTTTGGCCTTCTGCCTGCCCTGGCACAATAGTTTGTTCTAACGGGTTGTTTTGCCTCGGGTTGGATTTTCCTTTTCCTTGCTCTGCTCTTCCCTCCCTAAAAAATTGTTTCAGGTTATTTTTTGGTTTCAGATTATTTTTGAATGCAAACGTTCAGTTCAGTTTTTTTGCAGCCAAAACCATTGTTTTTAAATTCAGTGATACCGTGTATAAGCATTTTGCTTGTTGACTCGTCTTATATGTTGTTGCTGCTTTTGTGTGTACTTCTGGAATAAATCGTTAAACCAATTTTCTGGAGGGTGATTAAGGAGTTTTTTTGGTTTAAGGTCGAAAATGTACAGTATTTTCGAGCCAGGAGAAACCATTAAGAAAGCAAAAGGAATATCTCACCCGTGTTGTGCGTCAAACATATCACATGACAACTACAAAGAAGCATTGTTCAATAAACATACTTTTCATCATGACAACGAAAACTGCGATCTAATCTACATGAGATCAACACAACCCTTTGTTTCAAAAAAGTCTCTCAACAGCACCAACACAAAACGAGTATTTAATAATCCCGAATTTTCATATGCGTTGGACACTGGAGAACGGCATAAATACATACCTTCTTCAATATTTTTCCTCAAGCTTTATTATAAGCTCAATCAATCATTATCCAAATTTAACCAAATTATTTTTCATGTTTGCTTTATGTGCTCGAATTTTTTTTTTAATATTTCAAGATATTCTTTATCCCATATTGATAATCAAAATTTGGGATTTTGGGTTGTAGGTGATCTGGATGCATTGCCATGTGCCGAAAGAAACCTCGTAAATGTTTCCTTAAAAAGTAGAACTCGTATCATATGATTCTCGTATTAATTCCAAGGTCTCTCCTTTATCATTCTTGTTTCATTCTGTGCTTCCTTCGAGCTTCCATTTTAGACTCAAATATATTTATGTAAATTAAAAATTAATTAAGCAACTGGAACTGTGTCTGGTGGGATTATCTGCAGTTCTTCCTTCACAAAAGATCTTTGAGGAGCTGGTTGTTTTTTGTGTCAGTTTCTCGTAAATAATACACGGGCAGATTCATTTTTACAATTCTTTTTATTTCATATGGATCAACACTCCAAACTGGATCGGTTGCCCTGATGCGAGTGGTCCCCTTCTGCTTCCCCCGGTAAATAAAGGTACCTTACTTTTAAACCAAACGGTAATAGTTTGCTGGTTGTACTGGAGTCTTCAGCAACATTTATTGTTTGTTTTTTGATTGCTTGTACTGGTTTTAGCCCTGTTAATTTAAATTCTTCATTATTCATTGCGCGCAAAACTGAGGGCAGTCTTGTAACCCATTCTGTGTTGCGAGAATTGTCAATAAGCTCTCTGTGATACTGGTAGGAAAAAAGTCTTTCGGCTAACTGTTTGTTAAAGTTTTCAACTAAAGCCTGTGATCTGTGAACTCCTGGAATGCCTCTTTTAATGGTAACTCTATGTTTTAACAATAATTGGTTCATCGGCCTTTAAATTCTTTTCCTTCATCGACTTGAATCATGCGAGGGTAAGTTAAAGGACCTCGTTGGTATATCAGTTGTATAGCGACAGCAACAGCAGAAGCACTCTTTTGTGTTAATGGTTCCGCATCTTTGTATCTTGAAGCCATGTCAATGACTGTAAGTGCGTACTTAAATCTTTTTCGTCTGATCGTATCATGGGGTAAATATCGAAGGTCCATTTGATGGTGTCGTTCGGTATTGTATTCACAAAGTGTGGTCTCTGTATTCGTCTAGGTGCAGGTAAATAAATTTGCCAGATTGCTTGTTTAGATAACCATTCCTTCGCTGTTTGTTCGCTGACTCCTGCTGCTTCGCTTAGCTTTTAATTGCCGTGATTCCCTTCCAATATCCTTTTGGCGAATAATAGATTTTGTTCATTTTTTTATTCAGCCAATATTATGTGCAACAAAATACACAACAGTCATACCAAAGGCAATGAATAATATTTCTTGCATCTTTTGTTTTTTCTGATGGTTGATAAAAGTCACTGAATTTTGGCGGGGGCAATGTCTCGATTGGTTTGCCTGTTACTAGATAATATTCTTTTATTGCTTGATCAACATCTTTAAATGTGTAAGCTGCATGTCCCTGTTTTTTCAGTTTGTCATTAATAAAATCTAACTGCTCAGTTCTCTGCTTTTCATAGTAATCTTGTGCTGCAGCTAGTTGCTCCAATAGCTTTGTTATGTCATTTTTCTCTCGCCATCATCCCGTAGTTTACTAAATGCGTAATTACTTCCGCTAAAAGCAAGCGCATTCACCACAGCGCCACCTATCATCATTACGATGTGAAGCCATTTTTTATAAATGTTTTTTTTTTTAATTTTACATATTGATACTGTCTGGAATTATTCCTTGCTTAACTAGAAAATCTTTCGTAGCAAATGAAGCGCAATGATAACAATCAGTTTTTGCTGAGTCTTCAAAGTCTAGTTTGCCAAGATCTGCTGGTTTTATTTTTAACAAGTTTTTACCAAGCATCGTGTATCCTACACTTAGACCTCCAATAACAGCAGAATGGTATACAAGGTTGGTAACAGTTTTTTTTTTCGGTGCTCATTTTTAAAAAAATAAAATAATTATAATTAATAAAAAAAACATGAACAGCGATGATCTACTAAACCTTCCTGAACTTATGATTACAAATGATCAAGTTGATGACCAAGCATATTATGCCCAAAAAGAAAAGGCTGAATTCTTTGGCGGCGTGTGGAAAAAACAAAACAGTTCCTCGGAAATGAATTCAGCATAGAACAGATTCAACAGATGTCGCCACAAGACATTGTAAAGTATCATAACAGGTATGAAGCGCAACTAGGATCGAGAATGGTAAAAAGTGTCGGCAAACGGTTCTTAGTTTGTACACTAAACTAGTCAGTAGATTTGCTCCCATTGATTCTGAACAAGATTTTATGTATGATTAAACGCAGGATCCAGTTTTAACAAAGACATTAGAGTCTCTAGGCTGTGATCTATATTACAGATTTGGAACATTATTGTCGCCAGAGATCATGGGATTAATTACTTTTAATCATATAGATTTTATTTCCCTTCAAAATGAACGAGCCAGAAAAAACAGCAGAATCAGGAAACATTGAATCAGAAAACATTGAATCAGGTGGAGAAAGTGACCAGTAAAAAGCCTCCTCATCCTGGGCGCGTTGCAGCAGAAAAAAAATTAGCAGAGTGGAACAAACAAACAAAATTAAAATTACAAGCACATAAATATAACTCATAATGAAAAAGTGCTAGAGCTGCAGCCAGTTGTTTCAATGCCAGGTATAAAACACCAGAACAAGTTGATTCAAGACCTACAACAACAACAGGGTTGCCTACACCGCCAAAGTCTTCATGGAATTTTCTTAAAGCAATTGTCATTTTTGGCAGCATTGCTGCTGGGGGTGGTTATTACGGTTATAAAATATATAAACAAAGATGGCAAAAACCAAAGCAGTCCAAACAATCTCTACCACTAAATGCAGAAGCCGAACACAAAAGCATGCCAAAACTGTCAACAACAAAAGATCATTTTGATCCATTTAAGATGGAATAATATTTCAAGAACTTAATAAATAATTATAAGTTAACTTGAATAAGAACTTGGCTGTACTTAAAGGATGACTTAATTACAATCTTGAGGTGACTTAAGTTAAGAACTTAGAGTGACTTAATTAAAAACTTGATTAAGAACTTGGGTGACTTGAGTAAGAACTTGAGGTGACTTGAGTAAGAACTTGATTAAGAACTTGGGGTGACTTAATTAAGAACTTTAGTAAGAACTTGGGGTGACTTAATTAGGAACTTAATTAAGAACTTGGGGTGCTTGGGGTGACTTAGGGTGAAGGTGTCAAGTGTTTCAAAGGGGGAAGGCTGCCAAGAAACGGAACTACTAGGACCACTTCTTGGGTGACTTGATTAAGAACGTAATTAAGAACTTGGGGTGACTTGAGGTGTGCGTGAGTGGGCAGGGGTGGGACGTGTGTGGTTTAATCAACTAAGTCAATTAGCCCCAGATCGTTTTGGCCCTGGATTACTGCACTGCTTTGTAGGGCAAAACACCACACACACACACACACAAACAAACAACAAACAAACACAAACAAACACAAACAAACACAAACAAACAACAAACAAACACAAACAAACAACAAACAAACACAAACAAACAAACAACAAACAAACACACACACACACAATAGATAGGGGGGTGCTTGTGGGGGAACGTGAAGGGGGTTTTTGTTGTTAACACTTGAACGACGTAAATTCGAGACAGCCGCCAAAAGCACTTATCAGAGTCCTGAATCAATAATCACAGGATCTCTTTCAAAGTTCTATCGGCGGCCGCCTGAAAAGGCAGCCTGAAGCAGGTGAAGCAAAACAGCGAAGCAGGACGTTGAAGCAGGTGAAGTAAGAACTATTTTTAGATACCGTTCGGATCCGAACGGTTTTCAGCGATAAGAGAGGGCACCTGTCTGTCAAGTTTTCTGAACTACTGTGACGGGCTTCTAAAAATAGTAACGGTTACGCGTAACCGCCTGGCTAGCAGCGAAGGCTGGGCTGTTGAGGCCACAGGGACGGCCTAACAGCATGCAGGCCTGCGTGGCGGGTTTTGGACTACTTGGTAATTAGCGAACAGTGCTACACCCACTATAAATTAGCCAGTAACAACACTGGCTTGGAAACTACACGTGAACAGCTATTTATAGTAACAGTCAGCAAGGTTAGTTTCGCCGCAGCACATGCCTCTCGCCAATTTCACAAAGAGTTTCACAAAGAGTTTAACTCTCCTCTTTTTCATCAGGGCTTAGGACCAGCATTGGCGGAGTTAGTGTTTTATGGCGGCTCTTGATTGCCAGGTAGTACACCTGTCACTGAACATTTGGAGCTTTTTGAATAAAAAAGCGCCATTTTTTAAAAATGGAATCATTTCTTCAAAAGTTAAAAGCTTTTCAAAGTTAACAACATCTCTTTCAAATATATCGGCTAAATCTCTGTCTTGAATTAACAAGCTTTCAAGGTGCTTGTGTAGTTCATCAATAGTAGGTTCTCGTTTTTTCTTTCTCCTCGCCTTCCAAAAAAGCAATACTTCTCTTTGTCTTAGGAGGTAAATAACTGGGCTCGCCTGATTTTCTTTTGTTTAGATACTCTGCCATACAGCTGTAATAAAACACATGATCATCTATAGCAAGAAGCTGTTCCTCTGTGAACAAAACACGTCCGTCTGCATTGGAAGCCATGGCTAAACTGAGAGGCGCTGGTTGGGGGGCGTTGGTTCTAGATCGTCATGTCCGGTCACGTGGTATTGCACCTTACCAAGTCATAAGACCCAACAACACAAATTAAATAATCAGGTGTCAGCCTAATGACAGGTCTCTGTATTTCCATGTCTGTGGGGTATTCTGGCAGTGTGGAAAATTTCCTTCCTTAAGCGGGCCGACGATGAGTGATTAAAGACATGGTGTGATCCAGCCAGCCTTACCCGCCCCACCATTGCCTAGTGTTTGTCTGTCTGTCTGTCTGCTATCTACTTCGTTTTATAAGATTTATCATGCTAGGATAAGTGTGTGGATTTTAAAAGACTTTAGAGAACAATTAAAGACAAAGACGCATTTGATGAATGTATGCGTGAAAATGATGTTATTGAAAATGATCAGGAAACAACACAGGATTAAGCAAAAACTGAAATCTGAAAAGTTTTAGTAAATTAGTATTGAAAACGGATAATCCTACACAGCATGTATGTTTGTAGGGTTTACTAGTTAGAGAACTAATAAATACCAAGCCTAGAGCAACCGCCCGAAACTGGTTGAGGGCGGTTGAGCTAGGCTTGGTATTTATTAGTTCTCTAACAGGCATCAGCCTTCTCTGTTTTATGTTTCTGACTTGCCTTGACTGTCTCTTTGACATGTTTCATGTACTTCTGCTTCTTCGTTTCTCTTTCATGACTGTGTATGAGAGGATAGTGTAGCACTATCTACTGCTGTGAGCCACTGTCGTGGCAGTTATGTTAGGAACCTCTCTTTTTCCTACTTTCTGTCTGTCCGTCTGTCTGCCTGTCTGTCATATATACAGAATCTCTCTTTCCTACCCTTCCTTTCCTTCCTAGGGAGCCGGAATAGCTCAGTTGGTAGAGCGCCAGACTCGTAATCTTGGTGATCCTGGGGTTCCGGGTTCGAACCTCCACCGGGGCGTTTCGGTACAGGGGGATTTTTCCCTCCGAGTTAACATTGGTTCTGACTCCATTTCCCGTACAGTCCTTCGAATGAGACTATAAACCGAGATTCCGTGTGTGAACGCACGCATAACATCTTGCACACACGTAAAATCCCATCACCAACTTTCGGAAGAGTAGGCCAGTTTGGCCGTTGGTATGGATGACACACTACACACAGCATGCACCCTGCGTGAGAAATGGAAAGAATGAAGGAAGTAAGGAAAATGAGTGATCGATATTGAACGATACTGACTGGATGACACGGGAAACGACTGAATGAAGCGCCGGCTGGCAGCTCTTCAGTCGGCACTACCCAGGTAGGCAACCCGTTGTGTAAACGAGTGTGGATTGTAAAGCGCTTAGAGCTTGGTCTCTAGCCGAGAATAGGCGCTATATAAGTATTCATTATTATTATTATTATCATTATTATTATTATTATTATTATTATATTATTATTATTATTATTATTATTATTATTATTATCACCCTCACTCTGTTTGTCTGTCTGTCGGTCAGTCGGTCGTTCTCTCTCTCTCTCTCTCTCTCTCTCTCTCTCTCTCTCTCTCTCTCTCTCTCTCTCTCTCTCTCTCTGTTCATTCCCTTGCCACCAGTATTTATGATTTCTTTGTATTACAACTATGTTTACGCGACCTGCACGTCAGTTATGTGGATTTTAGCTTGTACATTATGAATGCAATACGTTTTTGTTAATTGTATGTACCTCGTATTTGTGATTACTCTTGGAGTACAAAAAAAACATCCTTTCTTTTCAATTTTTTTTCTCCTTTGCTCCATGGCTGGGTGGTCTCTATACTTATATCATAACCCTGGTTAATTAAAATCTCTCTCTCTCTCTCTCTCTCTCTCTCTCTCTCTCTCTCTCTCTCTCTCTCTCTCTGTATAGTTCTCTTCACCTGTCAAACTTTCTCTCTCTGTCTCTCGCTTTGTTTCTGTCTTTCTGTCTTTGTCGTTCTGTCTCTGTCTGTCTGTCTGTCTGTCTGTCTGTCTGTCTGTCTGTCTGTCTGTCTGTCTCTCTCTCTCTGTCTCTCTCTCTCTCTCTCTCTCTCTCTCTCTCTTGCCCTATCTGATACCTTTCCACTCCCTCTCTCTTCGAAGTTAGAATCAAGAAAACTATTGCACTGTAGGTACTACTAGATTAACTGCATAACTGTCATATAGACGGACAAAAGCAAAACTCGGACAGATCTTTGTAGCCTAATAAAAGTAAAATACAAGAAATGGACGCCAACTCTGCAAGCTTAAGCCGTACTATGCGCAAATTATACACTGCAAAACTGTCTTCTGGAAACTTTCAACAATCAATGAGTCCCAAGTATGGCATAGTGTTAACTAGTGTTGAGTTAACTATATCGTTGAATCACTTCACAGATATATTTTGTCGTTTGCGAACGTGCTTTCCCTTTAGGTAGTGCACTACTTGTACTCCTAGAACTTCAACATTGGATTCCTTGCAGAAACTGATCTTGAACACAAGGTTGTAGCATGGATCAGAGTTGAGGCAGCTAATTCCTTGCATGCACACGCACGCACGCACTCATATGCCCGCGCGCGCGCATGCGTGTACGCATGCAGGCGCGCGTGCTCATACACACACACACACACACACACACACACACACACACACACACACACACACACACACACACACACACACAGACAGATATATAATATTCTCATCTAAAACCATTGGTTGACCTGTTGTCCAGACCGATTCTCATCTAAAACAAGCACACACGCGCTCACACACCCACACACTCATAATAAGCACTTACACACATACACATTCCTTCTTCTTTTTTTTGTCTAATGTCACCATCGTTGTGAACAGACTCTAAATTAAATCAGTCAAATCAAATCAAAATCCATACCAACGGCCAAACTGGCCTTCTCTTCCGAAAGTTGGTGATGGGATTTTACGTGTGTGCAAGATGTTGTGCGTGCGTTCACACACGGAACCTCGGTTTATAGTCTCATTCGAAGGACTGTATGGGGAATGGAGTCAGAACCAATGTTAACTCCGAGGGAAAAATCCCCCTGTACCGAAATTCCAACCCGCAACCCCAGGATCACGAGTCCGGCGCTCTACCAACCGAGCTCTTCCGTCCTGACACACCTGGAATTGACAAGGAGTCATGGTGAGATACATGTCCACCCTGCACTGTACTCTGTAAATGGCCTTGGATAGCGAATCATGGTCACATACATGTCTACCCTGCACTGTACCCTGTAGAATGGTCTTGGACAGGGAGTCATGGAGAGATAGTGTCCACCCTCCACTGTACCCTGCAGAATGGTCTTGGACAGGTAGTCATGGTGCCATACAAACCACTACCTGGTAGCTAAACTTACAGCAGGTAACAACTGCGAGAAGCGATTCTCATCTAAAACCATTGGTTGACCTGTTGTCCAGACCGATTCTCATCTAAAACCATTGGTTGACCTGTTTCCAGACCGATTCTCATCTAAAACCATTGGTTGACCTGTTGTCCAGGACCGATTCTCATCTAAAACCATTGGTTGACCTGTTGTCCAGACCGATTCTCATCTAAAACCATTGGTTTGACCTGTTGTCCAGACCGATTCTCATCTAAAACCATTGGTTGACCTGTTGTCCAGACCGATTCTCATCTAAAACCACTGGTTGACCTGTTGTCCAGACCGATTCTTATCTAAAACCACGGGTTGACCTGTTGTCCAGACCGATTCTCATCTAAAACCATTGGTTGACCTGTTGTCCAGACCGATTCTCATCTAAAACCATTGGTTGACCTGTTGTCCCAGACAGATTCTCATCTAAAACCATTGGTTGACCTGTTGTCCAGACCGATTCTCATCTAAAACCATTGGTTGACCTGTTGTCCAGACCGATTCTCATCTAAAACCATTGGTTGACCTGTTGTCCAGACCGATTCTCATCTAAAACCGTTGGTTGACCTGTTGTCCAGACCGATTCTCATCTAAAACCATTGGTTGACCTGTTGTCCAGACCGATTCTCATCTAAAACCATTGGTTGACCTGTTGTCCAGACCTGTCTGGTGATTCGTGTGAGCGATGCAGAAAATCCGCCTGGATCATTTTGTCCTGACACACCTGGATTTTTCAATAGAGATCTGAAGCTAGAGCACTTCCAAACAAAGCAGGTTCAGGCTTTCATACGAAAGAAACTCAGTACAGTGGTTAAAACAAGTTCCGCACATATGGCATTGCAACAGGACAAAAAGTGGACGTGACTGGTACAGCCATCGTTCGTACAGTTGACAGGAGCATTAATCACTAGAGTGCTGACTGGATCAGGCATAACCCACAGTTAGAACCCACCAGAACGAGGGAGTGGTGGGATTGATCAGAAAGACACTAGGCCAGACCCCAGATCAAAACGGACTCACTGACACGGTAAGGTCTTTGCGAGAGAGAGAGAGAGAGAGAGAGAGGAGAGAGGAGAGAGAGAGAGACAGAGACAGAGACACACACACACAGAGAGAGAGAGAGAGAGAGAGAGAGAGAGAGAGAGAGAGAGAGAGAGAGAGAGAGAGAGAGAGGAGAGAGAGAGGCTGTGGAAGGGGGGAACTCTTGGTCAGCTCGCTATTCACTTCATGTTTGTTTATACCCCCAGTCAACTCTCCAGGTCAATCAGGAGATTAATTAAAACAACATCAATGTCCAGAAAAGGGAGGCAGAGGTGAATGGGAACATGTGTGTGGAAGAAAATCAGAGAGAGAAAGTGAAAAAAGGAGAGAGGGGGTGGGGGGTTTTAAGAGTCGAGTGGGGAAAGAGCTCGGCAAACGCAGTCTGTCTAAAGGCTACAAAATCACCACCACAAAATGACCGACGACTTGGGAAGGAGGGAGAGGGGGCGGGATGGATGGATGGGGGCTAGGGGGAGAGGGGTGAGGGTGGAAGGCTGGGATGTTTACCCACTAACAATGTCTATGCAAGGTTGGGCCAGCCCTTGCTCTATTAGCAATCCATCACTTACACGCCTCCATTACAATGTGCTGAGTTCTGTTGACCATCACAGGGCGCAGCTCTGGGTGAACTGTAGACAGAATTGTAGGAGGAGGGAGGGTGTGCATGCTGCTATTACCTCAATTCACATTGGTGAATCCCGTTCATTCACCAGTTTACAACCACCGGCACATCCATTTACATGCACTGTTTACAGACCTTGATAAGTAGGCTGGGTCCTCCCCTGTCTTCCTGTATGTCAGTATTTTCGTTTACTGTTAGGGAGGCGTTCCATGGCTTATACCAGGCTCTGCATGTTCCGAATCCACTTTCTATAACATCCGTGTGAAATTAGGCCTCCACCTCAGAACATTCCACTTTCTTTTTCATCGACCTGCAAATAATACTTCTTCTTCCCCCTGTTCTTCTTCTCTCCCTCTTTCTAATCTTTTTATTCATTTGTTCTTCCCTTCTGATTCTGCAGAATGTATACGTTTTAGATTCGTCTTTTATCATTTGTTTCTTCTCTGTCTAAATCAAGCTGGCTTTGGGACTAGTCTCTCCAGGTAAACTCACCAGATCATTAATTTCTGCTTTCATCCATCATCTCTGTAAAACTGACAGGATCTTGCAGTTGCGTCAACAACCACCTTCCTTTCTGTCAAGACAAGAGCTGGGCAAGGGCATGGGAATCCTTGGTCTGTGAGCAAGAGGTGCCAGTCTAACACTCTGTCTGCCTAGCCCGGACATCTTCGCAACCAGCCGAAAAAACAAAATCAGCAGAGCTTGACTTTTGCGCTTGACCTTCGGGATGTTTAAGGAGGTGTGAGGGTCTCGGAGGATTGGCGATTCTGAATAAATCCTTGCACCTGATCACAGGGATCCGGATTGATCCGATAATTTCTGTTCAGTGTTATACGTCCAGTGACAAGTTATCATAAGGAGTTAATGTTCTCTTACTGGATTTAGTTAAAACATGCAAGAGCTCTCTCCTGGAATACGATTCTGCCCATCTCCAAAGCTGTGATTTCCTCTAGCTCAATTCTTTCTGTGGTATCTTGTCTGTGAATATTGATAAGGAAACAATGAACCGCCCATTCACAGATAAGCTTGCACACATTCGCTTGTGTGTGTGTTGTGTGTGTGTGTGTGTGTGTGTGTGTGTGTGTGTGTGTGTGTGTGTGTGTGTGTGTGTGTGTGTACGTGTGCGCACGTGTGTGTTCGTGTGTGTGTGTGTGTGTGTGTGTGTGGTGCGTGGCGTGCGTGCGTGCGTGCGTGCGTGCGTGCGTGCGTGCGTGGGTGCGTGTGTGTGTGTGTGTGTGTGTGTGTGTGTGTGTGTGTGTGTGTGTGTTGTATGTTGTGTGTGTGTGTGTGTGTTGTTGTGTGTGTGTGTGTGTGTGTGTGTGTGTGTGTGTGTGTGTGTGTGTGTGTGGTGTGTGTGTGTGTGTGTGTGTGTGTGTGTGTGTGTGTGTGTGTGTGTGTGCGCGCGCACGCACGCACCCGCGCGCGTGTGTGTGCATGCACGCCTCCCTCCCCCAACCTAACACACACATACACACAGAGGTTTATTACGATGGTCGTTACACACATATTACATGGATTTACACTGGCTTTATGGCGCGCATGGGGCTTAAAAATAATTACCCAAATGAATGTCACAGGCTTTAAGCATGCCCTTTAAACAAGTCCACGGGCTATCAGAATGGCATTGGCCTGAAAGCTTGGGGATCTGCTACCGTTTTCCACGTCGCCACGACACATTAGTACGGGCCTTTACCCAATACTGAAGGACTTTTGAATGGTCTCCGTGCAATGCCGCCATTATTTTGTATGGGCGCCCACTAGACGTGGCGAAATAATCTCCCTGGTGTCATAAATCAGGCTCATGCTTGTATTTGTCGATTCCTTACCTATCTGGAATCGGGAAACACAATGCAGTTCCGCAACGAAGAATCCAGCCCCCTGGAGATGAGATGTTGCCACAAGACAAAAACATCTCCTACAACTTTTAATAGGGATTTGAAATAACTCCACCAGTTAACATGGATAAACAATCTACAAGACAAAACATGACGCACGAAATGATCGGAAAAAACACGTGGCCAGCCACCGATCAGAACGGACTTACTGGACATGGTAAGTTTTTGCAAGAGAGAGAGAGAGAAAGGTGGGGGGGGGGGGGGGGGGGCACGAGGAGAGGGGGAGGGAACTCTTGATTTTAGTCAGATCTTAATAATATACTTGATGTTGTTGATACGCCCACTCAACTTTCCAGGCCTATCGGGAGATGGACTAAAACAACATATATCCAGAGAAGGGAGGTAGAGGTGTATGGGAACGTGTGGGGAAGGAAATCAGAGAGTAGAAGTGAAAAAAGGAGAGGGGGGTGATGGTTGAAGAGTCGAGTGGGGAAAGAGCTCGGCAAATCCAGTCTGTCTAAAGGCTACACAATCACCACCACAAAATGACCGACGACTTGGGAAGGTGGGGGAGGGGAGGGGGAAGGAGGGGGATAAGTAAGGGAGGGGGATGAGGGTGGAAGGCTGAGTTGTTTAACCACTAACTCTGCCCATACCAGGTTGGGTCAGCCCTCATTATATGCGCAATCCATCATTTACACACCTCCATTACAATGTGCTGAGTTCTGTTAACCACCACATGGGTCAGTCAGTTGGCGGACGGTGGAGACAGAAATGTAGAGGGAGGAGGATTAGTGTCTTGCCTGTCTATTCCTCAGTTCATATCTGACGGAGTCCCATTCACTCGGACAAGTCAATGACAACCTGGCACAAAATTTACCATGCACCATGAGAGAACATGTTCGGTCTGCTGGTCTGCCCTCTGGGGTCACCCTGTAGGTCAATATGCTGTTGAAGCCGTTCATGGAGGGCGGCTCAAGGGCTGGACACAGCCTTTGCTCACGTTCGAATCGCTGTCTCATGACATCCGTGTGAAATAGACTTTATGCCCAGAACTCCTCATTTTCGTATTCATCGGCCTTGCGAATAAATCCTCTTTTGTTGTTGTTGTTCTTCTGATGAAATTTGTTTCGAAATTTTTTCTTCGTCTGCTGAATCCTGAGAAGAATGAAATGGGCTTAGATCTGTCTCCTTTCTTACACTGGCTTTTCTCTGCTCATAAATCAAGCCTGGCTTACTGAACTAAACGCTAGGAAAACACACCAGATATCATTTTCTTTAAGCACCATACACCATCTCTACTAATCAACTGACAGGATCTGCACGTGGCGTGAAAAACGGCCTTCCTTCTTTCCTGAGAACAAAGAACTGGGTAAGACAAATGGTCATCGCTGGCCAACGAGGGGGGTGCCAATCCTACACACTCTGTCCTGCCGTGCCTAGACCATCTGGGCCAATAAAAAAAAGAACAATGAGCAGAACTTGATCTTTTGTGCTTGGCCAGTGGACGGGAATGTTTAATGAGCCGTGGAGTGTCTCCCACAGGTTTGGAGATTCTGAAACAAATCTCTGCACTTCATCACGGGGATCTGGAATGATCGATAATTTCTGTTCAGTGTCTACGTCCTTTGGCAAGTTATGACTGGGAGTTCTGTTCTTTTTCTGGATTTAGTTGAAACACGCAAGAGTCTTCTCGCCATTATGATTCTGTCCGTCCCCAAATCGGTAATTTCCTCCAGCTCAATTATTTCTTGGTATCTTGATGGATATCAATAAGGAAACACTGAGGTGCCCATACATTGAGAAGCTCGCATACGTTCGTGTGTGTGTGGTGTGTGTGTGTGTGTGTGTGTGTGTGTGTGTGTGTGTGTGTGTGTGTGTGCCCTCCCACCACCTCCACACAAACATCCACACACAGAGCTATATTACAATGCCCATTACGCGCATATTACATTGATTTACAATGGCTTTTGGGCTCCCATGGGGCTTAAGAATTAACACCCTGTGTCACAGGTTTTTAGCATACCCCCTTAAACAAGTCCACAGGCTATCAGAATGGCACTGGTCTGAAACTCGGGGATTTGCTACCCTTTTCCACATCGCCACGGCACATTAATACGGGTCTTTACCCAATACTAAAGGACTTTTGAATGGTCTCTGTGCAATGTCGCCATTATTTTGTATGGTCGCCCACTAAACGTGGCGAAATAATCTCCCTGGTGTCATCAATCAGGCTCATGCATGGATTTGTCGATTCTTTATATATCTGGAACTGGGACACACAGCGTACTTCTGCAAAGAAGAATCCAACCAACCCCTGGAGATGAGATGCTACCTCAGGACTTAAACTTCGACAATTCTGTTAAAGGTATTTGAAATAACTCTGCCAGTTAACATGAACAAATGAATTACAAGAGAAAACACGACGCGTTTCGACCTTGTAAGATTTTCCTCAGGCAAGATAAACAACACTCAGGACAACGAAAATGAAGAACGAGCACTCACATTATCTTCTCATATTCGGAGCAAGATGGGCGTTGAAATCAACACCCATCTTATTCCGAATATGAGAAGATAAGTGACTGCTTTCCGCCTGCATCACCTCATTTTGCAATCATCTCCTACAAAGCTCAGGCTACAAAGAAAGACATGGAACGCGTCAAACGAGCCACTGACCCATAGGGCAACCTGCTCACCATTTTCCAGAGGAGATAAAACAGGTACGTTTTCAAGAACATCCGTCCCTGGCAAAATCTTTCCTGCCGGCAGTTTGGGACGGGGGCTGGGGGTGTGGTGGGACACTACATAAGGGCTAAGACAGGTCTGTTCCTGGCTCGCTTTCGGAGGAAGAGATACAGAAACCTGCAAAAGATCGAGCTATAGAGTCAAGGAGCCACCAGCAATACCTCGAGGTTGTGCGGTAGACACCATGACAAATTGCTCTCTCTCTCTCTCTCTCTCTCTCTCTCTCTCTCTCTCTCTCTCTCTCTCTCGATTTTGTTTCTTGCATATGAATGATTGTGCTCATTCCCATTCAAACGGACCGATGGCCTTATTGAATAAAAATCTAAGTCTGAAGTCTAAAGTCTCTCAATGACAAAAAAGGAGAAATGTACAGTCAGACAATTCCTCCGTAACTATGTCAAAGGGTCTGCAAAGATTAGCATAAAAGTTGGTATGCCAGGATGGAGGGGTCGTGGAGAGGGAGGAGATAGAGGAGAGGGGAGGGTGGTGGTAGTGATAGTGGCTGGAGGGGGGGATGGGAATGAAGAAGAAGGCGTGAATTATGAGAAGTAAACCATCCTCTTTCTTTTTCTTCCTTCCTTCCATTATTGTTATATTAATACTATCATATCAGTGTTAACACTGTTGTTATTGTCATTACTATTATTGATATTATTATTTTATTATTATATTTGTACACCATTACTTTTATTATTATTATTATTGCTAATATTATCATTACCGTTGTTATTATTGTTAGTATTATTACCATTATTATTGATACCGCTGTTATCTTTGATGTTACCATCGTTACCATTATCA
>CM031605.1:53374404-53379404 GCA_018398815.1 Conus ventricosus
GTCTGTGTGTATGTGTATGTGTGGGAGAGTGGAGAGAACGCAAATGAGCTGACACGCATATGCACGCGTGCATACCACACACGCACACACATACACATACGCACGCGCGCGCACGCACGCACGCATGCACGCACACACACGCAGGCACACAGGCACGCATGCACGCACGCATCCGGCACGCACGCACGCATGCACGCACGCACGCACACACATACCACACAAGCACGCACGCACGCACACACACACAAACAGACACACACACACACACACACACACCACTCTCTCTCTCTCATCTCTCTCTCTCTCTCTCTCTCTCTCTCTCTCTCTCTCTCTCTCTCACGAATACACGCGCGTACGCATGACAAAGTGCACGAGCTTCTTGATATTCGCAGTCGCGTGCCTCCGAGTTTCCCTGTCACCATGCACAGTTCAGACAGCACAGAGACAGGTATGCTAGAGGAAATATGCCTCTGGAGTTTCCCTGTCACCATGCACAGTTCAGACAGCACAGAGAGACAGGTATGCTAGAAGAAACCATGGCTCTAGAAATGGACAGAATTATGTTGGGGGGGGGGGGGGGGGGGGGGGGGGGGGGGGGGGCGTGTTTTGTGTGTGTGTGTGTGTGGGTTTTTTTTACTAAATCCAGCAAACAAACATTAAACTCCTTATAACTGTTTGCCAAAGGACGTTTGACACTGAACAGATATTATTGGATCAATCCGAATCCCCATGATTAAGTAGCGGGAGAGGGCTCTCGCGTGTTTTAACTAATCCACTAAAAGAACATTAACTCCTGATGATTACTTGCCACTGGACGTATGACACAGAACAGAAATTATCGGATCAATCCGAATCCCTGTGATCCAGTTCAGGATTTGTTTCAGAATCCCCAATCCTTTGGGAGACCATTCCACGGCTCCTTAAACATCTCCGTAACCGGCCAGGCGCGAAAGGTCAGGTTCTGCTGAATGGTTTGTTTCTTTTTTATTGGCCCAGATTGTCCAGACACGGCAGGACAGAGTGTGTAGGATAGGCACCCCCCTCACTGACCAGCGATCACCACTCCCTTGTCCAGCTCTTTTTGTTCTCAGCACAGAAGGAAGGTGGGTTTTTAGGCCACGTGCAGATCATGACAGCTGATTAGCAGAGATGATGGATGGTGTTTAAAGAAAATAATGTCTGCTAAGTTTTCCTGGCGTTTAGTCCAATGAGCCAGGCTTGATTTATGAGCAGAGAAAAGCCAGCGTGAGAAAGGAGACAGATCTAAAACTGTTTTGTTCTCGAATACAGTAGATGAAGAACAACAACAACAAAAACTGCAAGGGAAGAAGAAGAAGAAGAAGAAGAAGAAGAAGATGTTGATGATAAATGATGATGATGATGATGATGATGATGATGATGATGATGATGATGATAGTGATGATGATGAAGAATAAGAACAAGAAGAATAGAAAATTATTTATTTGCAAGGCTGATGAATAAAAAAAAAAAAGAGAGTTCTGGGCAAAAAGCCTATTTCACACGGATGTCATGACATAGTGGCTGGAACGAACGTGAGCAAAGGCTGTGTCCAGCTCTTGAGCCGCCCTCTCTGAACAGCTACACCAACATACTGACCTGCATGGTCACCCCAGGGGCAGTCCAGCCAGCGCTCACAGCGCACAGTGAATTTTCGAAGTGGTTAGTGACTTGTCCGAACAAATGGGACTCCGTCAAAGGTGAATTGAGAATCAGATTTAGGGGCCGGAATAGCCGAGTGTAGAGCTCTGGACTCATAATCTTGGTAATTCTGGGGTTGCTTGTTCGAATTTCCGCCGGCCGTTTCGGCATAGGGGGATTTTCCCTCGGAGTTAACATTGGTTCTGACTCCATTTCCCGTATAGTCCTTCGAATGAGACTATAAACTGAGGTTCCGTGTGTGAACGCACGCGTAACACCTTGCACACTTGTAAAATTCCATCACCAATTTTCGAAAGAGAGGCCAGTTTGGCACTTGGTATGGATGACACTTTTCACGTAGCGTGCACCTTCCCCAAAGTGGGAATATGGCAGCCTTAATAGCGGGGTAAAAAACGGTCATACACACAGAACTCCACTCCCTTTGTTGGGTAGATGGCATTACTCCTTGCCTGTCTATACAGGGGGTGTCCGCAGGAGTATCAGCTTGCGTACGCAGAAGAAGAGGATCAGACAGGCAGGACACTAAATTCTCCTCCCTCTACATTTCTGTCTCCACCGTCCGCCAACTGACTGACCCCTGTGGTGGTCAACAGAACTCGGCACATTGTAACGGAGGTGTGTAAGTGATGGATTGCACGGAGTAATGGGGGCTGACCACCTTGTATGGACAGAGTTAGTGGGTAAGCAACCCAACCCTCCATCCCTCACCCCTCTCCCACCTAGCTCTTCCTGTGCCCCACACTTCTTACCCCCCACCCCACCTCCCTGCCTTCCCAAGTCGTTGGTCATTTTGTGGAGGTGATTGTGTAGCCTCTACATAGACTGGGTTGGCAGAGCTCTTTCCAAACTCAACTCTTCAACCCCTTCCCCCTCTCCTTTTTTCCACTTCCTCTCTCCGGTTTCCTTCCCCCGTGTCGCCCCTCCACCTCTAACTCCCTTCTCCAGACATTGATTTTGGTTTAAGCCCATCTGCCAACAGGCCAGATAGATTTGACTGGGCGTTTCAACAACATGAAGTGAATAGAGACCTGACTAAAATCAACAGTTCCTCTCTCTCTCTCTCTCTCTCTCTCTCTCTCTTCTCTCTCTCATCTCTCTCTTCTCTCTCTCTCTCTCTCCTCTCTCTCTCTCTTGCAAACACCTTACCGTGTCAGTGAGTCCGTTCTGATTGATGGCCGGCTAAGTGTGTTTCTGATCAATCTCACCACTCCCTAGTGGGTTCTAGCTGTGGATGATGCCTGATCCAGTCAGCACTCTAGTGATTGATGCTCCAGTCAACCGTACGAACGATGGCTGTACCCGGCACATCCACTGTTTGTCTTCTTGCAATGCCATAGGTGATGAACTTGTTTTAACACACTGTGCTGAGTTTCTTTCATATAAAACCCTGAACCTGCTTTGTTTGGGAATGCTTTGGCTTCAGATCTCTGGCGAAAATCCATGTGTGTCAGGATAAATGATGTTGGGAGATTTTTCTGCATCGCTTAAATGCATTACCAGACAGGACAACAAGTCAATCATTGGTTTTCGATGAGAATCTCTTCAGGTAGTTATACCTGCTGTGAGCTTGGCCTACCAGGTTGTGGTATGTATCTGTCCATGAGTCCCTGTCCAAGACCATTCTACGGAGTACACTACGAGTGGACATGTATCTCCCATGACTCCCTGTCCAAGACCATTCATACAGGGTACAGTGGAGGTGGACATGTATCTCCCCATGACTCCCTGTCCAAGACCATTCTACAGGGTACAGTGGAGGGTGGACATGCATCTCCCCATGACTCCCTGTCCAAGACTATTCTACAGGGTACAGTGGAGGGTGGACATGCATCTCCCCATGACTCCCTGTCCAAGACTATTCTACAGGGTACAGTGAAGGGTGGACATGTATCTCTCTATCACTCGGCGTCCAAGACCATTCTACATCCATTTTGCGCCCTATTTGAGGACATGAGAGACAGTGCGTTCTTCCCTTTCATTGTCTTCAATGTGGCTCGTCCTGCCTGAAGAAGACCAAAGAGGTCGAAACGCGTCGTGTTTTGTCTTGTCGTTTGTTTGTCTCTTTCGTTCAGCTGAACAGTAAATCTTTTTATTGTTTTAACCTAGAAGACAGTTTAACAGTGTTAGAGATGGAACCGCAATGTGTGTGTGTGTGTGTGTGTGTGTGTGTGTGTGTGTGTGTGTGTGTGTGTGTGTGTGTGTGTGTGCTTGTGTGTGTGTGTGTGTGTGTGTGTGTGTGTGTGTGTGTGTGTGTGTGTGTTGTGTGTGTGTGTGTGTGTGTGTCTGTGCTTGTGTGTGTGTGTGTGTGTGTGTGTGTGTGTGTGTGTGTGTGTGTGTGTGTGTGTGTGTGTGTGTGTGTGTGTGTGTGTGCGCACACACACACACACTGAACGGTTTAAAGCTTGCATAGTTCGTGGCTAATTCTCGGACGCTATTTTCTATTCGCCATTGTTTAAGTTTTAACAAATCTGTTCGTCCAAGTTTTGGTTTTTGTCCGTCTGTCAAACATTCATACATATGATTAATCAGTGCTCCAGCCCATTAAGTTTTCTTCAATGTTACTTCGGAGAGAGAGAGAGAGAGAGAGAGAGAGAGAGAGAGAGAGAGAGAGAGAGAGAGAGGAGAAGAGAGGACAGACAGACAGACAGACAGACAGACAGACAGAGACAGCGACAGAGACAGAGAGACAGACAGACAGAGATAGACAGACAGACAGACACAGACACAGACAGAGAGATACCTAGAGATTTTAGAAAGACAAAGAGAGAGAGACAGACAGACAGACAGACAGACAGACAGAGACAGAGACAGAGAGATAGAGAGAGAGACAGAGAGAGATACTACGAGAGAGAGACACACAGATAGACAGACAGACAGAGACAGAGAGACACATACAGAGACATACAAAAAGAGACTCAAGACTCAAAAACTTTATTACTCAAGGATAGAGATTTTAGGCAGTGCCTATTCTTCCAATCTGTCCTTGCTGTTCTACAACATTCAACTAAACAGACTGCACATATTGATAATGACAGAAACAATGAAGAATATAGCAACATTATAATATTAACAATAACAATAGTAATAAGAATAATAATTATAAAATTAAAAAAAAAATTCCCTTACAAAATGACACAAACACAATCAGACACGTACGCGTGCGCGCCGCGTGCGAGAGAGAGAGAAGAGGAGAGAGAGAGAGAGAGAGAGAGAGAGAGAGAGAGAGAGAGAGAGAGAGAGAGAGAGAGAGAGAGAGAGAGATACAGACAGACGGAAAGATAGACAGACAGAGAAACTGAGACAGGTGGAGATAATTATAC
>CM031605.1:53386904-53389404 GCA_018398815.1 Conus ventricosus
CTTGATGAAGGCTCATTTTGAGAAGCATTTATTTTATTTTTCCCCATTCACCCACTCAAGCACATACTGTTAGTTAGGCAGAATCATCTACCACTGCAGATATGAATGCGTATTCCCCCTATTTCTTCAATCTAAGACATAAGAGCAAGCTTTGTTTATAATTCTATATTTTATATATATATATTAGAGTTAAAAGACCACTCAGAAGTCTAAAAATGCTCAACCAAATAGGGAGCGACATAACAGTTTAAAATAGGATTTTAAAATAGAGTAAAAAACCCCCTACAAACTTATAATATAAAAAAAGTAGAAAAAACACTTGAACCCACTTGGGAGGAGAAGAACGGGGGTACTTCGGTCAGTGACTTGTGTTTAAGCTGCACCCGCTCTCTTTAGCTGCTTTGAAGGTTCTACGAACCGAAGTACCAGTTCTTTCCTCCCCAAATGGTTCAAGTGTTTTTTCTACTTTTTTTTTTATCATTTGTGAAAGAACCCAGGCAGTCAAAACTTTTTATAAACCTACAAACTTGTTTCGAGCAATGCTCTCCTCAGGGTATGATAATCTGGGGCCCCCCACCAGTGTTATATAGATTCGTTTTGTGGGCGTGTGAGCTCTGCGCGTGTGGCACGTTGGGCCCGTACATTTTTTTCTTTGTTGGGGGGCGTTCAGGGGGGACGTCCAGGAATGGTGCATTGACAAAGATTTCCATTTGTGCCTGCAATTATTAATCATTTCTACTTTAGAGTTCAGGGATGCTAGATGGGGGTTTTTCATAATATCAGCCACTTTTCTGTTGTACATAAGTTGATTTTTTAGAAATGTTGTTGTAAAGGTGCTGCTCTTTTTATAATTTTCCATGATATGTTGTAATCTATTTTCTTCGTTTAAGCTTCCAAATAATTTACTTAGTTCTGTTTGGTTTTTAATTTTTTCATTTTTGAAGGACTGTTTATGGTTTTCATATCTGGTTTTAAAATGGTTTGCCGTGATCCCATGTATGTTTCTTTATCACTGTCTGTTTTACCGTAGCTTGGTACACAATGTTGCTGTAGAGACATTTATCATTCAGAGGGCACTGGTCTTTTTTGTGCAATTACAAGATATCCTTTCGTCACCCTCTTTGGTTGTATTGTTTTTGGTTTTGTTGGAAGAATCAATTATGTTTTAAGGTTGGGCATACACGAGTACGATAGCTTGACGGTGTTTTTATTGAATATTTTAGATAGTACATGTTCTTTTGGGAATATGTTTTAAGGATTCTGAGGAATTCTTTTCCTACGTTGGTTTTATTCTTCCATCATATGGAGGGTTATACCATATAATTTTCTTTTCCTGTTTTTCTACTGCTGTTCATGTTATTATCTGGGTTATATTGTAATTTGTAGTTGTAGCCACTTCTATCAGCGCCTCTTGGTATTCGGCTGCTGCACTGTTAAATTCTTTCTCATGCATGACAGTTTAGATAATCTTTTGTTTATGCCATTAGGTAGGTTTTTTAAAACAGAGGTGGATGGTTACTTTGATGTCTACGTAGACAGGTGTGTCATTGGGTTTTTGTATGGTTTGTATGTGTGGTCCTTAAGGTCTAATGTTATGTCTAAATAATTTACTATTTTTTTGTTGGCTTCTTCTGTGATTTTTAGGTTGTAGCTTTGAAAGATTTACAAAGTTCTTTTTTCTGTTTTCAATGATTTTTGGTTTATTGTTTAATGCGGCGAGGCCGTCATCTCTGTATAAGCCAACCTGTTTACCAAGTACTTTCTGTATATGAGACAACATGAAATGTCCAACTAATTCACAAGTTTCAGCTCCATCATAAGATCCCATCGTGACATCGAACGTGGAATTTCTGCTGTTTTTTTTAAATCCAAGTTTCATTGTTGCTATGGAAAGGGTTTTCTTAGTGTGGAGAATGATTCCATCTCAGAATCTGTTATATTTGTATATTTGTTGGCGAATCATAGTGCTTTAGTGAGTAATTCCTCATCGATAGAAGGATAGAAATCCACTATGTCAAAAGTAAATGAACACTGTATTTTCTGTTTGTTCAATTCCTTAAACCATTGGATAACTTCATAACTATCTTTCCAGAGATTGTATTCAGTGTTTGTTTTTATGTCCTCTATTGCTTTTTTCCAGGATTTTTTATACTAATTTTGCCTATTCAGATGTTGATGGGTTTATTAGTCCTACAAGTAGGGTTGTTGTGAAAGTTAGGTTTGTGATATTTGAGGGTTATAAAAGCTTCTTTATTGCTGTTGCTTCTATCCTATCACCTAAATCCATCTGGTGCACAAGTTTTTCTTTCTTTTTTGCAGATGTTGTCATGTGTAGTCTTATCAGCTTTTTTTAATAATTTTTCTGAATATTTTTGTTGAGGAGTTGAGAGTACTCATTAGTTCCATTTTATAGAAATTGCTTGTCTTGTCAGCCTTTATAAACATTTTTTTTGTCATTTTGATTTGTTTTATGTTATTATTCAATGTTGTTTGGAAGTTA
>CM031605.1:53394404-53401904 GCA_018398815.1 Conus ventricosus
CATTTTATCTGTCTGTCAGTTTTTCTGTCTGTCTGTCTGTCCTTCTACATGTGTTATCCCTATCAGTTAGGAGCATTGGCCTTTACTGAATAAATTATTTGGAGAGAGAGAGAGAGAGAGAGAGAGAGAGAGAGAGAGGAGAGAGAGAGAGAGAGAGAGAGAGAGAGAGAGAGAGAATACTTGTTGCAGTGACAGCATCCATCCATTCACTTGAAGGTTCGGTTCTCGTCTTCAATTCTTTTTTACCACGGCAGTCTTCGGCCTTTTCAGGACAGGAGGTTGGGGAGAGAGTGTTCAGAGGCAGGAGGTAACGAGACTGGACAGGTTTGGGGCGGGAGGAGAAATGAAGTGTGGAAGGTAGTCTTACAGTTGGTTCTGATCGGTAAACTTACTGTCGCCCGAGATACACACACACACACACACACACACACACACACACACACACACACACACACACACACACACACACTCACACACACACACACACACATACACACACACACACACACACACACACACACACACACACACACACACACACACACACACACACACACACACAACACACATACACATAGAGAGAGAGACAGAGACAAAGAGAGACAGAAACAGAGAGACAGAGATAGACACAAACAGAGAGAGAGAGAGAGAGAGTACAGACAGATAGACAGACAGACAGACAGCGACAGACAGACAGAGACAGAGAAAGATAGAGGGGTATAGACGCAGAGACAGACAGAATCAGTCAAACGGATCGATAGAGGGACAGATAGAAATTACAGTGGAAAGCTTAATACTTCGACTCTTTATAACTATTGTGTCATCGCCAAACAAAGGATATGTAAAAGCGGTGAAGGCAAGAAACAAAGAACAAAGAATAAAAAAGCAAATAGAACTGCGTATCGTTTACAGAACAGCGGGATTAAACGAAAGTATACATTCGTGTGTGTACTATCGATGACACACACACACATGTATCTTAATGTGTAATGACATTTATAATTATGTACATTTCTATCTAGTTCAAAATATTCGGTTGAAAAGTAAACAAACAGAATGTGTTCCATCCTCGAGGAAAACAAAGTGGGTGCCTCACAGAGTCAGCTCCATCCTCAAATTGAAGGGCAGGGGGTCATAGACAGATCTGAAGATGAAGCTGACTCTGAGAGATGCCATGTGAGAGATGACTCTGAGAGATGCCATGTGAGAGATGACTCTGAGAGATGCCATGCGAGAGATGACTCTGAGAGATGCCATGTGAGAGATGACTCTGAGAGATGCCACGAGAGATGCCATGTGAGAGATGACTGAGAGATGCCATGTGAGAGATGGCTCTGAGAGATGCCAAGTGAGAGATGACTCTGAGAGATGCCAAGTGAGAGATGACTCTGAGAGATGCCATGTGAGAGATGACTCTGAGAGATGCCATGTGTCATACATCATTTCAGGTGAGACATCTTTGAAGCGCGTTTTCCCACGTGGTCCACTGTCCTTGACAGCCTTGCCGGACTGTCTTCTGCATTCTCTCGGCGTCCCCTACTTTCTTCAGCTCTGGAGACGCCTAACCACCCAAAGGTTGCGGGTTCGAATTCCGGCAGTGCCAGAAAACAAAAAGTTGGCAGTATAAGGGCATCTGGAAGTCATGACCAGGATGCGGCCCGGCTCCTTTAGAGTGTAAGGAGTTGAGGGCCGAAACACTTGTCTGAGGGGGTTTCTTCTCTGAACACCTGCTGTCAAGCTCTCCCTGGAGTTTCTTGCTACTGTTCAGAATAACAAAACCGTCTGCAAAATGTGAAATTACTCATTCCATATCAACCTTCAACTTTACTGCGTTCTTGTGTAATACTCCACGCGTCTGTGATGAATATTACAATCGATTGTATACCTATTTTCTGTTTTGCTGTCA
Organism: Conus ventricosus; assembly: GCA_018398815.1. Lineage (NCBI taxonomy): Eukaryota > Metazoa > Mollusca > Gastropoda > Neogastropoda > Conidae > Conus > Conus ventricosus. Next base: position 53,396,311 of record CM031605.1, read on the forward strand.
GTCCTTTCAGTTCTGAGTGGTCCTGTCTTTCAGCTGTGTCTAGTTTAAAACTGTGTAGGCCTACCTTCTGTTCGTATATCCTCAAAAGCTTTGCACTGAAAAGCTTTTTGTCAAGATGGCTGTTCGCTTGGTTGCATGAAAGCCAAAGATACTCAATCCAATATATCCTATGCCATTTACTTTTACATCCCGCCGAGGAGGTTATGTTTTCATCCATACGTGTTTGTCTGTTTGTCTGTCTTTCAGCCAGAAACTGCAACACTTGTGTTAAGTTAACCTAACGGACGATTGGAATGTGCCCCATTGTTTGGTCAATCACTAGGACTTTGCATCTCTCAGGAGATCCAAGTGAAAGCTGTTCTGCACAGTTCTTAGCTGCTGGCAGCACTTGTGTGACTGAAAATGCTTGGGTTATGACACCATAGAGCCGACCGCTCTAACTGTTCACACCTTTTGACCTCCCTTGTGTCCTTAAATGGATCCTCAAGCAGGGGCGCAAAGGTACCCCCCCCCCCCCCCTCCGCCCTCTCAAATTTCAAACATTTGCATAATTATTCTAGTTTGTTTTTTAGCAACTTTTTTTCCTTACAGCGCTTTCTTCTTCTTTTACTTTTCTATCCTTCACTGGCTCCTTTGCTAAGCCTCTTGATGCTGCTTTTAAACCCTTGGTGGTGGAGATAGCACAGAGATTTATAGACTTTTGTTAATATCTCCTTTTGATGCCAAAGCAGCATCAGCGGACGATGTTTCTAAGACGGATTATAGTGGTCCCCATATGCTGTTAGTGAAGGATTTTATATTCATAATCTAATACCTAAGTTTTTCATTTCCGTTTTCCTCCTCTACAACCATCCGCCCCGCCCCCCCCCCCCCCCCCCCCCCCCCCCCCCCCCCTCCAACCACCACCCACACCCCCACCTCCGCAACACACCAGCACACACCACACACCACCCACACACACACACACACACACACACACACACACACACACACACACACACACACACACACCACACACACACACACACACAACACACACACACACACACACACACACACACACACACACACACACACACACACACACACAACACACACACACCACAAACACACACACACACACACACACACACACACACACACACACACACACACACACACACACCACACACACACCACCTCGCTTTCAACATTCCACCTTTTTGCTTTCCGCTGTAAAATTGTGAACAGCTCTCCTAAACAAACAAGCACTTTTCGCCAGCTCATCGAAAGAATGGCCCTTCAATTGACCGTTCATCCGACCAAATCCCCTTCCTTTCAAACTTCTATTTATTGGATTTTCCTTTCCATAGCAGTCTCCTTTCCGTTCACCTTCGTTTTTCTCTCTCTCCCCCCTTTTTTGTAATTCGTTTCCTTCCTGTCTGCTTCTGCTGATTGAAAAACCCTTGTCCTCCTCAAGCAAGAAGTTCTTAACGCAGAGCAGCGCATATCTGCGTGTACTGGAATATCCCTTGAGAGAAGGATTCAGGCAATAGAGATGAGATGCTTCCGTATGATCCTTGGCATCTCATACAAAGACCCACATTACCCATTTGGAGGTCCAGACTGGAGTAAGTCAAGCCATTGGACCATATTAAGACCAGTTGTCCACAGTGAAAAGAAGGAGAATGAAATGGTATGGTCATGTATCAAGATCAACAGGACTTGCCAAAACCATTCTGCAAGGAACAGTGCGAGGAGTCAGAAGGAGAGGAAGACAGAGAAAGAGATGGGAGGACAACATCAGTGAATGGACCGGCCTCACACTCAATAACTGCCTAAGAGCGACTGAGAACCGGGAGAACTGGAGGAAGCTGATTGCAAAGTCTTCTGCGGCGCCCCAACGGTCTTCAAGACTCTGGGATAGGTGATAGGAACAACCCCACTGTTTCTTACCGCTGTGGGTGAAAGGCCAGGTCTCCATGCAGTAGCCCTGCTGTCAACAGTTTCCCTTCACCAACACGTTCATCTTCCACCCACCATCTCCCTCCCCTCCTCTTCCATCGCCACACATCCTCCCTGCTCCCCCACCCCCCTTTCCCCTCTCTTCCAATGCACGTTCGTGACGCTAACAGCATCCAGACCAGCTGTTGCCTTTGGCCTCTGACCTTTCTGCCTTCTCTCATTCGGTCTCCTTGCTGGGAAACACGAAAAGGGCTTGAAAGAGCTGTGTTGTGTTTATCGATTGAGAAATGTTAGATGCACTATTTCCTTTCTAAAAACTTACGCCGAAAAGAACCAGCACGACGTGTGGAGAAGAGAGAGGTAATAGAAAGATAACGGATGAGAGAGAGAGAGAGAGAGAGAGAGAGAGAGAGAGAGAGAGAGAGAGAGAGGAGAGAGAGAGACAGAGACAGAGACAGAGAGAGAGAGAGAGAGAGAGAGAGAGAGAGAGAGAGAGAGAGAGCACAAAACTCAAACAGTTTAATTGCAAAGGCCACCGGCCTATCTGCAATGTGGTCAAAAACAAAAGTAGAACAGACACACGCTCGGTGCATATACTGAAAATTATGAAAGAAAATATTTGCATAATAAAAATCTATGTTCTTCCTGAAATTACTCTGGCATTTGTGTGTTAACTGATAGCAGTTCTTCTCTTCGTTTCAGTGCTTTGAAAATGAACATAGCTACGGAGCGAGTTACATTTTGCAGTAAAAGAAGCAATGATACTTGGTAAGAGAGAGAGAGACAGACAGAGAGAGAGAGAGAGAGAGAGAGAGAGAAGAGAGAGAGAGAGAGAGAGAGAGAGAAGAGAGAGAAGGGGAGAGAGAGAAGAGAAGAGAGAGAAGGGGAGAGAGAGACAGTGGAGAGAGGAGAGAGACAGAGCACTCGGGTGCCCACACATATAATACACACCCATAAATGCATAAATATTCGCGCGCACAACCAGCCGCCGTGGCGAAGTGGTTAGCGTCGCGGACTCCCGGCTGGGAGGTTGTGGGTTCGAATCCCATCAGAAGTCATGTGGGTTTTTCTGCCCCGACCGGCTCCTACCCAGAGTTGAGTTGCTGCGGACTCAGTTGGGAAGACTTGGACCACACAGTCGAGTTTCATCCACTTAATGGATGCGTCTCTGAGAGTGTTACTCAAATTTCTTGACCAACACTGCAGGTGCCTGTATCTCTCGGGCCTGGTTGACGCCGGGATATATTATGAAAGGAAGCGTAGAGTACAGCCCTGTCTTGTAGTCTCAGACCGAAATGGAAATCCGTAGCATCATCTTAATCATCCTCATTCTCATTGATCAGCATTTTTAAAAAAAAGTCTCAAATTCTGTGGCCCTTCATGCCCTACTCTCGTGGTGACCTCCGTTTCGATGTCCTCTCCACGTCTGTGGCCTTGGTTTGGTTCCGTCGGGGTCACTGGTATCGGCGGGTCCACGGGGGCTGTCATTGGACGGACGTGGTGGCGCCCTCCGGAGGGAGAGCTCACTCACGCCGGCTCCGCGACTAAGCAATTATTGTCGTCAGTATGGGGCTTAGTAGGTGGTGTCCTGCGTATGTTAGATCACAACAGGCGCCACTGAACACCACCGAAGTGACTCGGCAGCAGTGAATTGTCTCCTCCGGTGGGTTGCCTCTTGACGACTTGACATTGACTGCTCCCTGTGGATTGCTGGTGCCGGGGCTGCGGCGGGGCCGACCGGGCTGTGGCTGTGGACGGGGTGTCGGAACGAGCGGCGTGGGTTCACTGCCTCTGAGGTGGCGCAGAAGTTGGGAGAGCAAAAAAAAAAAAAAAAAAAATTCGCGCGCACCCCCTCCCCCCCACACACACACATACACACACACACACACACACACACACACACACACACACGTACGCACATGCATACACATGCTATTTCCCAAACTCTGTCTAAAATCACTTTATGTGAATAGACGTTAAATTGAAGAACGAACACACATACATACATCCACAGGGGGAGAGAGAGAGAGAGAGAGAGAGAGAGAGAGAGAGAGAGAGAGAGAGAGAGAGAGAGAGAGAGAGAGAGCGCACACACACACACACACACACACACACACACACACACACACACACACACACACACACACACACCTTGCCTTCAACATTCTAACTTTTTTCCCCTTTCCTCTTTAAAATTTGGAACACCTCTCCTAAACAAACGTGTGCATTTCCCCTGTTCACCAAAAGAATGACAATTCAATTGACCGACCATACATTCCACCAAATGCGTCTCCTTTCAACCCCCTATTTCTGGATTTCCCTTTCGACAGCAACATCCTTTCCTTTCGCCTTCGCTTGTCTGTCTTCTCATTGTTTTTTCTTTTTGATTCAGTTTCCTTCCTGTCTCCTTTCTATTGATTGAAAACCCTTGTTCTCTTCGAGCAAGAGGTGGTTAACGCAGGGCGGGGCATATTTGCATGTGTCGGAGCATCCCCAGTGTTTCTGACCGCTGTGGGAGAAGAGTCATGTCTCCATGGAGTAGCCCTGCTGTCAACAGTTTCTTTCTAGCAAGACGTCAATCCTCCTCCCCCCCTCTCCCTCCCCACCTTTCCCTCATCCCCCTCCTCCTCCTCCACAGCGCCTCTTCCCTTCCACGGTGTGCTTGATGCACTAGCAGCATCAACATCAGAAATCGCCTGTAGCATCTGATCGTTCTGCCCTCCCTCTTTCCCTCTCCTGCCCTATGATTCATGAAAAAGGCCTGAAGACTTGTGTGTATGAGTAGAGTAAGTTCAGATTCCTGGAGAAACGGGCGACAACGGAGAGTGGAAAGAGTTGAAGGATTATAGAGAGAAAGAGCTTGAGAGCGATGGGAAGAGAGAGGATATGAGGGGGTGGGAGATGTTGGAGGGGGGGGGGTGAGCTTTGAAAGATTGTACTGACAAGGGCCACAGTCTTTATCATGATATCTACATTATCCCATGTGACTTAGCACATTCCACCTCTCCATTCGACTCCCTACCCCTGTCTGACACTCACATTCGTATTTACCTCCAACGCCCGTTCAAACATGCATGCACTCATGCTAACACTAGTTTACCATGCACCCATGCTAACACTAGTTTACCATATGCGCACACAAAACCTTGTCACCCGGTACTTGTGCGCGAAAGTATGCCAGGATGCACAAGAACGTTAAGCCTATGTGCCAAATGGGAGAAGAAAAAGAATGGAAAAGATTGATACAATTCATGTTATTTTTCCTGCCATACGCGTGGTTCAAAGTCACACTGTGTTCTGTATTGCAGCCAGGGTCTTGTTAAACATCCACAGCTCTTTTCTTGCAGGTATGTCTCATAAATTTAGACAAATTAACTAAATAATCAGGTGAGCCCTTTTAAAATAATTTCAAGAGCATCCCGCATACATTACCAACAGGGCTAAATGACTAAACGGGGTAGCATTTTTTTTTTCGGATATCGGAGCAACCTTGACAATCACACAGAAAACGACTGATTCTGGCTTGGCTCCACATTCTGGGATTCAGATATTTACCTCTGCCATACAGGTGTGTGTTTAGCTGAGTCACATCCACCTGGAACAGCATAAGATCGTTCCAAATCCTTTATTCCTCAGGCATGTGATATATG
>CM031605.1:53414404-53416904 GCA_018398815.1 Conus ventricosus
CCGACAGAACCAAACCAAGGCAACATACGTGGAGACGACATCTAAATTGAGGTCACCATGAGAGCAGGGCATGAAGGGCCACAGAATTTGAGACATTTTTTTTTAATGCTGATCAATGAGAATGAGGATGATTAAGATGATGCTACGGATTTCCATTTCGGTCTGAGACTACATGACAGGGCTGTACTCTACGCTTCCTTTCATAATATATCCCGGCGTCAACCAGGCCTGAGAGTCACAGGCACCTGCAGTGTTGGTCAGGAAATTTGAGCAACACTCTCAGAAACGCATCCATTAAGTAGATGAAACTCGACGGCTGGTATGACAGCATTTTCGTTTTGCAGTAGTGTCTTCAACTGGACAGAAAAGCTATCTTTATAGTGTTTATGGATATATTATTCTCGCAATTTTTTGTAACTTGGACATTTTAGGAGCAAATGTTTGTCGGTTTTCTTTACTGCAAAAAGGGGCAGGTGGTTATTGCTGTAGTATCGGTATACTTTATATTTGTTCGAAGCTCATATACCCCTAATCTGACTTTTGCTAATGCCCTTCTGAATTTTGTAATTTTTCTAATGCCCTTCTGAATTTTGTAATTGTGATATCATATAAATATTTCTCAGGTTGACGCAGTGATTTAAAGGATCGGTAGACGGTATAACGATCACTACCTTCTAATTTGCTATGTCAGTCCTGTTTGAAACAGTCTACCATTCTCTGTCTAAACACTGATAGAATGCCTTTTCATCTCCCACTCCTCTATTTATCCACACTTCTGAAAATCCGTAGGAGTCAAAACAATGAGAGAAAGAGAGAGAGAGAGAGAGAGAGAGAGAGAGAGAGAGAGAGAGAGAAAGAGAGACAGAGACAGAGAGAGACAGACAGACAGACAGGCAGGCAGACAGACAGGAAGACACACAGGAACACAGACAGACAGACAGACAGACAAACAGACACACACACACACACACACACACACACACACACACACACACACAGTGAGTGAGAGTGAGAGAGAGAGAGGAGAGAGAGAGAGAGAGAGAGAGAGAGAGAGAGAGAGAGAGAGAATGAGAAAGATAGACACTGAAAAACACAATTCTTTAAGAACCCAGTCTCTGACTCACTAATTCAACTTGATTCTGTTCATAATCCATTTTACCTTTGAGGAAAACTGGACCAATTATGGGAGCAAAACATACCCCACTTGTTTACTGGACCAATTTTGTTTTAAAGCCAAATGTCAGAACAGAATTTTTTAACGAGCGTATTGAAATCACGCACTGCTCAGAGATGTTATCGCAGTGTATTATCACCAGAAACGTCCTCCAATTAGTACATATTTTTCACTGATTCGTTACACTCATACGATAATACTTTGAATTCAAAAGCGCCAACTGTTCTCACTTCGAAGAACATTTGACTAAGGCATATCAAAACCTATCAGAACACTGATCAATACCCGTTGCATGTAAAACTTTATTTTCTTCAAATCGTTTGTATTTAGTGTCAACACACCTGCCAGTTGAATATGGGGAAAACAAACGAACAAACAAACAAAAGCGAATGTGCTTCCAGAAGAAGAATGTGCTCATGTCCTGCAACTCCAAAAATAAACATTTTGATCGATCGTACAATGGCCGTTGACGTACATATTTCCTCTCTCCCCTTCCCTTTCTTTAAACATTCTCTCTTTCCCTTCGTTTGTTTATTTTTAGTTTCCTTGTTGAACAAAAGTCTTTACCCCCGCCTCCCCCCCCCCCCTCTCTCTCTCTCCCAAACAAACAGGAGGTCTTTAATGTAGGGCGGCACGTGTTTTCCAGGCACACTCCCAATATATTATATATATATATATATATATATATATATATATATATATATATATATATATATATATATATATATATATATATATATATATATAAATAAATGCCGAAGAATTGAATACAGGGGGGAAAACGAGTGCAGGCAAACAATTCTTCCGTCATTATATTAATGACTTGGCAAAGATTTGAACTAAAAAAATATTTTTTTTAAAAAGAGGGATGGGGGGGGGGGGGTTTGAAGGTGAAGAAACTGGGAACATAAAATTGAAAAAAATATATCATAACTCTGAAACCCTTCACTAGCTGCATGATGGAACCATCGCAATCCCTCCTGAAGAGAGATCTGTTGGTATTGCCTGCTCCTAGGCCTTTCGTCCACTGGATCGGACTCATCAGGGAGACACGGCTGCGTTTGTGCTCTTGGCGTCAAATAGAGACACACCACAGTCCATGACTCTGTGGTGTTTCCAGCACCAATGGTTAAAAAAAACCCAGCAGCACCCCTAAAGCAGACAGCGAAGGGTAGTAAATGAAACAAAGCGAAAATGTGGAGAGAGAAAAAGTTGCTGAAAAACCAAAAACATTATGTACAATGTAGAATACTTATATAGCGCATTTCTTGTTGTACAACTCAATGCGCTTACATCCACCATTTGCACTTACTCATACAATATTCA
>CM031605.1:53424404-53429404 GCA_018398815.1 Conus ventricosus
GCATCACCTAGCAGAATACCCAGAAATAAAGAAACAACCAAACATTGGTACATGCGTTGCTAATCCAGAGGAAAATGTTTATCCCTTATGATTGTGAAATAATAATGTGATTGATAGTGCACTGGACATCGCACACATTCCTTTCATTTCCCTCTTAACACCAGTTTCCCTTCGATTTCCATTGTTTCATATCTTTTTATTTGTGTTTTCTTTCCCTGACCAGTCGCCCTGTTGCTCAAAAGACTTTACCCATCCATCCTCACCTCTCGTCCCATCCCCTCCTCTACTTGCCTCCCTCCTTGCCCCCAAACAAACAAGAGATCTTAATGCAGGGTGGCATATGTTTCCTTGATGCATTCCCAATCTTCTGCACCAAAGTGTCTGTGAAGAGTCAGGTCTCTAGGGAACGGCCTTGTCAAAAGCTTCTCTCCTTCAACACGCCCACGCCGCCACTACAACCACCACCACCACCACCACCACCCTTTCTCCCGTCCCTCACAAACTCTCCCTCTCCTATTTCACGGCCCCTTCTCTCTGTCACTGTATCTTTGATGCACTGGCATTATCTGCACAGAACGGTCGCTTTGGCTTTTGATCTTTCCCATCTTTTCCTCTGCCCTCAGAGCGGTGTCCTAATGCAGGTGCCCTCAGAGCGGTGTCCTAATGCAGGTGCCCTCAGAGCGGTGTCCTAATGCAGGTGCCCTCAGAGCGGTGTCCTAATGCAGGTGCCCTCAGAGCGGTGTCCTAATGCAGGTGCCCTCAGAGCGGTGTCCTAATGCAGGTCGATAAATTCAATTCGTGAGTTGCTTCATTCTTTTGTTTGTTTGTTGCTATTCTTGGTGTTGTTTCTCATACAGTTGTGGAAAGAGAGAGAGAGAGAGAGAGAGAGAGAGAGAGAGAGAGAGAGAGAGAGAACAGACAGACAGACAGACAGACAGACAGAGACAGAGAGACAGAGAAGACTGAGTATGCTTTATCAACCCCGGTCTCTGATTCAGTTTCTGTCCATTTATAACTTGTCTTCAATTCAAGCAAGATAAACGTTGATTTCTGAGCTCTGTTCATGTTATTTATAGCTCAGCCAACCATGAGGGAACAAACTGGGCCTATGATCTGGTTGCCAGTTCCTTCCACATATCTTTAGGCTAAAGGTCAGGTGGCAGTATCTGGTTGCCAGTTCCTTCCACATATCTTTAGGCTAAAGGTCAGGTGGCAGTATCTGGTTGCCAGTTCCTTCCACATATCTTTAGGCTAAAGGTCAGGTGGCAGTATCTGGTTGCCAGTTCCTTCCACATATCTTTAGGCTAAAGGTCAGGTGGCAGTATCTAGTTGCCAGTTCCTTCCACATATCTTTAGGCTAAAAGTCAGGTGGCAGTATCTGGTTGCCAGTTCCTTCCACATATCTTTAGGCTAAAAGTCAGGTGGCAGTATCTGGTTGCCAGTTCCTTCCACATATCTTTAGGCTAAAAGTCAGGTGGCAGTATCTGGTTGCCAGTTCCTTCCACATATCTTTAGGCTAAAAGTCAGGTGGCAGTATCTGGTTGCCAGTTCCTTCCACATATCTTTAGGCTAAAAGTCAGGTGGCAGTATCGGGAGATGAACACTTATTGACGCTGTCTCCATGACTGACCAGTTACCGTTGGAAACTGGGGGCTTAGGAGGTGGTGTCCCACGTATGGTGGATCAGAACAGGCACAACGAACATTACCGAAGTGACTCGGAAGCAGTGCAGTGTCTCCTCTAGTGGGTCGCCTCATGATGACTTGATGCTGATTGCTTCTTGTAGCCTGAAGACACAGGACTGCAGGGAGATATCCACAGAGTGGCTATCTACGAGGAACCAGAAGGTGCAGCACTGGGATAATGCCTGTGGTATGTCCATGAAGATGAAGGAAAGGTTAACCGATACATACCAACAGCTATCTGAATGCTTGAATATTTGACTGCATTTAGTGTGTCATGTCATCACACCTGCCATGACAGTAGTTTGTCTTCCTGAATGAAACGGAAAAACAAAACTTAGATCATGTAAAAAATGAACCATATACCTTCTTCTTTGCGATTTTCCTTACAACACTAACTTATCTTCCCTTTCTGGTTTTTGTTTTCCAGTTTTCCTTTCTCTGCTAAATAGCCCTGTTGATTCAAAGACCACACTCACACATCCTTGCGCATCACCCCTTATTTCTCTCCCCGCTCCCCGCTCCCTGTTCACCACCCTTCTCCACCTGCCCCAACAAACAAGAGGGCTTAATGGTCGATGGCACATGTTTCCTCGCTGCATCCTCAATCTGGCCTCACTGTCTGTGAAGACTCAGGTCTCCATGGGATCGCCCTGTTAAGAGTTTCTCTCCTTCAACACGTCAATCCCCCGTCGTCCTCTCCCTCCCACCCCCCCATATCCCCTCTCACACAAACCAACTACCCCTCTTACGCAAGTCCCCTTCTCCTTCCCCTACCCCCTGTCAACACCAACCTCCCTCTTTCTATCCCTAGAGGACGAACTGTCTTCTCTCCATGACAGCAGACTTTGATGTACTGACACTATCTGAACAGTGACTTCGCTACAGCTTTCCATCTTCTGCATCCTTTCCTTTCTTTCTGGAATGGCTGGTCAACTGTTGTAAGGTCAATAAACTTAAGATTCTGTCTGTACAGTTGATTGGTTTTTTTTTTTCCTCAGAGAGAAGAAGAAGAAGAAGAAGAAGAAGAAGAAGAAGAAGAAGAAGAAGAGAAGAAAAAGAAGAAGAAGAAGGAGAAGGAGAACTAGAAGCAGCAGCAGCAGCAGCAGCAGCAGCAGCAGCAGAAGAAGAAGAAGAAGAAGGAGATAGAGAGAGAGAGCACGTGTACACGTGTGTGTGTGTATGTGTGTGTGTGTGTGTGTGTGTGTGTGTGTGTGTGTGTGTGTGTGTGTGTGTGTGTGTGTGTGTGTGTGTGTGTGTGTGTGCGTGTGTGCGTGTGTGCGTGTGTGCAATGTGTGTGTCCGTATGAATGTGGATGAATGTGGATATGGGTGTGTGTGTAGGTTGATAAACAATTGAATCGGTGTAGTTTTCTCTCTCTCTCTCTCTCTCTCTCTCTCTCTCTCTCTCTCTCTCTCTCTCTCTCTCTCTCTCTCTCTCTCTCTCTCTCAAGCCTGAAAAGAGACAGAGGTCCATTCACTATCTGCACCAAGCAATGTTTTACGACATGAGACATTCGCTAAATAACGCAAAGACCACCACTGCCATCCTATATTCAATTACATCCACTGTGATGACCTGGATCAGCCTGACAGATCTGTGTCTGGCTGTTCAGACACTAAAAGCCAGATCACAAGATTCTGTCTCTCCCTAAATCTGTTCTCCTTGTGGAGATTTATGCTGGCATTTAGCGCACTTGTGGCTGAGTGGTTATAACTCTTCCATCAGCATTTGTTCCCACAGCCTGATGATGAGTGCATGGAGTCGTTCTCCATCAAGGGCTGGCGTACACACAGCTAACAGCCAAAACACCACAGTGTGATTGCGTCACCTCTCCTTCATGGCGTAGCCTGCATTGGTTCCGGTGAATTAGTCTGTAAATGATGATGGAGCACATTAATGAGCTCTACTTCATTTAGGGCTTATCAGACGGTTCTCACGCAGGATAGGGCTGTTTGCTGTGCATATTTGACCGCACGTTTGCATACGAACATGTGTATGTACGTGTGAGTATGACCTCTCCCTCTCCCCCCCCCCTCTCTCTCTCTCTCTCTCTCTCTCTCTCTCTGTGTGTGTGTGTGTGTGTGTGTGTGTGTGTGTGTGTGTGTGTGTGTGTGTGTGTGTGTGTGTGTGTGTGTGTGTGTGTAAACATGTGTTGGTGGCATGTGTTCAAAAATGTACCTGCATGTGTGTGCATACCTATGCGAATGTGGTGTAGTATGTATACATCTTTGTGAATAAATATACCTTTTAGGAGATTTAGACATACGTATATAAAGTGCTACTGAAGTAGGGAAATATTTCAAAGAAGAACCAATGCCGAGGAACAGAATTTCTACAACCTGTTTCACTTCCTCAGTGTGTTTGTTCATTAGAGTCTCCAAGTCTTTCACTGCAACTAGACAGCTATTCATCTTGTTTGTCCCGTCTTGACTGAGATTGATTTCTTCTTCTTTTCAGCTGAACACATGTCTGGCAGTAACGGAAATTGTCTGGAAGATTGTCTGATTGGACGGTTCATTGTCTGGAAGATTGTCTGATTGGACGGTTCATTGTCTGGAAGACTGCCTGATTGGACGGTTCATTGTCTGGAAGACTGTCTGATTGGACGGTTCATTGTCTGGAAGACTGTCTGATTGGACGGTTCATTGTCTGGAAGACTGTCTGATTGGACGGTTCATTGTCTGGAAGACTGTCTGATTGGACGGTTCTCACTGATATGCGGTAGATCGTGTACAGCTTGTTGTTAAAGGGAATTTGCCTGCCTTATGACAAAAAAATGCTGTTCAACAGATATTCATGGTCAGGGGATTAGGGAGATCATTGTAAAGAATGTATTTAGGCGGCTTGTGCCAGCTTGATAATCGTGTCTGCCTGGAATATCCTCTTAACAATTATGTACTTTTTTTCCCTCGCACTTTGTTTTCACTTCTCGGAACATACAATTCTACAGTAAGTCCTTGCTGGCACATCCTGCTCCTGCTTAGGTAAATGACCAAGGGCTGTAGATCTGATTGACTGCTTTATGCGAGCAAAATACGCATCTGTGAGTAACAGTCAGTGTGTGGAGACCAGGCAGAACGAATGGCTTATCCCTGCGTGAAAAGGGGCACTAGGCTTGTAAGATAGTTCTCCCCCTTTCCTTGGAACCAGATGACAGATACGAAAGATTTTCTGTCAGGAGGTGAGCGTGAGGGATGCCAGAGGTGTGCTAGCACTGTCTGTGTGTTGTTGGTAGTTGTCTGTCTGGGGGATTGCCTGTCACTCTGGAACCATTGAAACAGGATCCTTGACTTTCATCCACAGCAGTAGTAGGCT
>CM031605.1:53436904-53454404 GCA_018398815.1 Conus ventricosus
GTCTGTCTATTTGTCTGAAAGAAGACATGAAGACCATCGAGAAGAAAAAAAGATACATACTTGTAGCTACTGCTCTTTTTGAAATATGCGACTGCATGTGGCGGGATGGGGATGTGGTGGAGGAAGTGATGGGAGGAGGAAAGGAAGGGCAAGGGGGAAGACTAACCCCTCGTCGTCCTGGCACTGAGCGAGGCTTCTTCCATCACTGCCAGAGTCCAGTGCTTTCAGTCTGATGCAACGCTGGGTTCGCCAACACGCATGCCAGAGAAGCTGAGTAATGGGGTTGACTGACTGCCCGGCGCTGTGATCATCATCATCCTCTTCACTAGCGCACGGCTGACAGTTGTGGTCTTCAGGCTCAGTACACGTGTGATCATTTTGTTTCAATTGACGATTTGTTCAACGGTTTCATGGCGCACGCAAGATGCAGCGAAAAGTTCTTCTTATAGGGTCGAAATAACATTCACTGCCCTCTACATCATCATCATCATCATCATCACCATCAACATCATCATCATCGTCGTCGTCATCGTCGTCGTCGTCATCATCACCATCATCAGTATCATCATAAGTATCATCATCAGTATCATAATCATCATCATCGACATCATTATCATCGACATCATCATCATAACGATGATAACATACATAAGATAAACTTTACGGCAATTTTTCTCCATCGTGAGTATAATGTTCCATGATTAACATAACTCTTTTCAGATTAAAAATGTCTCTTTCCGATGTTCAGAATCACTGTCTGGGAAATTTACTCTACATATGATAAAGTTACCCTTACCTTTGTAAAAAAAAAAAATACTCGTGATTAAAAACCACAGTTCTCATTACGAAGATGTTTTTCTCGTTATGTGGCCTGTCTGTAACCGGTAGAAGAATGTTTCTTCTTTGCAGACATCAGTGGCAGATGGCAGAAAAATGTTTCTTCTTTGCAGACATCAGTGGCAGATGGCAGAAGAATGTTTCTTCTTTGCAGACATCAGTGGCAGATGGCAGAAGAATGTTTCTTCTTTGCAGACATCAGTGGCAGATGGCAGAAGAATGTTTCTTCTTTGCAGACATCAGTGGCAGATGGCAGAAGAATTTTCTTCTTTGCAGACATCAGTGGCAGATGGCAGAAGAATGTTTCTTCTTTGCAGACATCAGTGGCAGATGGCAGAAGAATGTTTCTTCTTTGCAGACATCAGTGGCAGATGGCAGAAGAATGTTTCTTCTTTGCAGACATCAGTGGCAGATGGCAGAAGAATGTTTCTTCTTTGCAGACATCAGTGGCAGATGGCAGAAGAATGTTTCTTCTTTGCAGACATCAGTGGCAGATGGCAGAAGAATGTTTCTTCTTTGCAGACATCAGTGGCAGATGGCAGAAGAATGTTTCTTCTTTGCAGACATCAGTGGCAGATGGCAGAAGAATGTTTCTTCTTTGCAGACATCAGTGGCAGATGGCAGAAGAATGTTTCTTCTTTGCAGACATCAGTGGCAGATGGCAGAAGAATGTTTCTTCTTTGCAGACATCAGTGGCAGGAACTCTTTACGGTTTGGACGGACCTGAAAAAGTTAATTATAATTATGCTCTGACCGCCAGTCCCCTTCCCAGGGGTCCTTGACTAACTATGAACTTTAGGTTTCAGATCTATGAATGGAAAGATGATCTGGATTTTTTTTCTTATTTTACGACATTCATGACGAATTGATCGACTGCCTCACTGACTTGAGCGCCAACATGAGCAGGAGCTCAAGGGACAACAATGTGGTGCCCATCACATTTCACATAGGTGTTGTCTTAAAAAAAACAACTTCAGCAACACAAGTGTAGTTGAGTCTATGGCAACAATAGCCTCTGGAGCAAAACGAGAGTTAGAGAGGGCGAGAAAGTCGTAATGTCCACACTGATGGGCCATCCTGAATGCTAGCACTAAGCTGTGAGTTCAGCAGTGAAGATGGATCTGTCAGTGAGATTGTGTTTTGAACATTTCAATGAGAGCAGCTGAGCAATAAGCAGCAGAAGCAACTATTTCTGCAAACTTGGAATTGTCAAAATTAGATAGGACAGGGGCTTCGTTACCGCCAAGGACACAGACAAACACAGCACAGGACAAGACAAGTGTCCTTTTTGCTCTAGAGGCCATTGTTGTCATAGACTCAACTACTCTTGTGTTGCTGAAGTTCTTTTTTTTTTAAGATAACACCTCTCAGAAATGTGATGGGCACCACATTGTTGTCCCTTGAGCTCCTAGTCATGTTGGCGCTCAAGGCAGTGAGGTAGTCGATCAATTCGCCAGGAATGTCGGGAAAAAAACACAACAACTCCAGATTATCTTTCCATTCATAGATTGAAACCTAAAGTTCATAGTTAGTCAAAGACCCCTGGGAAGGGACTGGAGCTCAGAGCAGATAATTCAGTTTTTCAGATCCGTCCAAACCATGAAGAGTTCCTACCATCTGTCGTGTCCTGTGTTATGTTTGTCTGTGTCCTTGGCGGTAACTAACCCCTTTTCTTTCTAAATTTTGCTTCATTTTCCGCCCTCAGTCGCTCCGTTTTGAAACTTGGAATTGTCAGTAAATATCCTTTGAAAGGATGGAAATTCAGAACAAATCTCCGTTTAAAAAGGCCGTTCTTGTACACCAGAGAGCTCGTGCAGGTTTCACGGAAAGAAGACAGATCAAAGAGGGAAGACAGATCAAAGAGGGTCTCCGAAGTGAAATTGAATAGACAGACGTAAAACAAACACTGGCGATGATAGACATATGGTAAATTAAAAAAAAAAGAGACATCCTCGACAATCACCAAACGTTACACTGTTATATTGATGTGGTGAAGACACGACTGCAATAAAAGGGGCGAAATCAATACAAGGAGAAACTTAAGAAGAACAAAGAAAAAACAAACAAAAAAACCCAAAGTAATGGTGATTTTTAGCGCTGGAAGCATGAGAAAAGCGGCAGATATATCCACCATGTTCCGTTGCTGTTCCTACCTCCCCCTCTTGAATCCCAACCACCTCCACAACACACTCATACGCACGCGCGCGCGCGCGCACGCACGCACGCACGCACACACACACACACAAACACACACACACACACACACACACACACACACACACACACACTCACACACACACGCACATACACACACGCACACACACACGCACGCACGCACGTACGCACGCACGCACGCACGCACGCACGCACGCACGCACACACACACACACACACACACACACACACACACACACACACACACACATACACACACACACACTTTTATTAAATACGTTATGAAAGAAGACGCTCTACAGCAATATTGGACAGTTTGTGACCAGAATGAGGCACCATAGCACCCTCTGTATCATCCTCATTCTATTTCATCATAGCACCCTCTGTATTATCCTCATTCTATTTCATCATAGCACCCTCTGTATTATCCTCATTCTATTTCATCATAGCACTATCTGTATTATCCTCATTCTATTTCATCATAGCACCCTCTGTATTATCCTCATTCTATTTCATCATAGCACCATCTGTATTATCCTCATTCTATTTCATCATAGCACCCTCTGTATTATCCTCATTCTATTTCATCATAGCACCCTCTGTATTATCCTCATTCTATTTCATCAGCGTTTAGAAAAGCCCTTCATGCCCTGCTTTCTTGGTGACCTCAGTTTCGATTTCACCTGAAAACCCGAGCCCATGGTGTCGGTTCATGTGAAGGTTATTGGTATCTGAAAGTTCATAGGGGCTGCTGTTTGAGAATATGGTTCTACCCTGCGAAGAGGGGCGCTCACTCATGCTGTCTTCACAACTAAGCAATAATTATCCACAGGGCTTTTGGGTGGGTGCGGGACTAGATAGTGATGTTCTGCATATGTGGATCAACACAGGCATTACTGAACGAGAGGCAGTAGCAGAGAGGCAGTAGCAGCGCAGTGTCTGTTCTGATGGGTTGCCTCACGATGACTTCATACTGATTGCTCCTTGTGAGCTGTCACTGTTGGATGTTAAAGTGGAGACACCTGTGTGTGGCTGTGTACAAGGAGTCGGGATGAGCGGCATGGGAGTTGTGCCACTGGAATGGCTGGAGACAGAAAAAAAAAATCTAATGAAAACTAAATCCAAAACTTTCTTAAATTTGCTTTATATCTATCTACGGGTGGAATTTGATTTTCTGATAACTTCATATGTTATGTTGGGTGTCATTACACCTGCGAACAAAGCGTTCAAAAGCAAACAAACGAACGTGAAGACATACACTGCTAATCTGGAAGAAATATTTTTTTCTTACAATTGTGAAATAAAAATGTGATTCGTCATGCTGGGGACACTGCACTTCTTCCTGTGTGATTTTCACGTCAACACCAATTTCTCTCTGATTTGTTTTTCATCCAGTCTGCCAATTGTTAAAAAAGAATTACATTACCTGCCAACCCTTGCCATCCCCTTCAGCCTTCCTTTCTTGCCCCAATTTCCTTTCTTTCTTTTCTTTCTTTCTTTCTTTCTTTCTTTCTTTCTTTCTTCTTTCTTTCTTTCTCTGCGTACGTAGGCTGATACTCCTGTGGGCACTGCCTGTATAGTCAGGCAGTGGAGTTTTGTGTGTATGACCGTTTTTTATCCCGCCATTAAGGCAGCCATACTCCATCTTCGGGGATGGTGCATGCTATGTGTAACGTGTCATCCATACCAACGGCCAAACTGGCCTTCTCTTCCGAAAGTTGGTGATGGGATTTTACGAGTTTGCAAGATGTTGTGCGTGAGTTCACACATGGAACCTCGGTTTATAGTCTCATTCGAAGGACTGTATGGGGAATGGAGTCAGAACCAATGTTATGGGGAATGCAGTCAGAACCAATGTTAACTCCGAGGGAAAAGTCCACCAATGAAAAAAGGAGCCTTGATGCCGTGTGGTGCACAGGGTTCCTTACAGCAGCGTGACACAAGGTCCTTTGGAGCATTTCCAGTCTTCTTTACCCCAGTGGCTGTGAAGACTCAGGTTCCAGAGAATGACCCTGTCAAAAGCTTCTCTGCTTCAACACGTCCATACCACATCCACTACCCCTGCTTCCGTTCATCCCCCCCCCCCCCCTCTCTCTCTCTCTCTCTCTCTCTCTCTCTCTCTCTCTCTCTCTCTCTCTCTCTCTCCTCTCTCTCTCTCTCTCTACACTGTTTGACGACTCATCTCTCACAGTATCTTTGATGCACTGACATTATCTGCACAGAGCGGTCAGTTTGGCCTTTGATCTTTCCTATCTTTTCCTCCGCTCTTACAACGGTGTCCTGATGCAGGTCGATAAATCCATGTTGTGGGATGGTTGCTTGTTTTTGTTTGTTTGCTGCTGTTGTTGTTGCTGTTTGTCATACATTGCAAGAGAGAGAGAGAGAGAGAGAGAGAGAGAGAGAGAGAGAGAGAGAGAGAGAGAGAGAGAGAGAGAGAGAGAGAATGTGTGAAAAACAAGGAGTGCATGTGCTGTAGGAGCTAAGTCTCTGATCCAGTCCCTTTCCATTCAGTATGGAACAGTATGGAGCTTCATACCATCATTTAATGATCCTCATCCTCATCAGCAATCATTCAAAAGTTTCAAAGTCTGTGCTCTTTTTAGTCCTGCTCTCGTGGTGACCTCAATTTTAATTCCTATCAACGACCATGTTGAGGGTATATTCATCAGCATCAGCAAGTTCAGGGAGACTATAACTTGATGGACATCGTCGCATCCTCTTGAGATGGACGCTTCTTTCATGCTTTCTCCGTAACTAACCAATTGTTGTTGTAAGTTGCAGGCTGAGCAGGTGGTGTTCTGCGTATGGTGGATGAGAACAGGCACAAATGAACTCTAACAAAGTGACTCGGCAGCAGTGCAGTGTCTCCTCTGGTGGGCTGCCTCATGACGGCTTCATATTGATTGCTCCAGATGCAGGGCTGCAGGGAGATGTCCAAAGGGTGGCCATCTATGAGAACCAGCATGAGCAGCGCTGGGCCAATGCCAGTAGTATGATAATGAAGAGGAAAAAATAAGTTATCTGAAACATACCTAACGCTGTCTCTTTACCTGTCTGCTGGTGGATTTGAGTTTTCTGACAGCGTTTTTTTTTTTTTAGTGTTTCATGTCATTGCCTCTACCAATGTCGTAGTGAGAAAACAAACCAACAACACCTTGTCAAATACAATTGTGAAAAAGATAGATAGACAGACAGACAGACAGACAGACAGACAGACAGACAGACAGACAGATAGATAGATAGATAGATAGATAGATAGTAATAGATAGATAGATAGATAGATAGATAGATAGATAGATAGATAGATCGATCGATCGATCGATCGTACAATAGACCACATCCTTTTTTCTTTGTGATTTTCCTTACAACGCCAATTCATCTTCTCTGTTGTTGTTTTTTGTCCCCTGTTACACCCCTGTTGATTACAAGGCTACGCCCACATATCCTTGCTACCACCACCCTCCCCCCTTCCTCCCTTCACAATGCCCCCTCCTTCCTTTTCACCACCCTCCCTCCACTTACCCCCACGAAACAAGGGGTCTTAATGGTAAATGGCACATGTTTCCTTCGAGCGTTAATTTTTTTTTCACCTCAGAATCTGTGAAGAGACAGATCTCCATGGATTGGCCCTGTCGAGAGTTTCCTAAGGACGATCTCGTTTCTCTCCATCACAATTTTCTTGTGGCGCTGACGTCTTTGTCTCTCTGTCTACTCGTCTGTCTGCATGTCTGCCCATTTCTATGTCTGTTGGACTTATTACCAGCACGTCTGTCTTCCTACTTGCTGTTTCTGAGTTGAATGTTGATGCACTCGTCCATGCAATTTGTACGACTTCAGCTTCTCGCAAACAGGGCATTGTAAGTGACCAGATACAGGCAACAGGGGATGAACACCAGTCTGTCAGTTAACTACACCCTGCCAGTCCCTCCAATGCCTGTCTGCCGGCCTCTCTGTCTGTTTTATTCATTCAAAAGGTTTCACGTTGAACGTTTAGAAAAAGTCATTTAAAAAGAGTGAGTGCATGTAATCCTTGCTCCTGTTAAATCTGGAACTGCGTGTGGTGGGCAGGCAAAGGGAGGATGAACATTGATCGTTGGCGGTTAATTACATCGTCAGTCCCTCCCTCTCCCACCTGTCTTCCAGCAGATCTGCCTCTATGTCTAAAGTGTGGGCAAGTTGAACGTGAGAGCGTGTAATCCCTGCTCCTGTGACAGATTGGACTGCCTGTAGCTGGTAGGCGATAGAGGATGGACGTTGGTCAGATAATCACACGTTGTCGTTTCCATCTCTGTCTATGTGCCTGCCTGCCCCATTAACTGTTCGGGAGAGAAGGAACAAATCTTTTTTCTTTTAAACCAAGTACCTGTAAACCCTGTTTGTCTTCACTTCAGACAGCTTTTGGCGAGCAGACAGCAAGGCATGAACACATGTCGTTTGTCGGTTAATTCTACCCTGCCAGTCCCTCCCTTGCCTGTCTGTCTGCTTGTCTGTCTGTCTTACAGGTGACAAGGAGAACTTTGAAAGTGGTGTTTCCTTTTTTTTCAAACAGCAAGTCCGTGTAATCCTTGCTCCTCTCAGAAACAGAACTGCGAGTAGCTGGTGGCTTCACTGTTCGTTTATCAGTTCATTACACGCTGCTGTTTTCACCTCTGCCTCAGTGCCTGCTGCCCTGTCTATCTGTCTGAAAAGTTGAGAACGTAAACGCCTGATTTCTTTTTCTTCAAAAAGCTTGTCCATGTAATCCTGGCTTCTCCTGAAGACAGGACAGCAAGTCGCAACAGAACACAGAGGATGAGCGCTCGTTGTCTGTTAGTCGGTTACAGGCGGCTAGTTTTGTTTTCTTCTACATATACCTGCTTGTCTTTCTGAGAGTTAAGGTGAAAATTAGCAAGCAAATTGCTCCTTTTTAAAGAAAAATATACGTGACAGCCAGCGGCGGGATGGGGGAGATTGGGAGAGGAGCGCGAGGATGGAGGGAAGGGGGAGGGAGAGGCAAAGTCTTCATCATCTTGGCATCGAGTGAGGCTTCTTCCATCACTGCCCGAGTCTCTAATTGTCGATCTGATGCAACGCTTGTTTACAAACATGCAGGCAAGGGGTATTGGCTCATGGGGTTGACTGACTGTCTGGCACTGTTACTGTAGAGCCTTGACTGACTGTCTGGCACTGTTACTGTACAGCCCTGACTGACTGTCTGGCACTGTTACTGTACAGCCCTGACTGACTGTCTGGCACTGTTACTGTAGAGCCCTGACTGACTGTCTGGCACTGTTACTGTACAGCCCTGACTGACTGTCTGGCACTGTTACTGTACAGCCCTCACTGACTGTCTGGCACTGTTACTGTACAGCCCTGACTGACTGTCTGGCACTGTTACTGTACAGCCCTGACTGACTGTCTGGCACTGTTACTGTACAGCCCTGACTGACTGTCTGGCACTGTTACTGTAGAGCCTTGACTGACTGTCTGGCACTGTTACTGTAGAGCCTTGACTGACTGTCTGGCACTGTTACTGTAGAGCCGTTCGCATCATTCTCTTCACTAACACAAGGCCGACTGTGATGGTCTTCATGTTGGTTATAGATGTGATCGTTTTCTTTCATTTGACGATCTAACTGTTAAATGGCACGAAATGTGGTTAAAAAAATATGGAGAATGTGTTTTTTAATCACCTTTGAGCGGGAACAGCTGAGCAATAAGCAGCAGCAGCAACTCCAATTGCAGCCTCGGAACCATCTCTGTACATATTCTTTGAAAAGGATGAAAATTAAAAAAACAACTCTGGAAAAACCCGCTACAAGAAAGCTGGTTGAGTACTTACGGAAACAATATCAGATCAAAGCAGTTCTCTGGAATGAAAGAGGACAGATAGGCGTAATAAAGCACAGACGAACAAAGACGTCCTCGCCAGTATCTAGAGTTTACACTGCCATAACAATGTCGTTTACAACGTGATCAGAATATAAGCGGCAGCAACGGTGCAAATAACAGTTTGAAAGGAAAAGATCAGAAATTGTCTCTTTTTTTTTAAAGTTGGAAGCAGGGGGTGGGGGAAGGGGAAGACGCATCAGACAAAAGCTCACCAGCCTGTCCTCTTGCAGCATCTCTATAATGCCACTTCTGGCAACCGTCAAACGACGGAAGATGGCATGGTTTGGCCACGTCATTCGTCACAACACCCTCTCCAAAACCATCCCTCAAGGTACCGTTGAAGGAGGGCGCAGACGAGGACGGTAGAGAAAGAGTTTGTCTGAAAATATAAAGGACTGGACCAAAATGACCATGCCAGATCTCCTCACGACAGCGACAAACAGAAGAGCCTGCAGAGAAACGGCGGCTGCCTCATCACGTCCTCCCAACGACCCCAGCGGACAGGGGAATGACTGACTGACTGACTATAATGCCGATCCCGAAAACCCACCACTACAACTGCCGACACCACCACTCACACACACATACACAAACAAACAAAGACACAAACACACACACACACACACACACACACACACACACACACACACACACACACACACACACACATATATATACACACGTATGCACGCACACACGCACGTAAGCACGCATGCACGCGCGCACACACACACACACACACACACACACACACACACACACACACACACACACACACCACACCATACACACACACACCACACCACACCACACCACACACACATCACACCACACCACACCACACCACACCACACCACACCACACCACACCACACTTCACACCCTTAGCCCCTCAAGATGGCCCCGCTCCGCTACACGAATTGCTGCCATGTGTTTATATTCTCTAAAAAAAAAGAAAAAAAAGAAATACGAAAAAAAATTATCGCAAGCTGCTGCATTAAATTTAAAGTAAGTGTGTTCACCGCCTCTCTCTCCTTCGCACCCTCCATCCCTTCCCTTCTCCTCCCCCCCCCCCCCCCCCCCCCCCCCCCCCCCCCCCCCCCCCCCCCCCCCCCCCCCCCCCCCCCCACACACACACATCATCCTTTAAACGATTGCAATCAGTTGCGCTAACTTCAATCCAAGTCGTAAACCACATTCCCCAAATAAACCATTGCGGCCCCATTCCCCAAATGAATCTGTTGCAAGTAATTCACCGCAATCTGTTGGATCAGTATCTGCATTCCCCCAAATAAATCATCATAATCTGTTGCATTAACTTCAATCTATGTGATGCAACGACATTCCCTAAATAACTCATCGCAATCTGTTGGGTCAATTCTACTACATTCCACAAAATATATCATCGCAGTCTGTTGCATTAACTTCAATCTATTCCCCAACGACATTCCCCAAATAATTCATCGCAACTAGTGCATTGACTGACATCTGAGTGATACCACCACGTTCCCCAAATAACCTATCGCATATCGTTTGTTTAAACTAAAATTCAGAGTGACACTCCCCACACACTTCTTATCAGTCTGTTGCCTTAACTTAAATCTATGTGACACAACTACATTCCCCAAATAATTAACTGCAGTCTGTTGCATTCATCTACATCAACGGATTGCAACCATATTTTCTGGATAAGTCATCTCAGTCTGTTGCATTACCAGACTTTCATAATTACCAGCTTTCTGTCCACAATTAACGATCAATAATTGTAGATGAAATTGGACATTACCGTTATTTTCATTGACAAAGCTACTTTTTTTCACCCAGAATAGTAATGATGATTTTAAAAACATGTAACATCCCACAAAATCATGTCAGTATTATTATAAAAGAAAACGAACTAAGATGCTTCGTCATTCGAATACTTAGTGAAGACGTCAATTAATCGCCATTTAATGAAGACAGTGGGGCAAACATCTTCTGAATCAACGGTGGCTAACATGCACGTGATCTATGGCACAATTACTAAGAAAATCCCAGAGAGAGAGATAGGATCTATATCGTCAACCCTTTTCTGCGTGTAAAGTCTGAAACGAAGTAGAGCTCATTAATGTGCTCCATCATCATTTACAGACTAATTCACCGGAACCATTGCAGGGCTAAGCCATGAAGGAGAGGTGACGCAATCACACTGTGGTGTTTTGACAGTGAGCTGTGTGTACGCCAGCCCTTGATGGAGAACGACTCCATTCATTCATCATCAGGCTGTGGGAACAAATGCTGATGGAAGAGTTTTAACCGTTTAGCCACAAGTGCGCTAAATGCCAGCATAAATCTCCACAAGGAGAACAGGTTTAGGGAGAGACAGAATCTTGTGATCAAGCTTTTAGTGTCTGAACAGCCAGACAAAGATCTTTCAGGCTGATCCAGGTCATCACAGTGGAGTTCAGAGAATACTGGATGGTGGGGGCTGTCTCGGCGTTATTGAGCTAATGTGTCATGTCGTGAAACATTTCCTGGGTGCAAATGGTGGATCGTCTATTTAGGAGAGAGAGAGAGAGAGAGAGAGAGAGAGAGAGAGAGAGAGAGAGAGAGAGAGAGAGAGAGAGAGAGAGAGGATGCCTACACAGACTCACTCATTGATCCACTCACATATCCTCGCATATCCAGACATACACACAAATGCGTGCGAGTGCATATGCTGACACGTACATACACATACACACGCACACGCACACGTCTATGCACACACACACACACACACACACACACACACACACACACACACACACACACACACACACACACACACACACACACACACACACACACACACATTACACACACAAACACACACACACATGGGCGCACGCACACACACACACACACACACACACACACACACACACACACACACACACACACACACACACACACACCTCTCTCTCTCTCTCTCTCTCTCTCTCTCTCTCTCTCTCTCTCTTTCTCCAAATGTATGAGCAACAACAATAACAACAAACTAACCAAAACAACCAACCAACCCACAACATAGAGTTTTCGACCTGCATTCTAGGATCTGAGAAAAAGATGGGAACGGTCACAAGCCAAAGTGACCGCTCTGTGCAGATAATGTCAATGCATGAAGATACTGTGACGGAGAGAAGGGGCCATTAAATAGGGGAGGGAGAGGGTGCGTGAAAGAGATGGGAGAAGGGGGGGGGGGGGGGTTGGTGGTGGTGGTGTTGACGTGTTGAAGGAGAGAAGCTTTTGGCAGGGCCAATCCATTGAAAGCTGACTCGTCACAGACACTGAGGGGCAGAAGATTGGGAATGCTCCAAAGAAACGTATGCCACCCTGCATTAGGGATCCCTTGTTTTGTTGAGGTGAGGAGGGAGGGATAAAGGAGGGGCTGAGTGGTAAGGATGGATGGATGGGAAAAAGTCTTTCGAGCAACAGGGAGCCTGGGCAGATTAAGAAAAAAAAAAAGAAGCGGAAGAAAAATTCATGTAGACGTGAAAATCAAAGAGGAAAATGTGCGCGATGTCCAATGTGTGATCAATGACATTTTTATTCATCAAATGTAAAAAAACAAAACAAAAAAAAAAAACACTTTCCTCCAAATTAGCAACGTATATATTGACGTTTGTTCCTTTGGTTTTGAACGCTCTGTTCACTTGTGTAGTGACACCAAGCAAAATACTGTGTTATAAGTAAAGCAATCTACCAATAGACATATATAAAGTATGTATCAGACAGTTTTTGGTATGTTTTAATCAACTTTGATTTTTTTACTGTCTCATCTTCATGATCACTCCATGTGCATGTGGCACACCTCCCACCCCGCTCATCCGAGTTCCCTGTTCACAGCTCACATCTCCCACCCCGCTCATCCCAGTTCCCTGTACACAGCCACATCCAGCGTTCTCTCCTCGACCTCCCAGCAGTGACAAAGAGCAATCAACATGAAGTCATTACGAAGAAACCCAGCAGAACAGGGACCGCACTGCCACCAAGTCTCTTCTGCAGCGTTCAGCGGGGCCTGTTCTGATTCAACACCTTCTGTTTAGCACCCCTCTCCTGAGTGACCACAAGAATTGGTCAGTCAGTTCTACAGCGTTCAGCGCGGCCTGTTCTGATTCAAGACCTTCTGTTTAGCACCCCTCTCCTGAGTGACCACAAGAATTGGTCAGTCAGTTCTACAGCGTTCAGCGGGGCCTGTTCTGATTCAACACCTTCTGTTTAGCACCCGTCTCCTGAGTGACCACAAG
Organism: Conus ventricosus; assembly: GCA_018398815.1. Classification (NCBI taxonomy): domain Eukaryota; kingdom Metazoa; phylum Mollusca; class Gastropoda; order Neogastropoda; family Conidae; genus Conus; species Conus ventricosus. The sequence goes on from CM031605.1 coordinate 53,450,052, forward strand.
AATTGGTCAGTCGCAGAGACAGCGTGAGAGAGCGTCCTTCTTCAGAGGGCAAACCCATCCTCCAACAATAGTCACCACGAACTTTTAAATACCCATAGCCTGAACATGAACTCACACCCATGGGCATTTCAGCTGTGTTTTCCCCACATCGATATAGGTGTTAAGTCTAGTTGCTGGCGACGATGTTTTCTTCTTTTTTTTTTTTTACTTGCAATACATCTTTCCTCGTATGCGCTTCTTCTACGTCTGTCTGTTCTATTTAAGTCCGGAGATCCACTTTGATCTTGCTTCTTTACGTAGGAACTTCACTAGCTCTCTGGCATACAAGACCATTTTTAAAACCAAGGTTTGTTTTGAATTCCCAACCATTCAAAGAATATTTACCGATGGTTTCAAGTCTGCAGAACGAGTTGCTTCTACTGTTATTGATCAACTGCTCCCGCTGAAATGTTCAAAACACATTCCCTCTGATGGTTCCATCTACACTGCTAAACTCCGAACCTTAGTGCTGGCATTCAAGATGGTCTCTCAGTCTGGACATAAGGACTTTCTTACCCTCTCTAGCTCTCGTTTGGCTCTGGAGGCCATTGCCGCTATAGCCTCAACTACTCTGAACTTCTGAACTTTTTTTCAAAGTTTGCACTCCTTTGAAATGTGACGGGTACCACGATGTTCTCCTTGGCTTCCTGGTCATGTTGGCATTTGAGGCAGTGAGGAGGTCGATCAACTCGCCAAGAATGTCGAAACATTTTTTTTCCGGATCGTTTTCCCATACGCAGATCTAAAACCTAAAGTTCATTAGTGAGTAAAAAGACCTCTAACCAGAGGACTGGAACACAGAACGGATAACCATTTTTTTCAAATCCGTCCAAACGTTAAAGATTTTCTACCATCTGCCATGATGTCTGCAAAGAACAACGTTATTCTGCCGATTACACACAGGCCGCGAGATGAAAAAATCTTCATTATTGGAACTGTATTTTTTCATCACACGAACAGTAAATTTTCACAAACAATCGGGTTACTTTATCGTATGAAGTGCAGATTTCCACAAACAGTGATTGTTTTATTGAGAAGGGGCAGTTTTAATCTGTCAAGAATTATATTTGTCATGGAACGTCTACACGTTGATAAAAAAAAAACATTTCGCTATGATAAATACTTTGTCCACAGTCATTACCATGATATTGATGATGATGATGATGATGATGATGATGATGATGATGATGATGATGATGATGACGACGACGACGACGACGACGACGACGACGACGACGACGACGACGACGACGACGACGACGACAAGGATGATGATGATGATGATGATGATGATGATGATGATGATGATGATGATGATGATGATGATGATGATGATGATGATGATCACAGCGAATATGATTTTGACCTCACGAGAACAAGAATTTGCCGCATTTTGCGCCATGAAGCTGTTGGACAGACTGTGAAATAAAAGTAAACGATCACACGTTGTACTCAGCCTGAAGACCACAACTGTCAGCCGTGTGCTAGTGAAGAGGAGGATGATGATTACAGCGCTACAGTCACAGTGCTGGACAACCCCACTACTCCGCTTCTCTGGCATGCGAGGTTCCGGACCAAGCGCTGCTGCATCAGTTCACAGTAAGAGTCTCTGGCAGTGATGGAAGAAGCCTCACTCAGCGCCAAGACGACAAAGGGTTACCTTCCCGTCTCCCCCCCCCCTCCCCTCCCCCTTCTCTTCCTCCTCTCACCCCTTCCCCCAATATCCCCCCCCCCTCCCTCATCCCGCCACGTGCGGACGGACATGTATTTCAAAAGAGCAAGAACTATTTTTAAATGTTCCCCTTTTCTCACCTTTCAGACAAATAGACAGACAAGCGGGTGTGGGTGGAGGAGAATCTGGCATCCTGTAATTACCTGATAAACGACGTGTGTTCATCTCCTGTGGTCTGCGGTCTTGTCTTTGAGAGAAGCCAGGACAGCATGCACTAACTCTATGAAAATCAAACCTCTACCTTGTCACCTTTTCAGGCAGATAGACAGGCAAGCTGGAATGAAGACACCAGTGGCGATGGCGGCGTATGATTAGCGAACAACTGACAAGTTCATCCTCTGTCGCCAGGACCTTTTTTTTTACAGTCCTGTCACTGGCAATAGTAAGGACTACATAGACTTCAGATGACACGCACGCACGCATGCACGCACTCATGCAAGCACGTATGCACGCATGCACGCACGTACGCATACATACACCAACACACACACACGCGCGCACGCACACACACACACACACACACACACACACACACACACACACACACACACACACACACACACACACACACTACACACGCGCTTTTCACCTTCAAGACAGGTGGACAGACAAGCAGACAGATATCTGTAGGAGAGACTAGCTGCATATAATTCACTGACAAACGACATGTGTTCATGTCACCTGCCATGTGTTCATACCCCCACACTGTGTGCCACCTGCCATGTGTTCATCCCCCACACTGTGTGTCACATGCCATGTGTTCATCCCCCACACTGTGTGCCACCTGCCATGTGTTCATCCCCACACACTGTGTGCCACCTGCCATGTGTTCATCCCCCACACTGTGTCCTGTCACCTGCCATGTATTCATCCCCCACACCGTGCCTGTCACCTGCCATGTGTTCATCCACCTCACACTGTGTGTCACCTGCCATGTGTTCATCCCTCACACTGTCAGCCACCTGCCATGTGTTCATCCCCCACACTGTTTGCCACCTGCCATGTGTTCATCCCCCACACTGTGTGTCACCTGCCATGTGTTCATCCCCCACACTGTGCCTGTCACCTGCCATGTGTTCATCCCCCACACTGTGTGTCACCTGTCATGTGTTCATCCCCTACACTGTGTGTCACCTGCCATGTGTTCATCCCCCACACTGTGTGTCACCTGTCATGTGTTCATCCCCTACACTGTGTGTCACCTGCCATGTGTTCATCCCTCACACTGTGTGTCACCTGCCATGTGTTCATCCCTCACACTGTGTGTCACCTGCCATGTGTTCATCCCTCACACTGTGTCTGCCACCTGCCATGTGTTCATCCCCTACACTGTGTGTCACCTGCCATGTGTTCATCCCCCACACTGTGTGCCACCTGCCATGTGTTCATCCCCCACACTGTGTGCCACCTGCCATGTGTTCATCCACCACACTGTGTGCCACCTGCCATGTGTTCATCCACCACACTGTGTGTCACCTGCCATGTGTTCATCCTCTACACTGTGTGCCACCTGCCATGTGTTCATCCCCTACACTGTGTTGTGCCACCTGCCATGTGTTCATCCCCCACACTGTGTCTGCCACCTGCCATGTGTTCATCCCCCACACTGTGTCTGCCACCTGCCATGTGTTCATCCCCCACACTGTATCTGCCACCTGCCATGTGTTCATCCCCCACACTGTGTCTGCCACCTGCCATGTGTTCATCCCCCACACTGTGTGTCACCTGCCGTGTGTTCATCCCCCACACTCTGCCTGTCACCTGCCATGTGTTCATCCCCCACACTGTGTCTGCCACCTGCCATGTGTTCATCCCCCACACTCTGCCTGTCACCTGACATGTGTTCATCCCCCACACTGTGTCTGTCACCTGCCATGTGTTCATCCCCCACACTGTGTCTGTCACCTGCCATGTGTTCATCCCCCACACTGTGTCTGTCACCTGCCATGTGTTCATCCCCTACACTGTGTGCCACCTGCCATGTGTTCATCCCCCTCACGCTGTGCCTGTCACCTGCCATGTGTTCATCCCCTACACTGTGTCTGTCACCTGCCATGTGTTCATACCCCACACTGTGTCTGCTACCTGCCATGTTTCATCCCCTACACTGTGTGTCACCTGCCATGTGTTCATCCCCCACACTGTGCCTGTCACCTGCCATGTGTTCATCCCCCACACTGTGTGTCACCTGCCATGTGTTCATCCCCCACACTGTGTGTCACCTGTTATGTGTTCATCCCCCACACTGTGTGTCACCTGCCATGTGTTCATTCCCCCACACTGTGTGTCACCTGCCATGTGTTCATCCCCCACACTGTGCCTGTCACCTGCCATGTGTTCATCCCCCACACTGTGTGTCACCTGCCATGTGTTCATCCCCCACACTGTGTGTCACCTGCCATGTGTTCATCCCCCACACTGTGTGTCACCTGCCATGTGTTCATCCCCCACACTGTGTGTCACCTGTCATGTGTTCATCCCCCACACTGTGTGTCACCTGCCATGTGTTCATCCCCCACACTGTGTGTCACCTGCCATGTGTTCATCCCCCACACTGTGTGTCACCTGTTATGTGTTCATCC
>CM031605.1:53461904-53469404 GCA_018398815.1 Conus ventricosus
ATGTTGAGGTCTATTGAAACCAGTTGGCCTGAATTCTTTTTTTTAATCAAATGTACGTGGCCCCAGGAGGCCTATCAAAAGAGTACTGTTCAGATTGTTTCAAAGCACCTCCCCAGAAAATATTGCAGATAAATCTGCTACAGATGTAATGGAATATTCAGAGTTAAACATATTTTGTTCCATTGTGCACAAGTTACGCATTTTCACGTTAGTGAACACGTGTTGCAATTTTTCAGATGTTACGTTGATTTGGAATTTTCTTTTTTACCTCTTTTAAAATCTTGCATTCTGAAACTGGTCCATCATCCTAGATACTTTCTCCCATTACCTGCCTCCTGTCTTCTAAATAACTTGTGGAAAAACAGGAGCTGGTAGCAATTCTAAAACATCATACGCACGCAAAGATGATTAATACAGCGTTGGTGATGAAATGTAACTGTTCGTGTATCACTTTTCCAAAGTAACGTGACATATTCCAAACATGCACAGCCACCACCCCAGGCACAGACAGTCCAGACACACCATGGATGTACAACATTCTCAGCTCCCAACCTGAAAAAATCTCTCTGCCTCGATCTGTTGTCTGGTTCCAAGGAAGAGGGCAGAACTCTCTTTCCGCTCCACACGCATGTACAGGGGAAAGCCATTCACTATACAAGTAATCCACAGAGTGCCTGTCACTCACAAACATGGAGCCTGCTATCGTGGATAAGTTACTCAGACCTACAGCTCTTAACCACTCAGCCCTGTGACAGCCAGATGAGCAGCCGAGAACATACTGCCAATGGTTCCCATCATTGACATGGAACAGGATCCACTCTGGGGAAAAAGGTGCAAGAAAAGGGGAGATGGACGTGTGATAACACAAGGCAAACAGAGTTATCTCATCACATTTAAGATTTATCACTCTTTGTCTGTAACAACACTCTGTCTGCAGACAGCTGATTTTTTTATGTCATAAAGAAAATAGGAATACTTCCCGTTGTATTCCCGTTTTCAAGACACTCATTGTGTTCTATCACACACTGGGAAGCACCATTCAGTCCGAAAGTCCTCCAGACAGCCACTGTTACTGCCAGACATGTGCGTGGGATGCATGGGGTCATAAATCAGTCTCAGACCTCCTGTTTCCATTCAAACCAGGACACAGAAGATCAACCACTATCAGTCTGTAGTGAAGAGTGACCCGTCTTGGAGAAGAAACTTATAATACGTTTCACTTTGGACCATATCATCGTCACGCTCACTATCCGCTGTGGCGAAGTGGTTAGTATTACGGACTCCCGACTGGGAGGTCGTGGGTTCGATTCCCATCAGAGCCATTCATTTGTGGGATTTTCTCCCCCGATCAACCCCTACCCAGAGGTCAGTTTGCTATGGGCCCAGTTGGGGAGACTGGGATCACACTGTCAAGGTTCATCCGCTAAATGGGTGTGTCTTTGAAAGCGTTCTTCAAATTTCCTCCTGTCCATTTCTTATCGCTACCAGTTGTACAAGTGTTAGAAAAGGCAATAGTCGGAAGGGTGTTGAGGGTATAGATCGTTATATTCATGCTGCATGAAATTTCCCTCGATGTTTGCGACTATTGGACATCGAGGTAGTGATCGAAAGACGTTGTTAATATCGTTACTTTGTGAAGGCCGGTTAAAAAGCTAAATATAAAGCAGTGAATCAGACCTACATCCCTTAGTCATTGACCTCAGCAGGAACAGCATGTATCAGCAGGAACGTATGCAGAATTCTATGTTCCCAGAGGTGGAACAAGATGTACAGAGAGAACAAAAAAGACCAAGATGCCAGAAAATAGGAGATAAATATTTCGGGGATATTCCAGGCAGACACAATGATCAAGCTGACACACACAGCCTGAACATGTTATCAACATCCATCACTCTCATTTCAGCTGGCACACGCAGCCTGAACACGTTATCAACATCCGTCACTCTCATTTTAGCTGGCACACACAGCCTGAACACGTCATCAACATCCATCACTCTCATTTTAGCTGGCACACAGCCTGAACACGTTATCAACATCCATCACTCTCATTTTAGCTGGCACACAGCCTGAACAGGTTATCAACATCCGTCACTCTTATTTTAGCTGGCACACAGCCTGAACACGTTATCAACATCCGTCACTCTCATTTTAGCTGGCACACAGCCTGAACACGTTATCAACATCCGTCACTCTCATTTTAGCTGGCACACAGCCTGAACACGTTATCAACATCCGTCACTCTCATTTTAGCTGGCACACACAGCCTGAACACGTTATCAACATCCGTCACTCTCATTTTAGCTGGCACATAGCCTGAACACGTTATCAACATCCGTCACTCTCATTTTAGCTGGCACACACAGCCTGAACACGTTATCACATCCACCACTCTCATTCTAGCTGACACACACAGCCTGAACACGTTATCAACATCCGTCACTCTCATTTTCTGATCATGAATGTCCGCTGAACCGTATGTTTTTGTCATAAGACAGAGACAGTTCCCTTTAACAACGAACTGTACATCATCTGCTGCACATCGGTGAGAACCGTCCAAGCACACAATCCTCCACACAGTGGCCCTAACTGCCAGACCTGCGCTTAGCCGATATGGAGAAGAAGGTGATTTCACTCTTCCTGTTTTCAGTCAACACGGGACGAACAAGATGAACAGCTGTCTACTTGCTGTGAAGGATGAGCCATCTTGGAGATTCTAGTGAACCAACACACTGAGGAAATAAAACAGGTTGTAGAGATTCTATTCTTTGGTATTGTTTTCTCTTGGAAATATTTTCCTGTTTCAGTTCCACTTTACATATGCATGTCAACATCTCCACAAAAGATGTATAATTATCTATTCACAAACACATTTACATACACCAACGAATTTGCTTAGATACACACACATATGCAGACACATATATCAATCGACGCCACAAACAGATGTTTACATATACACAGAGAGAGAGGGGGGGGAGGAGGGAGAAAGAGAGAGAGAGGGAGAGAGAGAGAGAGAGAGAGAGAGAGAGAGAGAGAGAGAGAGAGAGAGAGAGAGAGAGAGAGAGAGAGAGAGAGAGAGAGAGAGAGACTCACACTCACACTCACACATACATACACACGTTCGTATGCGAGTGTATGATCAAATACATACAACAAACAAGTTCCCATAATGCTGCTTTGAATGAGGAAATATCACGATTCCTGTGTGAGAGTTGTAGTACAATGGGCAGACAGACAGAACTCCCAACAGAACGCAGTTAGTTCAGATACACCATTGGTATCCATCACAGTCCACAAATGTTCTCTCCCTTTTTGTGGGTCCTCCAACCTCCACTTTTTCCTACTTTTTTGTTGTTGTGCTGTTTTACCCTTTTTCTTTTTTATACCAATGGGGCCTCCATCCTCCTATTTTTCTCCATTTTTTTCCCCGAAACTGACTCACCCTCACCATGCATTGTGTATGTGGGTTTATTTCTATCAGATGGACATACACTTGCTGATTTTAGTGTTTTTAACTTTTGATATAAAACGTATGGGTTTATTCGTGTGGTAATGTATGGTTCTCTGATGCTTTCATTCATAATTGGATGCAATGAACACACGCGCCTCTTTCCCTCTCTCCCGGTCCCTCCAACCCTTACGACTTCTGTGTGTACTCTTTTCATTATTGAGAATTCCTTTTATCAATAAGACAGTTATTGTCAGTGCTCCCCTGTGGTGAATATTTACTCTAGTCATGGTAAACGTTTACTAATCTCGACAATTGAAATGTACTTTCTGTCAATTAAAATTCATGTGACGACGTGACCTACTTGTAATTTGTAGAGAACTGTCCCTTCTTTGTGAACATCAATGGCAGACAGCAGGGATTCTTTAATGTGCTGGCGGTAAAAAAAAATATAAAAAAAAGATCCGTTTGTGTGTTCCAGTCCTGTTGCTGGAGATCTCTAACAATGAACTTCAACTTTGAGTTTTGTGTCTGGGATTCCTGATATGGACCATTCTTCTTCTTCTTCTTCTTCTTCTTCTGTGTACGCAGGCTGATACTCCTGCGGACACTCCCTGTGCAGACAGGCGAGTATTAATCCCATCTACCCAACAAAGGGAGTGGAGTTTTGTGTGTATGATCGTTTTTTATCCCGCCATTAAGGCAGCCATACTCCAACTTAGGGGAATGGACACTTCTATATTTTGTCACATTCTTCGCAAGACGATTTGGCTGTCTCTCTGCCTCGATGTACAACATCGCCAGGAACCCAAAGAAGAGCAATTTTTTCACCATCACATTTCAGAGGGAGGTAAAAAAAAATAAAACAAAAAAGCTCAACAGTTCACGGCAGTTGATGGTATGGGGCAAGAAGAGCCTCCAGAGCAAAAAGGGAGCTTGAGAGAGTAAGACTGTTGTCATGTCCACACAGACCTCCTGACATGCCATATTGAAAACCAAGACTAAAGCTGTGAGTTCAGCAGTATAGGTGGAGCTGTCAGAGGGAATGTGTTTTGAAAATCCTTGATCAGGAGCAGGTGAGCAATAAACAAAAGAAGCAACTCCTTCCGCAGACTTGAAACCGTCACTAACCGTTCTTTTGAAAGGATGGACATTTACAACAAAATGTGTCAAAAAGGTCTTGTTTGCCCGAAAGCTGGTGGGGGCCTTGTGGAAAGGCGTGAAATCAAAGTGAACCTCAATTGTTCAGTCCAACGCACAGCCGGAAAGAACAAATAAACTGATGAAGAAAGGCGTACATCAATAAATTCAAAACATCATCGATAAGAACTGAAGTTAAGCTGTTATTGCAATGGGGGTCACAACAATACGTGGACAAATTTTCTTTAAGTGGAAAATTGGTCGTTTTTTTCTTGGAGTAGGACCACGGAGAAAAGCAGGAGCGGCAGACACATCCATGACGTTACTGTCCAACTCCTTCTGTCCTTCACCCCTCACACAACCCCATCCCTTTAGTTCAACCACTGCCACCCACCAACCCACCCACCCTTGTTTTCACCCATTATGTGAGTGTCGCGCGAGCGCGCGCGCGCGAACACACACACACACACCACACACACACACACGCACACACGCACGCACGCGCACGCACGTGCGCACACACACACACACACACACACACACACACAAAACACACACACACACACACACACACACACACATTAGCGCCATCAGTTGGACAAGACAGGCAGCAGTTCGCGCTGAATGCAGTCATTCAGTTCATAATTTATCACGAGTTGAACCCGCAACAAAGCGTGCTGAAACGGCAAATGAACAACTTAGTCTCTCTCTCTCTCTCTCCTCCTCCTCTCTCTCTCTCTCTCTCTCTCTCTCTCTCTCTCTCTCTCTCTCCTCTCTCTCCCTCCCCCTCCCCCTCCTCCTCCTTTCCTACACCTCCCCCTCCTCCTCCTCCTCCTCATTCTTCTTCACATCCTCCTCCTCCTTCTTCTCCTGTTTCCTCCTCCACTTCCTTCTTCTCCATCTTCTTCTTCAATTCACCCATCGTCTTTTTCGCTTTGTCTCCGTCCACTCCCTAATCTTCCCCTTCCTTTTTTTTCGTTTTGCTTTTCTTCTTCTTCTTCTTCTTCTCTTTTTCTCTTTCAGCGTCACCTCCTTCCCTCCAGCCTTTTTTCCCCCCCTTTCCCACTCCCCCCCCCCTGTGTTGCGAACACTTTCTTTAGTTTGTTCCAGCTTCGGTGAAATTTCCAGCTTAACAAATGCTTTAGGGGAGGACCGACAAGGGGCGGGAAAGCTATGGGTGTGAAGACCTTTCTCTGGATACGCTCTCCCTAGGGGGGTTTAGACTTACGTCCCATGACCATCACAACGAGGGCCGAGACGGGCCAGTGGGGTTTTTTGTGGGTGGGTGTGTGTGTTGTGTGGTGGTGTGTTGTGTGTGTGTGTGTTGTGTGTAAGTGGTGTGTTGTGTGTTTGTGTGGTGTGTGTGTGTGTGTTGTGTTGTAAAAGGGGGGGTGCGTGGTGTGTTGTGTGTGTGTTTTGGGGTTGTGTGTGTGTGTGTGTGTGTGGTGTGTGTGTGTGATGTTTGTGTGTGTGTGTGTAATGTGGGGTTGTGGTGTGTGTGTGTGTTTTGTGTTGTGGTGTTGTTTGTGGTGTGGTGTACGTTTAGGGTTGTACGTGTGTGTTGTGGACGTGTGTACGTGTGTGGGGGGTGTTGTGTGTGTTGTGTGGTGTGTGTGTGGTGTGTGTGGTGTGTGGTGTCTAGAAGCGGGGTCCCACACACTCAAGGAAGAGGCCATGAAGGTTTCCGCGGTCCCAGACTTCACCGGGCCTTTTGTCTGCCCCCAGGGAGGAGGGGGGGGGTGCGGGGAGGGGGAGGGGGGGGGGGAGGGGGACGGAAAAAAACCCTGAGTTGATCATTTTTTAGATGCGTAGAGTGGAAGGATTGGGATTAAAGGGAAAAAAAAGAGGGGGGATGGTAGGAATACCGCCAGGGACAATGTCAAACACTATATACATACTTGCAGCAACTAAACCGTACAAGCGAATAAACCACACACACACACACACAACACACACACACACACCACAACCCAACACACACAATATAATATAACTCGATCCGAGTCTTTTATTTGTTTTCTTATCAAGTTTTGGACTTTCAATTTGATCCTTTGGCCACGAGTGCGTGCGGCAGGGGGAGAGTTTTCTTGTGTTTCTAGTCTGGATTTTTGCACTCCGGGCTTGCCCCTAAAGTGTGGGGGTAACACCACATGGCTTCAGACGGATAAAAACTACGCAGTGCAATATTACTCTTGAACCAGAAAAATAAAAGAATGGTTTCTCCCCCAAGACAAGAAGAAACTTGTGCCTTACGCATGAAGCTGAATTTCAACCTCTCCTACAAGCCCAAAGCCTTCTTTTTTAGAAAAAATTCTTTTTAATCTAGTTCTGCAGCGTAAACATTTTGGGGATTTGTGCACACCGATGCAAGTAAAATTGCACCCCGAAACTGTGAAATTATGATCAGGTAAAAAAGAAGGTCTTTTTACGATGGTAAAGCCGTGGGGACCGATATTTATCAAACTAAAAATTTTTTTGCTGAGACTTTGCAGGACCTTAGAGACACTCTCCACAAGAAACTGCACGCACTTACCTCTAATGCATTGACTAAAAACCCTACCAATTGACAACAAAATAGGGGTTCTGTGAAAATTAACAGCTGTACCTGCACCAGGAAGCCATTTCTGAGCAAACATCTCCCCCAAACACCACTGTAGCTTTAAAAAAGCGCACACGTCGTGAAGGGAGTTTTTGAAACTCCCGAGCAAGAAAAATAAACCTAACAAATTTTTTGTTCCCACAGAAAGTGACTTGAAACTTTTTGCCCATGGGCTCGCTGACAAGGGTTCATCCCCAGAACAAATCCAGAATGTCGAATGTCAGTTTCCCTTGCACCCACCCCCAGAGATCCATTGATGTCTCTGACCATTAATAGGTACCCACCCTGGGCGAACTTTTAAGGGGGCTAGATA
>CM031605.1:53481904-53494815 GCA_018398815.1 Conus ventricosus
CAAGTGGAAATCTTTGCTAACACATTCCATCTGAACAGGCCCCAATAAGAACTACAGGCCGCACGTGCAGCAAAGGAGATCCGCCTGCACACACAGAGTTGAAATCAAGTCCCGCACGCCATAAAAGATCGTTGGTGTGCCCCAAAAGACATCCTGAAGATAGCAAGGCTTGAAACAAGCTTGTAGATTTTAACACTTCATTTTTAAAAAAATATTTTTAACAGATGTTGCTTCCCAAGGGGTTGAACACCTTCAGATTTTTAAAGGACACTTTTATATTGTTCATAATAATCGCTCCTCACGTTGAGCACTGTGGTCTGACAAAATCTAAAATGGAGAAAATCAACTTTAGGCAATCTACTAAAAAATACCATTTTCAAACCCACAAACTTATACCAAAAAACTGATAGAACAAACCGAGAAATTTGTGCGCAACATGAGATGGAAGGCGTTCTTCTTCCTAAACCCAAATGCAAAGCATGAAGACAAAAACACATATGGCTTCAAATCATGGCGATCACCTCGGACAATAGATGAAATGAAACCTTTTGAAGACAAAATGAAGGGACTGATAGCCAATATTAAATTTTAAAAAATCAAATAACAACTTCCAAACATCACTAGCAAGTGATATAAAACAAATCCAGAATGATAAAAAGATATTCGTAAAGGCTGACAAAACTAGCAATTTTTACAAAATGGAACCAAATGAATACTCTCAACTCTTAAACAAAAACATCCAGAAAAACTACAAGAAAGCTGACAAAACTACACACAGCAACATCCGCAAAAAAGAAAAAGAGCTTGCACACCGCATGGAGTTAAGCGACAGGGTAGAGGCAACAGCAACAAAAGAAGCCTTCATAACACTTAAAGACCACAAGCCTAACTTCCAAAACAACCCAACATGTAGACTAATAAACCCATCTAAATCCAAACTGGGCAAAATAAGCAAGAGAATTTTGGAAAAGGCTACATAAGATGTGAAATCAAACACCTAATACAAGCTTTGGAAAAAAAACTATGAGGTCATACAATGGTTTAAGAAACTCAACAAACAGAGAAATACAATGTTCATTACATTTGACATAGTAGACTTCTATCCATCCAGAGATGAAGAGCTACTCAACAAAGCTTTGAAATTTGCCAACAAATACACAAATATAACAGAGTCAGAAATGGAGATTATTTTCCACACCAAGAAAACCTTACTCCATAGCAGAAATGAAACTTGGATTTAAAAAACGAGCAAAAACTCCACATTTGATGCAACCATGGGATCGTCTGATGGTGCCGAAACATGTGAACTAGTCGGACTATTCATGCTATCCAACATCCAAAAACAACTTGGAAAACAGGTCGGTTTATACAGAGATGACGGCCTCGCTGCATTAAACAATAATCCAAGAACCATTGAAAACAAGAAAAAATAATTATGTAAAATCTTTAAAAACCACAACTTAAAAATAACAATAGAAGCAAACAAAAAAGTAGTGAATTACCTAGACATAACATTAGACCTCAATGACCATGTGTACAAACCATACAAAAACCCAATGACATTCCAATCCACGTAAATATCAAAAGCAACCACCCACCATCCATACTAAAAACAATGCCCAATGGTATAAACAAGAGACTATCCAACCTGTCATGCAATGAAAACGCATTCAACGATGCAGCAACAGAATATCAAGAAGCATTACAAAAAAGTGGTTACAATTACAAACTACAATACAGTCCAGACAATAACACGAACAAAAATAAGAAAAATAGGAAAAGAAAGATCATATGGTACAACCCACCATACGATGGACAAGAAAACAAAAATGTAGGAAAAGAATTCTTTAAAATCATGGCAACATCATTTCCAAAAGAACACAAACTGTCCAAAATATTCAACAAAAACACCATCAAACTATCATACTCATGTATCCCTAACCTCAAAAACATAATTGATTCATCTAACAAAATGAAAAGCATCTTGCAACTGCACCAAAAAGAACAGTGCTCCCTAAGCAACAAATGTCTTCACAGCAACATTGTATACCAAGTTACGGTAACTTCAGAAAATGAAAAAGAAACGTATACAGGGATTACTGAAAACACTTTCAAAACCAGATACACAAACCACAAACAGTCATTCAAAAATGAAAAATACAAAAATCAAACAGAGCTGAGCAAATACATTTGGAGACTCAAAGATAAAAAATAGACTACAACATATCATGGAAAATCATAAAAAGAGCAACACCATACAACAATATTTCAAAAAGATGCAATCTATGCTCCACAGAAAAATGGTTAATTTTACGTAAACCACACTTAGCAACTCTGAACACAAAAGTAGAAATTGTAAACAATTGCAGGCACAAGTGGAAATCTTTGCTAACACATTCCATCTGAACAGGCCCCAATAAGAACTACAGGCCGCACGTGCAGCAAAGGAGATCCGCCTGCACACACAGAGTTGAAATCAAGTCCCGCACGCCATAAAAGATCGTTGGTGTGCCCCAAAAGACATCCTGAAGATAGCAAGGCTTGAAACAAGCTTGTAGATTTTAACACTTCATTTTTTAAAATATTTTAAAATGCTGTGATTTCTTGATTACTTGTGATCTCCAGCAGTATGTTCACTTGTCTGTCTTGTTTGTCTCTCTGTGTATCTTATCCGAAATTGTGTTATCTGACACGTGTTGGCATATTTTTAAAACCATTTTCAGAGTTTGAATTCATTGTCCTTACCATTCATTCATTCATTCATCATCCATTCATTCGTTCATTTATCCGTTCATTCATTCATTCATTCATTCATTCATCAGTGCAGTGTTTGAATGTTCCACATGGTTGGCTGGGCGACGAACTACCTTATTTAATGAGGTACATGTCCCTGCATGCTTAAACCATTCCCTCCTCACATGAAAAGAAGTATCCCCTTCTTGATTTGGGGGGCCTTCGTTTTTGAACAGTTTTCTTTTTCGTATGTAACTACGAATCTACAGAGCTCATCATTGGATTCTTTGATGACCGTGACCATGCAGACAACCCTGCCCCAGTTGACAAAGCTCAGGGCCAGGATACTGTTAAGCCTACAGACACTTGACAGACTGATGCCTTCTGATGCAGAGAAAGTCAATACACTCCTTGTGTTAGTGTTGCTTATGAGATGCTGTCAGATATCATGTCAGCAAAGTTCATGTATCCCGTCCAAAGCTTACCTTATTTCAGCGGTCATTGAGGACAAAACAGACAGTCACAGACGGACAGGCCGACAGAAACATACACTCGTGTGGGTACATGCATGAGTGCATGCGTAAGTACGCGCGCGCGCGCGTATGTGTGTGTGTGTGTGTGTGTGTGTGTGTGTGTGTGTGTGTGTGTGTGTGTGTGTGTGTGTGTGTGTGTGTGTGTGTGTGTGCGTGCACGTGTGTCTGTGTGTGTGTGTGTGTGTGTGTGTGTGTGTGTGTGTGTGTGTGTGTGTGTGTGTGTGTGTGCGCGCGCGCTTGTGGGTGCAAAGTGCATGCATGCGTGTGTGTAGCGGTGTTTGCGCGTGTGTGTGTGTGTGTGAGAGAGAGAGAGAGAGAGAGAGAGAGAGAGAGAGAGAGAGAGAGAGAGAGAGAGAGGAGAGAGAGAGAGAGAGAGAGAGAGAGAGAGAGAGTAGAGTGCACATTGAGGCTTTGAGCCTGTACACTACATCCAACAATCTACAATTTACACTTCACATCACACAATAGAAAGCACATTCTCTGTGACATTTTTGCCTTTGTTGAGAGCTCGTACAGTGTTGAACGCACAGCGCACGTACTGGCAGACAGCAACAGACACGTTACTGAAGATTTCCACAATCTGCTAATTTCTTCGCAGAAGGCTGTTCTAGTCTACTTCCATGCCTTGGGCCTTAGGTAATCCCCCGTTCCCCCCCCCCTCCCAAATCCTTATACACACTCGATTCTCTTCCACAGCATTGTCTCAAAGTGCCTGAAACTCTGCCATCTTTCCTGTTTAGTTGGTTTGTTCTTTTTTGTTCTTCTCTCCTTGTTGTAAATGTTGTATTTCGTGGGTATGACTTGATCATCACAATAGATTTCTCTTTGGGAAATTCTGGCTGATTTTCCTTGGGGGACAGCATGTCGCTGTGGCAGTGCGCCACCCTTTTTTCTCTTTGTCTGCATGCTTTCATTGACGTATTACATTGGAAGTTGTAACAGACGTTGGCCCAGGGACAACACCTTGTGGACACGGGTTTCTTGTACATGTGCTAAGTGTCTGCTGGGCAGGAGGCCTCTGTTTATGACGTCATCCGAAGAACTAGCACTCCACTGACAGTCTAGAGGAAAGGTTAAAAAGAAACAAAAATCGGCACGGTTCCAGACCCGAATCACTGACCCGGTATTCTCTCCCTTCTTAGGCGAGTGTCATATTATCCACGGGGCCAATTTTCTGCCATGTCAGCTCATCCCATCACTCTTGCAGGAGGAGCACTGTGAAGTCATCTTGATCGTCACAGCGGACGTTGCCAGGGACTTGACATTTGACCTTGCTCAGGGGAAATGACGAAACCCTTTCAGACTGGCTGCAAACGAATGTTTTCTGGACTGGCCGTTTTGCTGATTGAAATCGGTGCCGTCATACGACGTGGCCATAAAGAAATTCGTTTGTCACCCACCAAGATCTCATCTGTCCCATCTTGGGGAGGTTAGATATTCTATGGTTGGTTGGGGTCATCAGGGAAAATATTTTTCTTCTTTGCTGTGTCTCTTCCTCCATGCAACCCAGTGGCGATTATTCCTGGTTTACCCCCCTCCCCCTCCACCCACACAGCTACTCCCAATTTGTCCTGTCATAGACTCAAAACTGGCAGTCAACAGGGAGCAATCAATTTTAGACCGTCATGAGGCAACTTACCAGACGAGACACCGCACCGTTGCAGAATCACGTCGGTGATGTTAAGTAGCCTTCGTTCTTGTTCAACATACACAGGACAATACCTACTTAGTCTCCAGCTGACGACGATAATTGCCTTGACGCGGAGCCGGCATGAGTAAATTTGCTTCTCCAGAGGGTGCATCCAAGTCGATCCAACATCAGTCCTTAATCATCTGCCGATCTTGATGACTTATGATGGGTGAAATATTTGCCGTTTGATTACACCGAGTGTCGCCTTGATCATGGAGGAAGTGTTGGTTCCATGCACTTGAACAGATCCCGGGGTTTACTGATTAGTTATGTGATCATTCCTGGCTCAAAAGATATATAAAGGATGTTGTCGTATGGCACCTTATTTTATCTACATTTTCTTGTCTTTTCGTTATTCCTTTATTTCCATGCAATGTCTACACTACCACAGAGGAAAATAGCGACGACGACCAATGTCATAACTGTCTGTCCTTCCCTTCTCGAGTTATTCCCTTGAACAGAACAGGCTAGCTTGTACGTGTGTGTGTGTGTGTGTGTGTGTGTGTGTGTGTGTGTGTGTGTGTGTGTGTGTGTGTGTGTGTGTGTGTGTGGGGTGTGTGTGTGAGAGAGAGAGAGAGAGAGAGAGAATTGCCTAGTACAGTTTCGAATAAGACAGCAACATACAGATATTTTTACTCTTCCACCCACCCGTTCCCCAATCGTCCGCAACTTGAAATGCTTTTAACGTTTAATGATAATCTGTTTAAGCGTGTGGGAAATCACCATATGATTTCTTTAATAGTATTGATTAGTTCATTCATAGGATTTGGGTTGATGAATTTGACGTTGTTGATGGTGTAGTGAGATAATGACTATGATGTAGATAAATTTTAAGTTGATGAAGCATATTTTTGTCTTAAGTGGTAGTGACTTTTTGAAGGGAGCGTTTCACTTTTCATCTTTTTTTCCGCTCTACCTTTCTCCCGAGACTTTTACTGAAAAACTGCGTATCCTGAAAAAGTAATTTTCTTAAATTTCCCGTGAACGTTTCCCGAAAACCATAGTTCGTTTTACCTTTGTTAAGGATTGCTATTTGTTGATTTGTTTGTTATCTTCTTGTTCTGTCCTTTTTCTCGGAACATTCTTTAAAATACTTCAAGTTTGTAAATGTATCACCTTCATTCCTTGTCCAAAGGCAGTGGAAACGAACAGGGTGTTTTGCTAATATGAGAGAGAGAGAGAGAGAGAGAGAGAGAGAGAGAGAGAGAGAGAGAGAGAGAGAGACAGACAGACAGACAGACAGACAGACAGAGACAGAGAGCTGGTTGGGGTTAGTATGTAATCAGTGGACTGGAACCTTAGAAAGTCATCATAGCCGATCCAAAGTTTAATGTACCCTCGCACACACACCGCCGGTCGTGTCTCCTTCTTTATGAGTTTTCTCCCTTTCTAGAGACCAACTGTTCAGGTCCGAGTCCACGGTTGCAATTCAGGCCCAAAACGCTATACATTCTCTAATACAGTCACAGCTGCACCTGGCTTTTCTCAGAAGACCAGACAGTAGCAAGACATATCCATCGCACAGTCCAGCCCTTGACCCATACCATACCTGACTCTGAGGCGGGTATCATGTCCGTTCCTCTTTCTATGCAAGCACGATGCACATGACCCTTCATTTTCCCGTCGTCTGCTCGACTTTTCCCATGGCGTAGAAGCACAAGGAGTCCACATGTCATGCATGATTCTGCTATTTTTGCTGACGTATCGCACTGAGGTAATTTTCTGACCCCTAATTCCAGGACAAAAATAATCTTTTTCGCATCCAAAAATTCTTTCTTTCTTTTTTTTTCAAAGAGCCAGGGCTATTTGCATCTGTTCAAACTTGATTTTTACTTCTTGAACTTTGATGTCACCCAGAACTCTTGACCAAAGTCCCCTCATCCACTTGACACACATGAATGGTGAAAATAACGTCCTGTCAGCCTGAGGCTCTCATGGATGTCTTCGGACCGACGTCTGCTTTCTCCCTCACCACCACCCCTTTCCTCCACCTCTCTCACCCTCTCTGACCCCCGTCAGAAAACTCTCTCTTTATTCCTTATCTCAATTTTATGCTGTCCCGTGTAAACATCTGGACGAAACTGTCAAGTTTTCTCTTCAATTTATTTTTTTGGAGGGGGGTGTTTGTTGAGTGGTTGAGTCACTCAGTGTGTGTGTGCTCGCGTCGCGCATGTTAGAGGTGTGTGTGTGTGTGTGTGTGTGTGTGTGTGTGTGTGTGTGTGTGGTATGAATTTCTGTCTCAGCACACGCATACACGTGTTTGAAGTAGTAGTAGTAGTAGTAGTAGTAGTAGTAGTAGTAGTAGTAGTAGTAGTAGCAGTAGTAGTAGTAGTAGTAGTAGTAGTAGCAGTCGTCGTCATTGCAGCAGTGGAAGCGCTTTGACATTTTTATGACGGTAATTTTATTTCTCTACCAAGATACCAGCGTACATTAGTGTGAACGTGTGTGTGTGTGTGTGTGTGTGTGTGTGTGTGTGTGTGTGTGTGTGTGTGTGTGTATGTGTGTGTGTGTGTGTGTGTGTGTGTGCATGTGCGTGTGCAGGCGCGCACGCGTTTGTGTGTGTGTGTGTGTGTGTGTGTGTGTGTGTGTGTGTGTGTGTGTGTGTGTGTGTGTGTGTGTGTGTGCGTGTGTGTGTGTGTGTGTGTGTGTTTATGTGTGTGTCTGTGCGCACGTTCACGAGCGTGCACACGTGTATTTAGATGCACGCACGCATGCCAGTGTTTTAGTACATACACGAGTTTTAGACTCCTCCAGCCCTAATGTGTTTGTCGATGGAGATGTACCACTGAGGCGCTTGCTACCCATAGAGCAAGGAGAGGAGAAGCCCTCTCCCCCCACCCCCCCCCCCCCCACCCCCACCCCCAGGTCTGACTGCACATCAGCTCCTACTGGCATCAGGCTGGCAGACCCTCATCCCTTGTATCACTCTCTGGTGGCCGCTGGTAGAGTGAGCTGTCCCCTGAGCCCCCAAAGTCCTCCTGGCAAGTCAAATACACGATTAGCACGTGAGCCCAGTACAGCCCTGGCCCGGCTGTGCGCCTATTTGCGCTGTCGATTTCTGCCTCTGCTTGGATCTCTTTCTTCGGACTCTCTGTGATAATGCTTGTCACGTCACTGCGTGTCCCGCTCCTCCGCCTTTCCATCCCCCTCCAGGCTTTCTCCTGTCTCGCCCTACCCTTCTCTCCTCTGCCTCCACACATGTTTTTTTTTCTCCCCCCCCCCCAACCCCTCTCCTTCCCAACCTATAGTCTCTCCTCTTCACCTGTCTCACTTATATCTTTTAAGCCTTGTTCTCTCTCTCTCTCTCTCTCTCTCTCTCTGTCTGTCTTGTCTGTCATAAAAATACCTCTGTCAGCATTGCGGACAAACATATGTACCCTCTTGACATAGCAGGCTGCATATAGACCATTGTCAGTACAATACGTCTTAATTAGGCATCTGTGTGTCTGTCTTCCCCCCTCCCCATTCCTTAATTCTCTCTCTCTCTCTCTCTCTCCCTCTCTCTCTCTCTCTCTCTCTCTCTCTCTCTCTCTCCTTCTTTCTCTCTCTCTCTCTCTCTCTCTCTCTCTCTCTCCCTCTCTCTCTCTCTCTCTCTCTCTCTCTCTTTCTCTGCCTGTCTCCGTTTCTTTCTGACACTGTTCCTGTTCACTCTCTTCCACTCCCCCCTTCCCCCCTCTCCCTTTGTGTTTTTCGTTGCAGTGGTTGCGATCTGCACTCACTGTGTCTAATATTCCTCGCTTTGGGGCTTGGAAAACACACAGTGGGGAAATAGTGCACGCTGTGACACAGACAGCCACACATGCATACAAACACATACACACACGCGTGCGTGCACGCACACGTGCATATACACACACACACACATACACACACCAAACGCACACAAATACAGGTGGCACACACACACACACGCACACGCACACGCGTACGCACGCACACAGACACAGACATACACACATCAACACACAGGCACACTCACACACGCCCCCACCCCCCATCCCCTGTTTACCATGTTCCAAGCACTGAACCACCTTAGTTTTCATATCCTCCTCCCCCACTATTCTCCATCCGCCCCCCTCCCTACCTCCCTACCCCCCCCCCCCCCCTACCCAGTCACGTCTCTCCCACTGCCTCAAGGTTGAACGGTGGAGACGTTCTGGTCCAGGAGGATCCTTCAGTCTGACCTGAAGGGAAAATGGGGCGGTAATGCTGCGTGCAGCCCTTGAAGAGCGGACGTTGGGCACGATGTCTTCCTGCCCGAGCCCATTGATAGCGAGGCCGGCAAGTCAGCATGACCGCACCACCCCCCACTCTCCTCTCCTTTCCTCCATCCACCTAGCCATCCAGAATCACATAGCCTCTTCCTTCTCCCACTTCATTCCCTCCCCCACCCCCCACCCCCACCCCCACCTCCCCGTCCATTCTTTCCCTCAACCTCGCTAAACCAGATAGAACACGCAAGAAAGACGACCATGACGCCTTCCCAAAATAGCCACCAGTTCAGTTTGATCACGAGGAGCTGAACACGAAATGCAAGCTGTCCGTTTCTTGAGGCACGCATGGCTATTTCCGGAGTCAGATCAAAACCCGCGTGACAGATCACGTGACGTACACATTTGCTTTTATAGATCTACCCCTTCCTTACTTCTCCTGGTTGCCTAGATGGCTCCAGTGATTAGAGCACCAAATTGGGTGTGTGAAATGTTGCGAGTTCGAATCGCTTTGACGCCAAATATGACCATTGCTACTTGTAGTGTTCGTCTTAACGTGTTGTCGCTCTGGTGGTCTGGTGTGGTAGAAAGACGAGACCCTGGCTCCTCTTTCCTGGGATAATCATCCCCGTCTGTCATATCATCGTAACTGGGTGTGCACGTTAGACCTGAATGTAACGAACTGCTCCCCTCACTCCTTCTCCCCTCACTCCTTCTCCCCTCCTCCCTCCTGGGGTCACACTTCTGCGATCGAATGTTAAGTCGAAGTTTGACTTACGCTGAATAGGGGGGGGGGGGGGGGGGGGGGGGGGGGGGGGGGGGGGGGATTGATGTGGGTTTAAGAGAATGTTAGTGTTGAAGGAATTTATGTAAGTTGTAGCTAAAGCAGGTCATGAGTACGCCACTTGACATGTTGCATTATGCACTGATTATCCTGCATAACATGAGCGTGCCTTTACAACTATACTAGTCACGCTGAAGGAAGATACTCTTGGGAGAGGTTGACAGCAGGTGTTCAGAGAAGAACCCCCCCCCCCCCCCCCCCCCCCCTCAGGCAAGTGTTTCGGACCTGAACTCCTTACACTCTAAAGGGGTCGGGCCGCATCGAGGTCATGACTCCCAGATGCCCTTCTCCAGCCATTTTTCTTCCTTTTGGCAGGTGCTGCCGGGATTTGAACCTCCAAAATGTCCTCTTTTTATCAGAAATCCCGACAGTACAGGTAGTATTGACAATACAAACACGACTGACGGTTTAGATACCGCTGACACACAACGTGAATCCACAGCACGGGGTATTCTAATGTTGAACAAAGAAAACAAATCAACAGTATCCAAAGAAATACACCCTTTTCATTCCAGGAGATAATGACTTAAGCGCGCATGATGTACGTCGCTTTCTCCGACGTTATTTTCATCTTTTCTTGTGTTTCTCAGTCAGACCTCTTGACCCCCTCATTGGAGCAGACTGTCAGTGTTGACCTAGCCATTTACAGTGGTGCACGTTCACACAAGAGCTGGACTGACCGGCGCCTTGTGGTTACCTCCAAGTGCTAACTGTGACGCAGAAGTTTGAGTGGTTGATTTGGTTGCTTGGGTGCAAGTGGCTAGCCCTATCATCGGGTATCAATAGCGTGGAATTTTTACAAACAATGAACCACGTTGTCTGTCCTATAAAAGAGTGAGATGAAAAAACAAAGACGAATTTTCGATGGTTTCCAGTCTAATTCCTTTCCTTCCTTTAAAGACACGCCTCATTTTCCGTACAAACAAGATGAATGTTGTTTTAAATGTTTAGAGCTCAGAAGAGAAATCTTTTCTAATTGTGTAGAGCGGTTGTTCGCCTCCCTTTCCCCGTCTCTTGCGCTGTTAGTAGGAATGTCCTAATTCTATCTAATTGTGCAGAGCCATCATTTCTGCACCCCGCCCCCACCTCTTGAACTATAAATAGCAACGTCGTTTGATTGGTGGATGAAAAGAACGGTACTCTCACTCTCTGTGACAGGTGCTCGCGCGGGGCTGAGGAAGGTATCAGATATTTTCCCTGTGGCAGTGATTTCTCTACCCTCTACCATCTAAGTTTTATTTCTACTGGTAAAACGCACATTTATTTGGCACCAATATTCCCTTTTTCATCATCATTATAGCCAACACAGTTTGCATACAGCGTGTGTCTGTCATGATTTTTTGCCGTTCAGAATGGTTTGAAACTGAAGGTAAACGTTTTGTGTTGAAAAAAAGATGTTTGATCTGTTCACGTAACCTCTCGCAACCTTAGAACTTTGAGGTCACGTGACCCTGTCTACTCAGAGACTTTGCACTCACATACCTCAAGTGCATTTCAAGTGGGAAACTAGGGCCAAAATTTAATCACTTAAAAAATCTAACTTCCTCTCCAGACGTTCGATTGTGATATTTTTTGCGCCGTATGATTGCAGTTTTTCTGCTCTTTCTGATGGTGACATTCATATTAAGATTTAGTGATATCTAGTTTTTGAGGTTCCTACATTCATCCATTTTAACGGAATGTAGGCCAATTGCATATTTTTTCTCTTGTGATACGTGGCTTTTTGATCCAAAGAGAATTCTTGTTATGGGCTATAGAGGAGACAGAAAACTCTTACTGCCCAAGTAATGAAGACTGGAATCCCCATGATGTTCATTGTGTTCGACAATACTAAGCCGAGCTTTCTAGAAGATCTCTGGTATCATACGTCAACTTACATATACGTCAGCGATGTACGTCATTTTCTCCGTTAATGGAACTGGCGTTCGCTTACCCATTTCTTACACTAGTCATGGTTACTTTTTAATTCTCATTGTTTTCCGTTTTCATATAGAATTACATAAAACATTCTGTATAATCAATGGATACCTCTGTCTGTCTGCCTGTCTGTCTACCTGTCTAACTATCTATCTGTGTGTGTGTGTGTGTGTGTGTGTGTGTGTGTGTGTGTGTGTGTGTGTGTTTTCGTCAGTGGGGGGTTTAGTAGGTGTGTTCTGCGCATGTTGGATCAGAACAGGCACCACTGAACACCACCGAAGTGAGCCGACGGCAGTGCAGTGTCTCCTCCGATGAGTTGCTTCTTCACGACTTGACATTGACTGCTCGCTGCGGATTGCCGGTGACGGGGTTGCGGCGGGCTGGGCTGGGCTGTGGCCGTGGACGGGGGCTCAGAATGAACGACGAGAGTACAATGCCACTGAAGTGGCACAGACGATGGGATAGCAAAATAAGAAAAGAAAAAAAAGAAAGAAAAAAAAAGAAAGAAAGAAAAAGAAAAGAAAGAAAGAAAGAAAAACTGAGGAAACATGAGATGATTCTGTGGAAATATTTTCCCGCAAACACAATCATTAACCTCACACCCAAACACCGCATCAATGTCCACCACCACTTTCAGCCCCGTAACAACGAGCACGGCAGGCACCTGAATTTTTTATGCAGCAGACTGTGAATCCACACAGTGGAGGAAGTATCCGATCAAACAGTCTTCCAAAACATGGTCGTTTATACCAGACATGCCCTCATCCATACGCCTGTCTCATTCAGTGAAGGACAGAGAAGATGAACCCCCTGTCGCTGGGATCGAAGGACAAACAAATCTGGGAGAACATTAAGAAAAGAGAGGAGGGGGGGTGGGGGGTGTTTAGTTACCGGCCAAGGACATAGTCCAAAGTACAGGATACACTTTTGTTTGTCATGTTCTTGGGAGGTAAGGAAACCCATTCTCTGTCTACAATTTTGCT
>CM031605.1:53495815-53500815 GCA_018398815.1 Conus ventricosus
CAGGAAAAGTACCCTCCTCCACCTATCTGCCTGCCTGTGTGTGTGTGTATTTGTCAATTAATTAATCCCTGTCATCCCCCCTATGCGCTGTGACATAAATCCGACCCCCTCCACTATCTGCCTGCCTGTGTGTGTATTTATCATTAATTCATCTGTCAGTCCTCCTCCACCTATCTGCCTGCCTGTGTGTGTATTTATCAATTAATTCATCTGTCAGTCCCTCCTCCACCTATCTGCCTGCCTGTGTGTGTATTTATCAATTATTCATCTGTCAGTCCCTCCTCCACCTATCTGCCTGCCTGTGTGTGTGTGTGTATTTGTCAATTAATTAATCCCTGTCAGTCCCTCCTCCACCTATCTGCCTGCCTGTGTGTATATTCGTCTAAAAGGTGGCAAGTTAAGCGCTTAAAACTGTTCTGAAACAAGTGATTGCATGTAATCACCGTTTCCCTGAAAACAGCGGCCTGGAAGCAACGGGCATGCGACAGATTGGTCGTTTGTCATGTAATTAGTGTGTCCTGATCCACCTCCACCTCTCTGTCTGCCTCTCTGTCTGCTTCTTTGTCTGTCTTAAAGGCGAAAAGATCAACGTTAGAACTATGATTTTTCTTCTCCAGTAGCAAGTGCATGTAATTCCT
This sequence comes from Conus ventricosus, assembly GCA_018398815.1. Classification (NCBI taxonomy): domain Eukaryota; kingdom Metazoa; phylum Mollusca; class Gastropoda; order Neogastropoda; family Conidae; genus Conus; species Conus ventricosus. The sequence continues at coordinate 53,496,454 of CM031605.1, forward strand.
GCCCCTCTCGAAGACAGGATTGAAAGTGGCGGACAGGAGACACTGTCAGTTAATTTACACTTTCCCAGTCCCTCCTCCACTTATCAACCTCCTTGTCTGTCTATCTGTCTGTCTAAAAGGGACATGATCAACATCTTTTTAATGCCCGTAACTCTGCTCCTCTTAAAGACAGGAATGCCACTCAGGAAATAAATGGAGTATAACAAAAAATAAGTCTACGCGCATACTAACAAACGATCTTCCCAGGACCAAGAGTGTGGATTCAGCAATGTAGATGGAGAATGAAAATGGGGGATGTATTTTGAAAATTCGTGAGCATGGACAGCTGAGCAAAAAGCAACAAAAACAGTTTCTTCCTCGGACTTGAAATCGCCAGTAGACATTCTCTGAACGACAGGAAATTCTGGTGACTCGCGGCAAAAAAAGAGGACTTGAACACCAGAAAGCTACAGGAATCAGTACGGAAAGAAATGAGATGAAAGTGGACGTCTAATGTTAAAAAAGGACAGACAGACGTAAAGAAGACGTAAAGATGGAGTACTGACGTATCGCAAGTAAACAGATGTATTTTGGCTAATAACTAAGCTTTGCACTGTCAGTCCCTGGAGTGAAGGCTGTGCGGTCCGAGGTGCATGACCATAAGTATTTGTTGTGACAAGAATCCAGTTCTCAACCCAGCAGTTGCGCTGAAGAAGTCGGCCGGATTGCCGACGAAAGCTACGCACACAGTGAGTAGCCTTCTTTAAACCGAAAATACAGATCACGCAATAATAGTTCAATACAATGCCTCAGAATGCAAAGCAGTACAATACAATGTAAGGCAATACAATGCATTGCAGTATAATGCAATGCAGCATAACACAGTGTTGGCCAATACAATCACTTGTGATGTCCTGTCTCCAGACTGAGTTGCCCAAAGTGCATGACAGTGAGTATTTGCTGTGACAATAATTGTCTGTTACACATGAAGTACAGCACAGCGCAATTCAAACTCATTACATGGCATTAGACTTTATGTGATACAATACAGAGTAACGAAATACAATACAAAACATGGCAATATAATGCAAAGCAGTACAATACACTGAAAACGCAATATATTGCTAAATACTCCAATGCAATACTATGTAACGCAATACAATGCAATGCATTGCGTTATAATGCAATGCAATACAACATAGTGTAACGCAGTACAAGTATCATAGTGCAATATAGTGCAACACAATGTAATGCAATGCAATGTATCACATTGCGCTATAATGCAATACAAAGCAGCACAAGTTAGTTCAGTGCAATGCAGCCTAGTAGCATAAGATAGTACACCACACACACACACACACACACACACACACACACACACACACACCCCAACACACACGCGCGCGCGCGCGCGCGCGCAAAACATCTGTCCATATTTCCTGAGAGGGGAGAAGGCAAGACACATATCGACAGACAGAAACAAGAGAACACACAAAAGGAAGACGTTAATGAAAGAAATCACAGCATCGAGTCAATATACCTTCCAGAGGTAATCGTACTCTGTTCCCCATCCCGTCACCCCACCACCCAACACCCATTGTCCTCTCTCTCTCTCTCTCTCTCTCTCTCTCTCTCTCTCTTCGTCTCTACTCTCTCTCCTCTCTCCTCCTGTCTCTCTCTCTCTCTATGTCTGTCCGTCTCTCTCGCTTACACACACACACACACACACACACACACACACACACCCGCGCGCACCGGCGCACCTGCGCTCGCACGCACACGTCTTGTTCTTTAAAGACGCGAAACGATCTTTCCGTATTCCCCCATCGCACTTCTTCGTTTGGTTGACATCGTGCAGTAATCAAGGTTCCACACAAAAAAGCACGAGACTGGAGATGCCAAAGGGAGAGCGCTTGTGTTTGTTTAGAACAGTCTGGGAACTCTTCATGTCTTTTTTCGAAGAAGGCCGCGTGTTTTACGTAACGGCTGCCGTTGACGTAAAGACAGAGTAGAAACCGCATTGTAGGCATGCTCTGTCGTCACACACTGGGGAACGCACCATCCGATCAGAAAGTCTGAAACAGTACTGTTGGTACTAGGCATGTACTTTGAATATGCAGGGAAGTAAATCAGTCTCAGACATGTTTCCGTTCCAGTCAGGATAAAGAAGATAATCACCGCCCCCATCAGTCACGGGGATCCATCTTGGAGAAGAAAACAAATGTGTTTTAAAACACACACACACACACACACACACACACACACACACACACAAGCAAGCGCCAACGTATCTAGTGAAGTATCAATTGTTCCAAAATGACGCACAATGCTCACAGCATGCACATCTACCAGCAGGTAACAGACATTCCAAACACACCACTGACATTCATCCTACTCAGCTTTCAAGAAAAAAAGAAAAAATTCTCCCCTTATCTCTTTCAAGGAGGAGGAGGAGGAGCAGGAGGGATCTCACCTACTCCGCGAGTCCAATTATGTACAGGGGTGAGCCACCTATTCTACAGGGGGTGAGCCACCTATTCTACAGGGGTGAGCCACCTATTCTACAGGGTGAGCCACCTATTCTACAGGGTGAGCCACCTATTCTACAAGTTCACAGAGCGCCTGCAACTCACAGACACGTAATTTGCTAGGATAGCAAAGTTAGTCCCCCAGGACTCAAATCATTCGTCTCACACACAGCAAGACGAACAGCTGAGCACTCACCAATCAATTGCCACCATCTATGAAACACAGCAGAAATCTACACTGGAAGAAAATGTCAGATTCTTTTTTTGTCCTCCAGCGTCCACTTTTTCCCACTTTTTTCTTCTGTTTTTTTTTCTTCATTTTTTTAACAGTGAGGGCTCCATCCTATTTTTTTCCACTTTCATTTTTTTTTCTTCTGAAACTGACTCCTACTCATCATGCATTGTCTGTGTGTTTTTAACTGATGGATATTCACTTGCTGATCTTAAAAATGTTTTGGCGTTTGATACCAAGCGTCTGGGTTTATTCGTGTACTAATGTGTGGTGCACTGACTCTTTCATGCTGCTATGTTTGCTCATATTATGCTTTTAATCAAATGAAATACTCTTTCGCACCTTCTCCCCTTACTCCCTTCCCCTCCCCCCACCCCCCACCCCCGCACACACATCCACTCGGTGTGTGTGTGTGTGTGTGTGTGTGTGTGTGTGTGTGTGTGTGTGTGTGTGTGTGTGTGTGCGTGCGTGCGTGCGTGCGTGCGTGCGTGCGTGCGTGCGTGCGTGCGTGTGTGTGAGAGAGAGAGAGAGAGAGAGAGAGAGAGAGAGAGAGAGAGAGAGAGAGAGAGAGAGAGAACAGTGAAGGCAGATACAGTTATCTAAACACACATGTAACATTATCGGTCTCGCTTCATAACAAAATCTCACTGACACTCCATTTTCCATCATCAACAAGACAAACGTAGCTTTGCTTTCAAGAAGAAAAACACTGTGGTTCATGACACACTGGGAAACACCATCCAATCAGAAAGTTTTCCACACAGTACCCGTCAGTGTCAGACATGTACTTTGGATATCAAGGGAAGTCAATCAGACTCGGACATTATTCCGTTCAAGTCAAGACAAACAGGATTAACCAACACCTCTGTGCTGTCAAGAGTGACCCGCCTCCGAGAAGAAACCAGATTTGTACCGCCTCGTTCCAAATCATTGTCAAACTCATCAAAATGGTGCGCACTAATTTCCCGGTCGCCTAATGTATTTCATTAGTATTGACAGTTTCTCGTAGCTTCTGATGGTAAAAAACGCGCTGAAAAAGGAAAAATAACACACGCGCTTGCATACACACACACACACACACACACACACACACACACACACACACACACAACACACACACATATTGCCTTGATTATCTGAAGAATATTCATCGAAAGCTCCCATTTGGACAGCTAAGAACCTGTAGCACTTTTGTTATCGCTTTCTTTCTAATAACAGCGGAATGTTGAGAAAGAAATCAATCCGTTAGGACGGTCCTGTATGATATACGTGACCTTTCTACACTAGGTCTTTCAAATACATTTCTGTGTCGATTCCAGATCATTCCATCCAAAGGACAGTCTGCGAGTGAAACGGGCTGACAAGATCTGAAATCAATCATATACCACCATTCCTGCTTTGGAGAAATAAGTTGAATTCTATTCCGTTGACGTCTGCACATTGAAAATCCATTTTCATGAAAGAGCGAGCGCAAGACTAGCAAAATGTTGAGGAAAATGTCAAAAAGGCATTCATTGGAAAGACACTATTTCTATCGCGGAGGGACACAGTTTATACAATGCTCGACTCTACATTTTGACTACCCCCCCCCCCCCCCCCCCCCCCCCCCATGCGAGCCAACCG
>CM031605.1:53505815-53523315 GCA_018398815.1 Conus ventricosus
CCTGTACCTGTTATACTTACAGGTATGTACTTTGCTAGCACAGGGAAGAAAATGAGACCTCAGGTCCCGTGTTCACCTGGTCAATGACAGCTAGATGAATCTTTGACTTGTTACTGTACAGAGAGAGTTACGAGCTGTGCAATACGAAAGAAAATGTAGCAACAAAACAAGGCATAAGGTAAAAGCAAATAAACAAAAGCAGATTGTGGTGGTTGGGGAATTTTCCAGTTACCCACCACTCTTAGCCAGTAAAAAAAAAAAACATTTTAAGCAAAAAGAAAAAAAAACTGCGTTGAATTTTTTTTAATCATAATCAATACAGTTTCAAAACGGAGTGACTGAGGGCGGAGAACGAAACAAAATTTAGAAAGAGAGGGGGTTAGTTCCCGCCAAGGACATTGACTAACAAAGCACAAGACAAGACACAATGAATTTCGACCTCTTGGGTCTTCTTCAGGAAAAAAAAAAAAAAAAAAAAAAAAACCCACAGATCACATTTAACATTTAGGACAGTACAAAAAAAGAACGAAGAGTGACTTATCTGTCCATGTGTTCAGAAAGAAAAGGCCGCCAGACGGAAACGACAGAGGGGATTATGGGAGAGGAAAAGGAGGGGGTGGGTGGGTGGAGGGGAGGAGCGAAACGATGGGGTTTGTAGGTTGTGCAGCTGGTTTAGTGGAGTGGTATGATATATTGGTGACGGTTGGGGTTAAGGTGGATTGATAATAGTGATAAGTGGGGGGATATATATATATATTATAATATAGAGAGAGAGAGAGAGAGAGAGAGAGAGATAGATATAAATAAAAATAAATTGATAATGGGATATTTTATATATATTATATATTTAGATTAGATAATAGATAGTAGATAGATAGATAGATAGATAGATGATAGATAGATAGATATAATAAAAATAAATTGATAATATGATATTGATAATATTTTATTGTATTATCAATCTACTTTATTTTATATATATATATATATATATATATATATATATATATATATATATATATATATATATATATATATATATATAATTAATATAATCCCCCCCCCCCCCCCCACTTATCACTATTATCAGAGCGACCCAGATTACAGTTTCTAATGAACACATGCATTTGGGAGATAAAACTGGTTGTTGGGTTTTTTTTTCTTTAGCATCTTATCGCTTTGATATATGTCATGTACATATGTACTGACGTATGTGCGCGCACGCGCGCGCGTGCACACACACACACACACACACACACACACACACACACACACACACACACAACACACACACACACGCACACACACGCACGCACGCACGCACGCACGCACGCGCGCGCGTGTATCTACTCACAAATTGCCTTGATCATCTCAAAATATTTACTGAGATCTCCCGCTTGGATGGCGAAGAACTTTTTGCAATCTTTTATTACTGCTTCTTTAATAACAGTTGAATATTAGGAGAACGTGAATCCGTTCTGATGGTCCTGTATTGTTTACTTGACATTTTCACAGTAGGCTCTTCAAATACATTTCTGCCTCGATTCGAAATCATTCCAAGCAAGGTAAAGTCTGCAGTGAGGCACGATCTTATAACAAGATGTGAAATCAATTATATACCACCATTCCTACCTTCGAGAGAGTTGCGTGGAACTTGATTCCGTGGGTGTCTTCACATAAAATCCATGTTCATGAAAGAGCCAACACAAAACTAGCGCAAAGCTGGGCAAAACGTTTCAAAGGTATTCAGTTGAAAGAATCGCTAGTTCTGTCCCAAGGTCAAGTATAAATGCATTTACTTACTTACTTAGACTTAAATGCTCCCGCGTCTTGCGACGCATGAAGCAGTGAAGGCGCTCCACTGTGCACGGTCCTCAGCCAGTCTGCTGGTGTCACTCCATCCTCTGTCAACAGGTCTGAGGTTTCTCTCCACTGTCTGTCGCCAGCTCATCCTGGGTGTCCTCTTTTACTCTGGCCTGCTGGGGTCCATTTAATGGCCTGGTTAGCAGGTCTTGAAGAGGGCAGTCTCAAGACATGATCCAGCCAGCAGAGGCGCCGTCTGCAGATGATAGTTGACACGGGGAAATGTTTTGACCTCTCCCTGACCTCTTCATTTGGTATAACGTCTGGCCATTTGATGCTCAAGATCCTACGTAGGCACTTAGTGTCAAAAGCGTCGAGTTTGTCTCCTTCAGTTGCCAGGTTTCACAGCCATATAGCAGCATTGAAATCACACTGGAGTAATAAAATTTCAATTAGATTCCAAGGGGGAGTTTCTTGCTGTTCCATATCTTGTCCAGCTGACTGAATGCTGATGTTGCCTTCACAATACGACACTTCAGTTCATGCATTTGACATATTCTAATTCAGATAATGTACCATTCGAACGGACCATGACATGCTTACAATTATGTCCTGATGCTACTGAATGTATCACACTATTTTGTTTCTGCGCGTGTAGATTGCAGTCTGCATTAATTTGCTGGTGAATATTGCCTGCTATTTGTTGGTTATTGGTTGATTCAGTTTTTCATTGTCAGTTCTGCATTGATGATTTTTTAGAATCTAACCGTATTATTGCATAGTTAGTAAATCAATACTTATCAATACAATAAACAAACAAAGAAAAAGATAAAAACAAAGCAGTGGGGGAAAGGAGTAGAGAAAGGTGACGGACGGAAAAGGAGGAGGGGGCGCAGAGTGGACGAAGGTATATCGGTAAGGTTTCCGAATGGGGAAGTGGAAAAGAGTGGAAGAAGGTATATCGGTAAGGTTTCCGGAATGGGGAAGTGGAAAAGAGTGGAAGAAGGTATATCGGTAAGGTTTCCGGAATGGGGAAGTGGAAAAGAGTGGACGAAGGTATATCGGTAAGGTTTCCGGAATGGGGAAGTGGAAAAGAGTGGAAGAAGGTATATCGGTAAGGTTTCCGGAATGGGGAAGTGGAAAAGAGTGGACGAAGGTATATCGGTAAGGTTTCCGGAATGGGGAAGTGGAAAAGAGTGGAAGAAGGTATATCGGTAAGGTTTCCGGAATGGGGAAGTGGAAAAGAGTGGAAGAAGGTATATCGGTAAGGTTTCCGGAATGGGGAAGTGGAAAAGAGTGGAAGAAGGTATATCGGTAAGGTTTCCGGAATGGGGAAGTGGAAAAGAGTGGAAGAAGGTATATCGGTAAGGTTTCCGGAATGGGGAAGTGGAAAAGAGTGGAAGAAGGTATATCGGTAAGGTTTCCGGAATGGGGAAGTGGAAAAGAGTGGAAGAAGGTATATCGGTAAGGTTTCCGGAATGGGGAAGTGGAAAAGAGTGGACGAAGGTATATCGGTAAGGTTTCCGGAATGGGGAAGTGGAAAAGAGTGGAGAAGGTATATCGGTAAGGTTTCCGGAATGGGGAAGTGGAAAAGAGTGGAAGAAGGTATATCGGTAAGGTTTCCGGAATGGGGAAGTAGAAAAGAGTGGAAGAAGGTATATCGGTAAGGTTTCCGGAATGGGGAAGTGGAAAAGAGTGGAAGAAGGTATATCGGTAAGGTTTCCGGAATGGGGAAGTGGAAAAGAGTGGAAGAAGGTATATAGGTAAGGTTTCCGGAATGGGGAAGTGGAAAAGAAACGACACGTTCTACTGATTCAGCTGAACACGCTTTAAGTATGCATGCCTCGCAACTTCCATCCTGTTACTCTATTAACTCCACGTCATTAGCAGCTGTTACGTCAAGAACTGGGCCTTCTTAAACACTGACGTGAAGAGTCTGCAGGCCGTTTCAACCAAACGCGCTGCAAGAGTTTTACCTTAGGCGCTCTCAAACAACTATAAAAGTAGGATCGGAAAAAATGGAAAGATCGGTTGGCCCGTTTATACAACAATACGTGCGTGCGTGCGTGCGTGCGTGCATGTGTGTGTGTGTGTGTGTGTGTGTGTGTGTGTGTGTGTGTGTGTGTGTGTGTGTGTTTGTAGTGGATGGGAACAGAGGGGAAAGAGAAGGGGGGGGGGGGGAGTGGATAGACATGGTGATGTGGAAGATAGTGGGGTTATTTCTGGGTAGAATGTTGACTTGTTGCACTCCATGCTACGACAGGGTTTCTTTCATCTATGTTTTCTTTTGCATGTTTATTTTTCTCTGTCTGTCTGTCTGTCTCTGTCTCTGTCTCTCTCTCTCTCTCTCTCTCTCTCTCTCTCTCTCTCTCTCTCTCTCTCTCTCTTCATACAAGCGTGGTGTGTGTGTGTGTGTGTGTGTGTGTGTGTGTGTGTGTGTGTGTGTGTGTGTGTGTGTATGTGTGGGCGGCGTGCGTGCGTGCGTGCGTGTGTGTGTGTGTGTGTGTGTGTGTGTGTGTGTGTGTGTGTGTGTGTGTGTGTGTGTGTGTGAGTGTGTGTGTGACCGTGAACTTCAACAGAATCCACAGTGAAAAAACCCGCAAGATTATAGGAGATGAATGTTGGGGTATATTCCATGCTGACACAAACATCAACCTTAAAAAGACTATCTACGCACATGATATACGTCCATTCCTCACAGCCCATAACAACAAACACGTGCCAACACTTTTCAGTCACAAGACAAGAACATTTTATTTCAGTGACCTGTACAACCTCTAGCACTGACTGGAAAGAACTGTTCGATCAGACAGCTCTCCTGATAATGACCGTCACTGCCAGACATGTGTTGTACGGATATAGAGAAGTGAATCAATACCAGTCCTCTTGCTTTCTTTCCCAAACGCACGCGTGCATCTACGCACACACACCCCCTCCTCCCCACCCCCCACCTCCCCCACACACACACACAACACACACACACACACACAGCGCGCGCGCGCTCACTGACTGACCGACTCACTCACTCATTCACAACACATACATATTCACACACGCGCGCGCCACACACATACGCACGCACACACTCACACACTCGCATGTGCGCGCCACACACACCACACACAACACACACACACACTCGCGCGCATGCATACTAGAATACGTACTCAAATATATCCCAAAATATGTCAAAGCCAGAAGCCATCACTAACACTGCTTTCGAGAAAGAAATGTCACCATTCCTGCACCAATGAAGTCACATAGTAGGCAGTGCCCTAGCTACGCATCAGTCCCTTACAGAGCACAGATAATCCCAAACATCACTAATACCACCAACCTCAATGTCCAACCAACAATCTGTCCCCCAGCCTCTCTCCTGGCAGCAGAGAGAGGGAAGAACTCTCTCATACCCCACGTACCTATCATGTACTTGGGAACTCCATCCATTCTTTAAGTCCTGCACGAAATACCAGTCACCCGGAGGGTTGTACTTTGCCATTGTAAGAAAGTGAATGGGACCTACAGGTCGTATACATTCTGATCAGTAATAAGCGTACTCAGTGCTTGCTGTCGAGAGATATTGGCGTTGGAGTGGAAAAGAATACACATAAGAGAAATAAGGGGTCGAGAATTATGAGATGGCGTTAGGATGACGTTCTTTTCAGACACAGCTATCACCCTAACACACACACACACAACTTCAACACACCATTACCATCCATCACACTCATCTCCAAACCCTTTCTCAAGCTGAGCATTAGCTCACCATAAACACCACAGGGAATCCCACCCTTTCTTCCTCAACGAGAAACTCTGTGTGCATTGTCACATACCAGGGCAGAGCCATCCAATCAGAAAGTTCTTCCTCTGTCCAGACAGCAGCCATTAGTGGCAGACATGTTCTTAGCAAACATGGGGAGGTAAATCAGCTTTAACGTTCCTTTATTCATTCAGCCCACGACGACGACCAGAATGAACCATGGCAGCCAGTGGGTCCCAGTGTTGGAGAAGAGAGAGGACATGCACGGGGGAATGGAGAGGTTTGACAGTGACTGATTGTCATGAATGTCCCCAGCATTCCGTTTTGCATAACAAAAGTTTAATATTTCATTTGAAGACTGTGTTTCCACTGACTAATACTGAATTATCGTTGCAACAAAATTATGCTAAACGCAGGCAGAGGCCTATATACAGAGGCTGACGCATATTCCCATGCACATGTGTATGCATAGATACACTCATAAAGACCTACAATACACATCCTTACACATGTTGCTTTATGTGTTCACACATATAAACAAACGCGCGCGTGCGCTCACGCGCGCGCGCTTGTGCACTATGTACGCACACGCACGTAAGTCCGTCAAAAAATGTCACTGACAAACACGCACAGTTTAATATTGCTTTGCATGACGAAACATCATGACTCCTTTATTAATGATCCCAAATCACAGACTATCCCAGACCACTAACAGGCCACAGTCAATCGTCACACACCACTGACATCCGTTATACTCAACTTGTGACCGAGAACATCCTTCCTCTGATGTGTTTTCTAGTTCCATATAAAAGGTGAGGATTCTCTCAAATACTACGAGCCCTGTCTTGCAGGGGGGAAGCAGTTCGTTCCAAAAGGCCTCCACAGAGTGAACGTCTCACAGATACACACTTTTCCACTGAACGATAGCAAATCAGACTTGAAGCCTTTATTCATCCCCCTCCGAAAGGCCGAGATGAACTCAGAAGTACTGACTGTCGAAGGGTACAGTCTGTAAAGTTCAACAGAATGTTGAAGTGCAACTTTATGGGAGATTGTTCTTGAGGCCTATTCCATGCAGACACAATGATCAACCTTTAGAAGACTATCTACGCACATAACATACATCCGTTCCTCCCACCCCGTAACAACAAACGCCTGCCAACACTTTTTTTTAACACAGGACAGGAACATTTTATCTGAATGACCTGCACAAGCACTAACACAAATTAGGGAGAGCAGTCCAATCAGACAGTCCTCCAGACAATAACCGTCACTGCCCGACATGAGCTGAGCAAACAGGGAGAAGTAAATCCATTCCAGTCCTCTTCAATTCATTCTGGTCAGGGTAAACAAGATGAATGGCTGTCGATGACAGTCAAGAAACACCCGTTTGGAGACACTGATCAGCAAACACACGAGGGACACTGAACGGCGTCGTAAGTTTTGGGGCACCGATTTCCTTTGACATATTTCCCTCACTTTCACTCTCTTATCTTTTCGATGTCTACATTGAAAGAGATATATGTCTACGTCTGTCTGTCTATCTTTCTATTTCTCTCTCTCCTCTCTCTCTCTCTCTCTCTCTCTCTCTCTCTCTTTCTTGTTTGTCAATCTGTATGCATGTATAGATATATAGATACATACATACATACATACATACACACATACATACATACATACATACTTATATACATACATACATAGATTATGCTGAACAATTATGTAATGGGGAAATCAAGTGCAGGCTAGCAATTCTTCCGTCAGTACACTTAAGACCTGGCAAAGATTTCTTTTTTTAAAAGCAAAAAAGGCGGATGTGGGAAGGGAGGGGTGGACGGATATGAAGAACATGAGAACATAAAATTAGGGATATATATATATATATATATATATATATATATATATATAATTATAAACAAAGCTTGCTCTTATGTCTTAGATTGAAGAAATAGGGGGAGATACGCATTCATATCTGCAGTGGTAGATGATTCTGCCTTAACTAACAGTATGTGCATGAGTGGGTGAATGGGGAAAAATTGCTTCTCAAAATGAGCCTTCAGCAAGCTTATATTCTCCAAGAGGGAGACATCCTCCAATAGGGAGGGAAACTCACTAACATATAACTCCTGGTCATATACCGATATTTCGAAACTTGGTGGTTTCTCCTCAGTGACCGCGGAAAGTGGTAATTTGACTCCTCTGCCTTTTCAGTTTTAAGAAGATGCAATCCCAGAAAAGTTGGTGTGCAATTACCGTAGTATGTTTGTTGATTTTCAAAAAACCAACCAAAGTTGCCATCTAAGAAGCAAAAGAAAATCATAAAAGAGCAAAACAAACTACATTTTCTTGTGAAAAATAGAAAATATAAAACGATATCCTCTAAGACACAAGTGCTGAGGGCTAGTCTTGGAATGAATCCGCAAGGACTAAAATACAACAAACTAATAAATTCCAAGGATAAGTACCGCACCGTTCCAGCAACTTACAGAGCAGCTTGGTGTTGCAATGACTGCAAGAAATATTGAATTATAAACAAAGCTTGCTCTTATGTCTTAGATTGAAGAAATAGGGGGAGATACGCATTCATATCTGCAGTGGTAGATGATTCTGCCTAACTAACAGTATGTGCATGAGTGGGTGAATGGGGAAAAATGCTCTCAAAATGAGCCTTCAGCAAGCTTATATTCTCCAAGAGGGAGACATCCTCCAATAGGAGGGAAACTCACTAACATATAACTCCTGGTCATATACCGATATTTCGAAACTTGGTGGTTTCTCCTCAGTGACCGCGGAAAGTGGTAATTTGACTCTCTGCCTTTTCAGTTTTAAGAAGAATGCAATCCCAGAAAAGGTTGGTGTGCAATACCGTAGTATGTTTGTTGAGTTGCGGTACTTATCCTTGGAATTTATTAGTTTGTTGTATTTTAGTCCCTTGCGGATTCATTCCAAGAACTAGCCCTCAGCACTTGTGTCTTAGAGGATATCGTTTTATATTTTCTATTTTTCACAAGAAAATGTAGTTTGTTTTTGCTCTTTTATGATTTTCTTTTGCTTCTTAGATGGCACCTTTGGTTGGTTTTTGAAAACTCAACAAACATACTACGGTATTGCACACCAACCTTTTCTGGGATTGCATTCTTCTTAAAACTGAAAAGGCAGAGGAGTCAAATTACCACTTTCCGCGGTCACTGAGGAGAAACCACCAAGTTTCGAAATATCGGTATATGACCAGGAGTTATATGTTAGTGAGTTTCCCTCCCTATTGGAGGATGTCTCCCTCTTGGAGAATATAAGCTTGCTGAAGCTCATTTTGAGAAGCATTTTTCCCCATTCACCCACTCATGCACATACTGTTAGTTAGGCAGAATCATCTACCACTGCAGATATGAATGCGTATCTCCCCTATTTCTTCAATCTAAGACATAAGAGCAAGCTTTGTTTATAATTCAATATTTCTTGCAGTCATTGCAACACCAAGCTGCTCTGTAAGTTGCTGGAACGGTGCGGTACTTATCCTTGGAATTTATTAGTTTGTTGTTATATATATATATATATATATATATATATATATATATATGTTTAAACCCTTCACTAGCAGCATATGGGAACCGTCGTTATTCATCTTGAAGACAGATCTATTCACATTGCCGGCTCCAAGGTATTTCGTCCGCTGGATCGGACTCATCAGGAGACACGGATATATATATATATATATATATATATATATATATATATATATATTGATTGATTGATAGATTGATTGATAGTCAGAATAATTTGTGATACCTATGTGAGCATAAGACAATGAAGGTCCCGTGAGGAAGGCGAGGTGTGCTCGCCAAAAATTTGGGATAACGAAGAGCCAACTTGTTCTTTGTGTACATTGTTCTCTCTCTCTCTCTCTCTCTCTCTCTCTCGCATTCGCATTCGCATTCTCTCTCTCTTTCAGAAATATATATCCCAATATTCACACACACGCACAGACAAGCATATCCATTATTACACCCGAGCAAAGCAAGCGCCAGCGCAACACACACACACACGCACGCCCCCCCCCCCCCCCCCCCCCACACACACACACACACGCACACACGCACACGCGCACACACACACACACACACACACACACACACACACACACACAAGCACTGGACGAAAGCACGAAAACACACAGACACACACGCACGCACGCACGCACGCACGCACACACACGTATTCTCGTAAGCTGTAACGCAGAAAATATCAATAACACTACTTCGAACAAAGACTTTTGGCAGTTTTTGGAGGCGATGGGGAGAGAGAGAGAGAGAGAGAGAGAGAGAGAGAGAGAGAGAGAGAGAGGGGGACGGGGTGGGGGAGGAGGGGTGGAGTGGAGGGCGCTTGGGGTGGGGAAAGAGTTGGGATATGGGCAGGTGGGGGAGGGGGGAGGGCAGAGGGGGGGGGGGGTGAGGGGAGAGTGGAATGCAAATTTCCGAAAGCTCTTCCCATGCTTTTTTTTTTCTTCTTCAAACCCTGTGCTATATACACAGAGAATCCTCAAACACAATTTCATTCATTGCTGTTGTTTACAGTCCAGTCGACCTCTGAGGACCACAATCAGAAATGACGATTCACTTATCGGAGAACGTTTCCAAAGAATTCAACCGATGATGTCAAGGGAATTAATCCAACACAATCATCATCTGGTTTGCCATCTAAAAAAAAAAAAAAAAAAAAAAAAGACTTTTGTCACTGTCCTGTATCAATGTTGCCATTCAAACAATAATACCCCAGACAGACACAGCTTATACACAGAGTTCCAACAGTCCAAACACACCACTGACACCCATCATTTCCAACTTCCGACTACTGGTAATCTCTCCCTCAATCAGTCTCCTAGCTGTAAGGAAGAGTGGAGAAAATGTTTCGCACACCACTGGTCTATCCTACACAGGGCAATGCCATCCTCTCTTCAAGTTGTCTACAATGAGGCCGGTTATACGGAGACTCGTACAGTGCTAATACAAGAGAGTAAATCATGTGTGCGGCTCTTATTCCTTTAGCTCTCAGTAACAGCCACGATCGCGGAGAAGTTGCTGTTGGAGGTCACCGTCCCTGAAGTGAAAAAGAACACCCAGTGGGGAACCGGGGGGTGAGGAATTATGTGATGATGGCTGTATAATGTTCCAGGCAAACACAGTTATCGTCCTGAAGCAGACATCCTAAACACGGTATTAACATTCATCACGCTCATCTTCAGACAAAGCCTCTTCCTTGAGCGGGGCTGAATATCTCCGTCCTTCAGCTTGGCGTTATTAATGTCAAACATTTCATTCGTGGAACTGTTTCCACATACATAGACAGAATATCGATGCGATAAACCTATGCACGGACACATATACAGAGGCAAGTGTATACTCGCATGCTGATGTACATGCACATGCACTCTAGACACACACACACACACACACACACACACACACACACACACACAAATATATATATATATATATATATATATATATATATATATATATATATATATATATATATATATAATAAATATAAAACAGTCAAAGTAGATAAAAATCCAAACAAACAAGATAAAAATATCCCAAATTTTCGGCTTTATTTGCCTTCGTCAGGGGTACAGACTGTGACAGTAAAAAGCTCGCATATATATATATATATATATATATATATATATATATATATATATATATATATATATATATATACTGGTATAAGCGTTCACATGATTCAGGCGCACGCGCGCGCGCGCGCACACACACACACACACACACACACACACACACACACACACACACGCACGCACGCGCACACACACACACACACACACACACACACACACACACACACACACACACACACACACACGCATGCACGCACGCACGCACGCACGCAAAGGCATGCATGCTTACACACACAAGACGGGAACATTCTTTAATACTGACCTGTACAAGTTCTAATACAAATTGGAGAGAACTATTCTATCAGACAGTCCTCCAGACAATGGCCGTATCTGCCAGACATGTGCTTAGCAAATAGAGAGAAGTAAATCAGTCCCTGTCCTCTTGTGTTCATTCCTGTCGGCACATGCAAGATGAACCACTGTCTGCTTGCAATGAAGGACGATCCATCTCGCAGAACCTTGCAGAATGAACAAACACACTGAGGAAATAAAACGGGTCGTAGACTCTCTTTTCTGTGTAGTGACCTCCATTGATATATTTCTTTTCTCCAGTCTCAATCTAATAAGTTTGTCGAAGTCTCCAGCAAAGATGTTTATCTGTTCAGAAACATGAATCCAAATACGCACACAGATGAGAACGCAAGCATGCACACACACACACACACACACACACACACACACACACACACACACACACACACACACACACACACACACACACACATACACACACACACACACACACACACACACACACACACACACACACACACACACACATGGGCATTCTCACGTGCATATACAAACGTTTCCTCACATATGTTAACGTCAGAACTCATCAATAACACCCAGAACTCATCAATAACATTGTTTTGAAGGAACAAATGTCACAATTCCTGCATCAACGAATTCACGTGACAGGCACCGCTCCACGCAGACATAACATACCAAACAGAGCACCAACAGTCCAAACACACCACTGATAATTATCCATCAGTCCCAACTCCGGACTCGTTCCTGATCTGTATTCTGGCCGCAAAGCAGACGGGAGAAACCTCTTGCATTCCATGTGTCCCTTCGTGTACAGAACAAAGCCATCCATTCTTCCTATGCTCCACAAAATTCCCGTCACCCAAACCGCCTGTGGCTAATATAAGAAAGTAAATCAGTCATACAGCTCTTATTATTCATTCAGCTCAGTACAAACGAAATCACTGAGTATGTGCTATCAAGGGCTACTGTCGGCGACTTGGAAAAGAATGCAAGGGCTAGGGGTGAAGTTATGAGGTACTGGTTGGATGATACTTCAGCAGACGCAGTTATCATCCTCAAGCAGACAACCTAAGCACACTCTTATCATCCATCATACTCATCTCCAAACACGTCCTCAAACTGGTCGTTTGCTTACCATAAACACTGCACTGAATCCCACACTTTCCCCCAATACCTGACACTCTGTGTGCTCTGTCCGACACTGGAGAGACGGCCATCCAATCAGAATGTTTCTCCTCCATCCCAACAGTAGCCGTTACTGGCAGACATGTTCTTAGCAAACATGGGAAGGACACCAACTTCAATTTTCCCTTATTCATTCAGGCCATGACGGAGAAGATTAAGCTCAGCAGCCAATGTCTTCCATTCTTGGAGAAGAGAAAGAATATGCATGAGGGAATTGAAAGTTTCGACAGTGATGGATTTTCATGAATATCTCCGTCCTCCAGATTTCCATACCAAATGTCCAATATTTTCAATTTCAGATTTATATCCACGAACATGTACAGAAATATTGATGCAACAAACCTACGTTACACCCATGCACAAGCACACAGACAGAGACAACCGCATACGTATATGCATACTTACACTCATAAAGACCTACAATACACACACCTACAAAAATTGGCATGTGCGTTCACAACACACACACACACACACACACACACACACACACACACACACACACACACTGACTGACTGACTGACTGACTGAAACCAATTTATTGTCAGATTAACTCAAGCTTGTACTGACTCACACACACACACACACACAACACACACACACACACACACACACACACACACACACACACACACACTGACTGACTGACTGACTGAAACCAATTTATTGTCAGATTAACTCAAGGTTGTACTGACATTTAAGAAAACATTGTGAACAGAATATGAACGTTTTTCATTCAAAGCAAAGAAGCATAATTAACACACAAAAATACGTGCGCACACATACACGTACACACACACGTACACACATACACACACACACACACACACACACACACACACACACACACACACACACACACACACACACACACGCACAAACACACGCACTTACATAAATACACAAATACACACATCTCAATACAAACACACCCATACCCTCACATATACTCAAACTTACACACTCGCCCACACAGACATACACACGCCCCACACACACGCGCGCCCACACACACACACACACACACACACACACACACACACACACACACACACACACACACACACACACACACACATGCGTGTAGACACATAAGTATACCTTCAAACATACACCCACAAATGAGCATCAGCATGATTGCTTTAGTTAAGAAAAATGCCATTGTTCCTGTTACGGTGCTCTGAAGTGACTGCAAATACTATAGACAAAACACAGCTTCTTGTACCAACAAAGCACAGACAATCCTAACCACCACTATCATCCATCATACTCAACTCCGCGACCTATAATCGCTTCCCTCGATCTGTCTGCTGGTGTGAGTCGCTAAAGAAAAGAGGAATTCGGTTCTGGCTGTAAAAAAGAAAGGAGGAGACCTCTCTCACAAACTACGAACCATGTCATGTACAAGAGAACGCCATTTATTCCTCTCACTCCCCCACGGAGTAGCTGCTTCTCACAGACATGTGCTTTGCTGGTATAAGAAAGAAAGTCAGACATTCAGCTCTCATTTAGTCAGCTTAGTGACAGCAAGAGAAATCGCTGAGTACTTGCTGTCGAGGTTTATTGTCTGTAAAGTGGTACAGTGGAGAAACAAGCCGTAGCAGAAGAGAGAAAAAAGGAACTGTCGGTGTGTGGATAGTCCTAGCAGACATAATTATCACCCTCATACAGACAGCCTAAAAACGCTGTTCACATCCATCACACTTCCTCAAACTGGGTGTTTGTTCACCGTAAATATGACAAGAAACCCCACACCTCCTCCTACCCTAACAGAAAGCTTTATGTGCTCTGTCACACCCTGAAGAAAGACATCCCATCACACAAAGTTCTTCCTCTGTCCAGACAGGAACTGTTATTCGCAGACAAGTTCTTAACATGGGGAGATAAATCAACTTCAGTGTTCTTCTATTCGTTGAGGTCAGGGCGAACAAGATGAATCAATGCACAAGGGCTTCCAGTCATTGAAAAGAGAAAGAGTACGCACTGGGAGGGGGAGGGGGGGGGGGAGTCGCAAGTTCGGCAGAGATTAATTCTCCGTCCCCGTCCTTCAGTTTTTCATTACAAATGTTTAAGACAGATATTTTAAGCAGACTCCGCCGAGATTTCCTGACCCCTGTGATAACTGTACCTAACACAGAGGGACAGGTACATATATTCAGGCACAGAGAGAGAGAGAGAGAGAGAGAGAGAGAGAGAGAGAGAGAGAGAGGGAAGGGAGGGAGAGAGAGAGAGAGAGAGAAAGAAAGGGAGAGAGAGAAAGGGAGGGAGAGAGAGACAGAGAAGAGAGAGAGAGAGAGAGAGAGAGAGAGAGAGGAGAGAGAGAGGAGAGAGAGAGAGAGAGAGACGCACGCAAGCGCATGCACACTTACACAGTCTATACACATACGCACCCGCGCGCCTGCACGCTCACGCACGTGTGCACGCATACACGCACGAACGGACACACAAAGTTAAATGCGTAAGTGCATTCTGGACGCAATGAATTATGTAGCAGCAGCATTTTGATTTTTATATGTTGGTGCTACAACCACAACAGCATTCAGTATTCACATGCGAATGTTAATGTGACTACAGCATTTATGAATTGACATTCAGATGACCAAAGCATTTTGATATTCTGCATCACTGTTCAGAAAAAAAGTTCATTATTCTAGTCATACAACCATAGTTGTCCACTGAAGACAGACAACATGAAAACCTTGACACCCATCATAATTAGCTCTCAAGAACAGTTCTCACTTGGGATGTTTTTTGCACCCTACTCAAGACAGAAAAAAACATCTTCCTAAATATACCATTACGCGTTTCAACCTTATGGTTGAGAAGGATAGTTCAATCCCAATGGCAAAAGTATTGTCTCTGTCCATACGTTTAGAATGGGGTATTGAGTCAGTTTCGAGCCGTCCGTTCCAAACCCTGCAGGACATTTTTCAAACGGACGAAGCCTATCCACATCCAATGAACGTGCATTCTGGATGCAATGGATTACGTAGCCGCAGTACTTCGTTTTCTATCCAAATAGGCAACGCAATCCCCATCTAATGAATAACTGAAAACGGTCCCCGGAATGCATTACAGCCTGCAAAGGTCCCAAACCTGAAACACACAGGCATCAAGGTGCCTTGAAACGGGTATAGTGGCTTCCCCAAACATACAGTCTATAATCACTCTTTAAGGGCCGCTGGAAACGGATATAGGATATGGCGGCTGTCTCATAGTCTGACGCCATTGAACACCTCCCTAGAGCCTTTGAAAGCTGGTAGACGACATAGTGTCTGTCCCTCAACCTTCAGACTATTAGCAATTATATATATATATATTGGGTATTTATATAACGCCTATCCTCGGTCACAGACCAAGCTCTAAGCGCTTTACAATAAACCCACTACCTCACTCACTCAACGGGCTGCCTACCCAGGTAGAGCCGGCCGAAGAGCAGCCTACTGGTGCTCATTCAGTCGTTTCCCGTACCATTCAAATATCAGTCACTCATTTTCACTTATCTCATTTATTCCTCCAGTTTCTCACATAGTATGCATACGATGTTTTATACATGTCCTCCACTTCCACCGGCACACGACGGCACACGATAACAGTAAGTGACATTTTTTGTGGCTTGGTAAGAAATACCAGGCGGCTATCTTTACTTTACATCAATTATTAAGATCCCTGGAAACGGAATTAGAATACAGTGGTCAGCTCATAGCCAAAAGCCAATAAACAACTCCCTAGGGCCTTTGGAAGCTGGTGCACGATATAGTGTCTGTCCCACAAGACACGACCGTTAAGGGTACTGGAAATGGAATACGATGTTGAGGTCGTATCCGAATCTAGATCCTACTAAACACTTGTTAGGATTCTTAAAAAATGGCATAGGTAATGGCAGTCTCCCAAGCTACAAATAAGTTGCCTTCTTTGCTCAGTGGCAGAGTACAGTCGCGAGTTTGAATTTTTCCCGCGTCCAGCACGAAAAAACGATAGTTTCTCTCCCCTGTTCGATGTCTTGTCGTTCTGGTAATGTCAGTATAATGTTTAACAGTCCCAACCGCACAACGTTGGGAAAGTTATGACAGTGTTCCATGTTAAACCTGGATGTAATCATTCTGCGAATGGATACGAAAAGCTTCAGCAAGAAGTGAGAGAACGTGTAACAGAGCTCTGTAAGTAAATGGCATCTGGTCTTCTATTGGATGAAAACAGGAAGAAAAACTATACATCTTTAACATTTTGACTACAGGATGAACTTAAACACTGATTTGCTACTGCTGTCCATTCGGCATTCAGAATCTGTTGATAGCGCATTAGTTTGGTCCGTATTGTGTGGCGGACAGTATATGTTTGACATGGAAGAATATGACCACTTTAACATCAACCATTTGTTATAGTTACGTCTTTATCATCCTACAGGCCCAAACAAAAAAGGTTTTTGACTGGCGCAGAGAGCGAACAGGTCTACTTCATGGACTTGCAGTGGTGTGTGACTGGCCTACACCTCGAACCGTGCTTTCCAAGTTTAAAATAGGCACCCCACGCAGAGTTACAACAAACGTCTTCAACGAGGACTCAAACGGTTCAAGTGGCGCCCTCTTTGGTTGAAAGTTCTCCATGCTAAGTCTGGCATTGTGGAGAACGATCCACTCAGAAAGTCCTTCATTCAGACAGGGGCTGCCACGGACGGATACATACTTAGCAGGTATGAAAAAGTCATTCCGTCTTCGTTGTCCTGTATTCCTTCATGTCAGGACAAATACGATGAACCACTTGTCCACTTGAATTGAAGGGTAAT
>CM031605.1:53530815-53533315 GCA_018398815.1 Conus ventricosus
ACCTCGCGGGATAGGGCTCGTCAGAATAGCACAGTACTGAGTCGGCCGTTCTCTCATTCCTCTACAGCCACCTTCCTTCGTGCATCCGCCAGGCGCTACCCTTCAGCGGAGGCAGCCTCTGTTGTGACGCTTCTGGTTCAATTTCCGCCTGCAGTCACCTCTCTGTGAAGCTACGTTCGTTACGTTTTGTATACAAAAGAATGCAAGAGCATACACTTGCACAAACACACGTACATGACATAATCACACGCAAGTATGTGCCGATTTCCACACACACACGTGCACAGTGAGTGAGTGCAGACACAAGAAGAAGCTCTTCGGGCGTGGCCACACACCCAAAGTACACACGACACCATTCGACCATGACTGCCAGAGGGCGCACGCTATTAAGAATAATGCTTCGATGATGACCGCGTTTCACTGTTCAGTTGGTTTGGTTTGTCGTTTGTTTGTCCCCGGTGTGTGGCGGACTTACCAATCATTCTTTTTCAAAGTTTCTTTCAGTTTCCGCCGGCAGTCACCTCGCTTTGGAACCAATTTTCCCGAGTTAACAAGCAGCATTTAACACGTACACATGTTACAACAGAGCACAACAAGCAGCATTTAACACGTACACATGTTACAACACAGCACAACAAGCAGCATTTAACACGTACACATGTTACAACACAGCACAACAAGCAGCATTTAACACGTACACATGTTACAACACAGCACAACAAGCCGCATTTAACACGTACACATGTTACAACACAGCACAACAAGCAGCATTAAACACGTACACATGTTACAACACAGCACAAGCAGCATTTAACACGTACACATGTTACAACACAGCACAACAAGCAGCATTTAACACGTACACATGTTACAACACAGCACAACAAGCAGCATTTAACACGTACACATGTTACAACACAGCACAACAAGCAGCATTTAACACGTACACATGTTACAACACAGCACAACAAGCAGCATTTAACACGTACACATGTTACAACAGAGCACAACAAGCAGCATTTAACACGTACACATGTTACAACACAGCACAACAAGCAGCATTTAACACGTACACATGTTACAACAGAGCACAACAAGCAGCATTTAACACGTACACATGTTACAACAGAGCACAGACGATCCGAACACAGCACGTACATCCATCCGTTCTATTCAATTAATGACAAATGCAAAGCCTTCTGCCTATCTCTCTTCTGACTGCAAAAAAAAAAAAAAAAGAGGAGGAATCTCTCACATTTCTACGCGTTCTAGGAACAGGGGAAAGCGTCATCCATTCCACTTCAAGTCGACCACAGTACGATTGTTACTCCGTCTTAGACATGGACCTGACTGATACAGAGAAGGCATTCCAGCCCTCATTGCTTCAGCCCAGGATGACGAAGAGTCACAGAGAAGGCATTCCAGCCCTCATTGCTTCAGCCCAGGATGACGAAGAGTCACAGAGAAGGCATTCCAGCCCTCATTGCTTCAGCCGGTTAAATCCTATTTTAGCGGCGCAAAACATTTGAGCCCCGATGCGCGATAAACTTGCGTGCCAAACGGAAACCGAAAGTAACCAAAAGTATCCGGTATCAACAAACACAAATAGTAAATGTACCCTCGTTTATTTGGCTGACTAACCCTAACCCTAACCCTAACCCTAAAATAGGATTTAACGCTCAAATGTTTTGCGCCGCTAAAATAGGATTTAACCCTTCAGCCCAGGATGACGAAGAGTCACAGAGAAAGCATTCCAGCCCTCATTGCTTCAGCCCAGGATGACGAAGAGTCACAGAGAAGGCATTCCAGCCCTCATTGCTTCAGCCCAGGATGACGAAGAGTCACAGAGAAGGCATTCCAGCCCTCATTGCTTCAGCCCAGGATGACGAAGAGTCACAGAGAAGGCATTCCAGCCCTCATTGCTTCAGCCCAGGATGACGAAGAGTCACAGAGAAGGCATTCCAGCCCTCATTGCTTCAGCCCAGGATGACAAAGAATCAACCGTTGAGTATGTCGCTGTGAAATGGAAAAGACAAACACACAAGAGCAGCAAAGCGTGAGAAACCAGTTGAAGGAAGATGTCTGGAACATGAAAAGAGGTCAGAGAAATAGGCGAAGCAGCCAGTCATAAAACTGAATAAAGAAGAGTTTGTGCAAGTCAGCCATTTCGTAATGCTGTCTCTTCATCGTGAAAAAGCCACATTTTCCGTGAAAGCTTTCACAACAAACAAACAAACAAACAAACAAAAAACCGTACTCGTCCTTTATGGCTTTCGTGGCAAAGAAAAGAATGGATTCTCCATTCATATATATCATTGCTCCCACAAGGCAGGCAACTCTCCACACAAATATAACCCCAAACAAGACACAGACAGTTGCACACACACACACCAGTGACATCCATCATACTCGACTCCCGACAAAATCCCTCTCCCTTCCTCCTGTCTGGAAACTCGTTGCCAAGAAGAGAAGAGTCATCTCCCACACTCCACTTGTCTCA
>CM031605.1:53535815-53545815 GCA_018398815.1 Conus ventricosus
GGTAGACGGTTTTTGTTGGATACTTTTAAATGTGTTTAAGCGGACAAATATCACAGAGTAAAATGATGGCGTATAAGAGATAGGCAGACAGACCACCAAAAAAGTAAAAGAGGGCAGGGAAAGAGAGAGAGAGAGAGGGGGGGGGTAGAAGAGGGTGGGAAGTCCAAAGAGGTGGAGAGAAGTGGGAAACGCGCCTGCATGTGTTCATGCTCACACATATACACAGTGACACAAACGCGCATGCGTGTACACACACACACACACACACACACACACACACACACACACTCGCTTGCACGCGTGCATATGTATCGTCTGACGGACAGACGAGGAGATTTTTTAACTCAGACATAATCAACCAAAATGTGGAGCCTGACGATCGTCACGTGCAACTCGCTTTACTGCTGACGAAAGTGCCTTTGAGACTCACTTACACCACCACGTAAAATAGAACTCAGAGTATTTACCAATGGAGAAAAAGTTTACAAGACTCGGCTAATGGGGTAATCCGACACATTAACAAACCACATGTCCCAAAAAAAAAACCAAAGAAAGAAAAAAAAAACAGAGACTAAAAAAAAAAACGAAAAATGTCGGTCTCTGTATTACATTGCTGTGTTATTAAAGCTTAAATCTAATAAAGACATTGAACGCATTATTTTTTTTTTTCAAATTTCAATTCATCTCTCCTCTGAAAGATAGGCATGCTCAGACGAAATAACTGCTGAAATCGAAAAACATTCAAGACGATATGCTCTATAAACAGCACTAATAAAACAGATTTTTAAACAAAACTGCGATTTTCAATTCTGGACGATCTCTTTTTTATTTCTTGTTAATGAAAATAAGATTGAAAGCAATTTCATATACTACCACGAAAAAAAGAAGAGATTAATGAAGAGGTATAGCAACACATTAGAACATTAGAAAAAAGGGAGAGAAAAAATATGATGTAAAACGTCATAGGCAAGAAACAAGAACAAGAACGGGATATCAGAGCAAAACGAACAGAGGGAGTATTGCTAAGATTGTGTAGATGTGTTCGGTACAGGGTATAATTATGGACAAACTTGGAGCATCCTTTTCTGGGGATGTTTCCTTGTTTGTTCTGTGTGCTCTGTGCTGTCATGTCTGCTGTTTGTTCTGTGTGCTCTGTGCTGTCATGTCTGCTGTTTGTTCTGTGTGCTCTGTGCTGTCATGTCTGCTGTTTGTTCTGTGTGCTCTGTGCTGTCATGTCTGCTGTTTGTTCTGTGTGCTCTGTGCTGTCATGTCTGCTGTTTGTTCTGTGTGCTCTGTGCTGTCATGTCTGCTGTGTGTTCTGTGTGCTCTGTGCTGTCATGTCTGCTGTGTGTTCTGTGTGCTCTGTGCTGTCATGTCTGCTAGGCGATTCGGTGTCGTAGGGCAGCATTCCTTTGGAGTTATGTTTTCTTCTGGGAGCAAGAGTTTTACCCTATTTGTTTACTGTTTAAGATTACGAGCTAAATAGATAGGAGACCAAGGAAAAATTGGCACTACTTTTCGTAATTCTGTAAAACGGTAGTACACTGGTAAAAAAAAAAAAAAGTAAATGTCTAGACTTATTGACAATAAAATTATGTTTTAAAAATCAAAAGGGCATCCTTAAACAAGTAAACGAATTTCAATAAATGCAGACACTCCTGTAGAGTTGTGACATAAAAGATTTAGTTGAGGACATCCCCTGTTTAAATGAACCAGAAGCAGCTGAATTAGAATGCCTCATGACATTAGAAGAAGCGACAAATGCCTCAATGGCGACCAAAAATAACAAAAGCTCCAATTCTGATGGCTTTACTATTGAGGTCTATATAATCCTTATGAACGAAATCTGTGTCTTTGTCGTTAGAAAATTAAATGCAAATTTCAAAAAAGGAGAAACTGTCATGTGTACTAAGAGAGAGAATCATTCCATGTAGTCCAAAAGTTGAACAATCTAGGCAGTACATAAAAACTGACGACCTATTTTACTGTTGAATGTAGTCAACAAGATAGGGTTTTTTTCTGCATAGTAAACAGAATATAATATATATTAATAAAACGTGTGTGCTACCTTAAGTAATAAACGGAGATCAGACTGGATTTATCAGAAAAAATACATCGGCGACGATTCAAGATTAGTGTTTGACAGTATATGCTAACTTAGATAAGAGTTATTAACTTGGATTGCTGTTGAATATAGATTTCAATTTAACAAAGTATTCTAATCAAGAAAATGTGATTTATGTATAAATTGGTTTAAAACATGTATTTGTAACTATAAATGGCAATGCGACAAAAAAGCAGAAGAGCACACAAAACAAAGTGTGAAGTAACCGACGATTTATTGCACGACACAAACAGGACAAGAAATTTTCGGCAAAATGCCTTCCTCAGCGACAAACAAAAAAAAGGTACAGACATAAACATGCACAATACTCCCCTTCACTCACACTTTGACTTCACAAGGGGAGTATTGTGCATGTTTATGTCTGTACCTTTTTTTTGTTTGTCGCTGAGGAAGGCATTTTGCCGAAAATTTCATGTCCTGTTTTGTGTCGTGCAATAAATCGTCGTTACTTCACACTTTGTTTTGTGTGCTCTTCTGCTTTTTTGTCGTGTTTCAGTAACGCCGCAGTTTGTTTCATTTGCTATAAATGGCAATGTCATCGAAAAAAGTAAGACAACAGTAGAGACAAAACTACATATAATATTTTAGATTGTCACAAAAGGTGTTTCAAGAGCAGCATGAGCAAACAGACACTGCATAACGGATGGCTAGTGTCCACTGCGACTTGTGTGTTTGCATGTTCACTATTCAGTCGCCAGATTTTTTCTCTGTTTTTTTAAAGAATAGCCGGACACGTTCAAATGTAAAAAAAAAAATGTAAACAGTTTCTACAGCTAAAGAGGTAAATAAGCAACAAAGACAGAAAAAAAAACACCGAAAGGTTGTAAAATAAACCATATTTCAAAAAAGACAAAGCTAAAAAAGGTGAAAGAAAGAAACAATTACGGAATATCCGAACGTCAGGATTACAATTTATATCTAAAGAGACCCCGACGTCCCCGTGGGGACTAAAGTTCTCAGATTGTTAGGGAGTACTGTGACGTTTTAATTTCCACTTCTCCCCTCCTCCCTTCCATACCCCCAATTAGACACGCGAGCGCGCGAACGCCCGGTGTGTGTGTGTGTGTGTGTGTCTGTGTGTGTCTGTGTGTGTCTGTGCGTGCGTGCGTGCGTGCGCGCGCACGCGCGAGTGAACGTGTCTGTGTCTGTGTGCGCGTGTGCGTGTGTGTGTATGAGAGAGGAGAGAGAGAGAGAGAGAGAGAGAGAGAGAGAGAGAGAGAAGTGAAGTAGAGGAGCGCACACGTGGGAAACAAATTGATGAGATCTAATTATATATAGTGTCCTATGTTATATAGTGTCAGGTAGCAGAATACAGTAAAGCTATTTTAAATCAACAGGTATAGTAATGGTTGGGGTTGGGAGGAGACGTAAAACAAACTCCGGTGCCGCTATCACCACAGGTTTGCTCTGCGGGGCCGGATTTCGGGAATGTTGTCTTGATTGTTCCAGCAAAACTGCCATCACCTTCCACCAGCTCGATGCTGTCTTTCGGTGCATGCAACCTTCGTTGATTCTCAAACGTGTGGGAATGGTAATCTGACAACTACAGGGAGTTCCCAAGGGAAGTGTCAAAGCGGTTTGACTGCCTGCGGAAATTGAAACATAAAAACAAAAAGAAACTACCATGCCGCCAAACGAAGGGACAAACAAATCACAAACAGACACCACGCGTTTCGAGCTATTGGGTCTTCCACAGGCAGGACAATCAATATTCAACACTACGGGGGGAGAAAAATGACGGGGGGGGGGGGGGGGGGGGGGGGGGACCCAGTCATTTATCTGATCTTTTCTTTCCATCGTTTCGAATGTTTTTGTCCAACCTAAAGTAGACCCAATAGGTCAAAACGCGTTGTGTCTGTTTTGTAATTTGTTTTTCCTTTAGGGACACAGTAATTCTGTTTTTGGTTCTATGTTTCAGTTTCTGCAGGCAGTCACTTCGCTTTGAAAGCTCCTTGGAAATACCTTCGGTTTGCAAAATATCTTTAAGTAACTTTTTTGTTTGTTTTTATATTGTCTTGTTGCCAGAATGTTCCACTGACGTGTATGTAAAGTGTGTGTGCGAGTGTGAGCGCGCGCGCTCGCGCGTATGTTTGTGTACGTTTCTTTATGTGTGTGTTGTGTGTGTGTGTGTGTGTGTGTGCGTGCGTGCGTGCGTGCGTGCGTGCGTGTGCGTGCGTGCGAGCGTGCGTGCGTGCATGCGTGCGTGCGTGTGTGTGCGCGCGCGCGAGCGCGCGTGCCGCGAGAGTTTTGATTGACAGTCACTATCAGTTTTACTGTTTTGAAACGTGACGATTCAGAACCGAAAGTGATCTTTTCACAATGGCAGGAATTTCAACCATTTATTATTATTTATTTATGCCCGCGCTCACCGGTGAGCATAGCCATCAACGACCCTTTCGCCATCGCAACTCAGTTCGGCTGTGTCTGGTCATTCCAGCCAGTTTGTACCTTTGGTTGTTTCAACTCCGCCTCAGTGTCTCGTCTCCACTGTTGCGAGGGCCGGCCTCGTCTTTCTCTTTCCCTGCGGTTCCAGGTCCGGGCTTGGCGTGTGGTGCTATGATGCAGGTTCCTGAGGGTGTGTCCGATCCAGCCCCACATCCACTTCTCAGATCTGCTTGGCCACTGGATCTTGTCCCGCAAGCTCCCACAGATCTTCGTTTCGGACCTTGCCCTGCCATCGGATTTTGTAGATGCGCCTCAGACAGGTGTTTGAAGAAGGTCTGAATCATTTTGTTGCATCGTCTGTGTTTTCGCCACGTCCCTTCGCATCGTAGAGCAAACTGCTTTCACATTGTGGTTGAAGATGCCGGAGTTTGGTTCTTATGCTGATTCCTCCAGATGCCCAGATGTTCTTGAGCATGACGAAAAAACTGCCCTCTTTTTTTGCCTGCCGATTCTGGCTGGACGTCTCGTCCCGTGCCCTCCCTGTTGGTCAACCACGCTTCTCATGTAGACGAAAGACTCCACCCTCCCTGATGGGCTCTTCCATCGACTGTGACTGTGTGTTTGGCAGTGGTGTTGATTTTCAGCAGCACGGTCTTCTTCCTGTAATCTTGAGCTCTGTCCCGCTGATGTGGTCTCCCAGCGAGTGGTCTTGTCCTCATCTGGCTGTGGCTGTGTGACAGGAGCGCCAGGTCGTCAGCGAAGTCAAATGTCGTCGAGCTGCGTCCAGAGTGTCCACTGTATAACCGTTGTTTCTGCCTGTTGTAGTGTCTTCATGATCCAGTCAATGACCATGAGGAAGAGAAACGGCGACAGCAGGCATCCCGTGCCGAACTCCAGTCTTCACCTCGAAACTTCGGACAGGTGCCGGGCAGTGGGCAACCCTGCAGTTCATGACCTGGAAGGTGCACCGATGAGGGAGTGATCTCTTCCTCGGGACTCCGTAAGGCCTCAGCAGCTTCCACAGCATCTCTCGTCCACACTGTCGAAAGCCTTCCATAATCTATGAAGTTTGATGTAAAGGGGGGAGTTTCCACTCCAGCGACTGCCTCGCCACATGATGCGCAAGGCTGGCGATCTGGTTCGGCACATGATTTGTTCTGCCGGAAGCCTGCCAGCTGTCTGGAGCTTGGGGTCGACAGCCCTCTTTCATTCTCTCCAGTAGAAACCCTGTTGAGAACCTTGCCTGCGTAGACAGGGCATGATCCCCTCGGTATTTTGCTGCAGTCCCTGAGACTCCTTTCTTTCGGGAGCTTGATAACGATTTCCTTCTTTCCACAGAGCCGGTACCTCCCTCCTTCCCCAGATCTTGCTGCAAGGTCTGTATAGCTGTTGACGGCTGTCTCTATGTCTGCTTAGATGGCTTCTGCTGGTATCTCGTCCGGCCCTGCAGCCTTCCCTTTTTTCAGAGTCATGAAGGCCTTCTTGATCTCTGCCTTTGAGGGGTTGTCACAGCTGATTGGCAGGTCTGTCTCTGCAGTGAGATGTCTGTGGTCGTCAGGGCGGGGGCGGGTTCCAGCTCCCTGAAGTGTTCTGCCCCATCGATTCAGCTGTTTCCTCGGTTGTTGTCAGTGGGTTTCCGTTCTTGGTCCATCCACTGGCTTGTCTGTCTGCCTGGAACTTACCCGCAGCATTCCTGGTCACAGGTACAAGGTCTTCAGATTCCCCTGGCCGGGCTGGCTGCCTCTGCGTGGCTGCCAGGTCTTCAAAGTATCCCTCATGTCCTCTTGATGCCTTCTTACCTTCTTTCTCACGAACGTTGCTGTGTGCTCTTCCTGTGCCTTTGCCCTAGCTGTCTTGTATCGCTCGTGTTCATGTAGCTTTCTTCTCTCTCCTTGTATCCAACTTTGTGGATGTGTCGGCAGAGATCCAATCTTTGTGCTGGCCTTCTTCTTGCCAAGGATCGCTTCCACATGTGTCATGCCAAGCTTATTGCAGTGTTTCCCACTGTGTCTCGAAGTCCCGTCTCACTGTCTTCTAATCAGCTCTTGTAGCGCGGCTGGAAACCTGTTGAAAGGCTGATCTGAATGCTGCTTGTGTGGTCCCTGTCCGAGTCCATCCGACATTGAACCTTGTACGTGTGTTGTTGTGTGTTGGTGGGAATGGATCTTGATGCGAAGTCTCACGTGTTAAAAGAAGGTGGTGGTCTGATGACACGTCAGCACCCTTCCTCTCATCACTCGTACATTCCCGCCATGATCTCCTGAATTTGCGGCTAATGCAGATGTGGTCAATCTGGTTCTTCTCACGTGACATGGTTCGGGGATCTCCATTGGCCTTGTGGATGCGCTTTTGTGGGAAGATGGTTCCTCATCACACTGTTCAGGCGCACAGGTCTGCAAAACGCTCAACCATTCTCGTTCAACAGTCCCGTCCATGTTCCCCCATGAATACTCGTAGCCTGTGTTGTCCCCTTCCGATCTTGCGTTAAAAGCTCCCATCAGTTATGGTTATGTCCTTGCTCCTACTTTTTGTCTATCACTGTCTGTAGTTTGCTGTAGAAGTCGTCTATCTTCTCTGCTTTCCGCATCATTGGTGGGAGCATTGCACTGATGAATACAGCCTGAATGTCATTCTTCTTCGTGGTAACTTGGCTGTTGATGATGCGGAGTGACAGGTTCCCATACCGATAGTGCCCCTTGTGCTCCGGTGCCCAGCATCAGGGCCACACCCCCTCAGTGTGGTGGGCTCCATCCTCTGTGTGTCCTGAGTACAGCACTGTTCTAAAAAGAAAGTCTCAAGCTGTCCTGATTGTAGCCACCTTGTCTCACTCAGTCCTAGCAGCTCCGTATCTTATAGTTTTTTCATCTCTCTCCAACGTGGAATTGATTTTTTCCTGTTTCAAACATCGTACTGATGTTCCATGTGGCTAACTTTCGTTGTTGTCCTGTGTGTATAGAAGGGGAGTCGGGCCTTGGCAGCTTCCTTTCGGGCTTTTCACTGCACTGGCGTCAGAAGTCCCGGGATGGAGACCCTTCAATGCCCCAGGTGAAAGCTTTGTTCATTGTCGTCGATGCTTCTGTAACTCGTTCTTTTTTTACAGGCAGCGGATGTTAGCCCTACGCAACCCCTTTTATCCTCGGGCGAAAGGTGGTCCCTGCCTTAGTCACCTCTTACGACATGCAAGGCAGGGCAGTTGTCTATTCAATGCCCAACACACAGGGCATTCAATCAATTTGCCTTATTGATATTTTAAACCGTCACTGAGACTGAAGAAAACTGTCAAGCAATATCCTTCGTAACTTTGAAAGGTTAGTGAGGAAGACGTTACACTAAAATGTCGCCAGAAAGCGATGACATTGCACTTTAGGAATTCACCCAGATTGAAAGAGCTAATAATAATATCGCACGACAGACCACTCTAACCGTGTCATATGCAGATGACACCACACCTTTAACAGCTCTTGTCAGCCAATGGAAATAGATAAAAAAAATATACAGAATATGCACAATTCATTAGTCAGGTAAAATCTTGGATGACTGAACATAAATAGAAGTTAATGATGATAAAACCTGAGACACTTCTCCATTCACTCGAAGAAATCCTTCTTACACTGTCCTAAACCATCCAAAATTCACATTGGAAACTTTGATATTGCGCTCTCCCCCTTTTGCACGCAACCTAGGATTCATTATATCTGATGACTTATCACTTGACAGGCACACATCGCACATTTGCAAATCAGCTTATGCAGCTCTACGCCAGATTAGTTCTATTCGTCACTACCTCACAATAGCAGCAACAAAAACATTAGTCTGTGCCTTTGTCCTCTCTAGACTTGATTATTGCAACGCCCTTTAGCGGGATGCCCTAAAAGATCTATAGATAAGCTACAAAAGGTGCAAAATTCAGCTGCAAGACTAGTATTTAAGGCTAAAAAAAGAGATCATGTTACACCTTTGTTGCAAACCCTACACTGGTTGCCAATTGAAGCACGCATTCAGTATAAGCTATCCCTCCTTTGCCACGATTTCTTCTCAAGGTCTTCTCCAGCTTATTTTTCCGATCTGCTATGCATTTACTCACCATCCCGACCACTCCGTTCGTCTACAGATCATCTGACTTTGTGCATTCCGAGGACTCGCACTAAGACTTTTGGCGAACGTTCTTTTCCATTTGCTGCCCCAAGACAATGGAATTCACTGCCCAAATTTATCCGCTATGTTTAGCCAAAATCATCTTTTAAAAAGGCATTAAAAACATATTTATTTAAACTGCATTATGATTCAAAAAAAACACCCATCTTTATTAATGTCCTTGTTTTTAAAACAAAACAATTAGGTAATCAGTCATTTTATAATTATCTTGTCATATTGCTCTGTGTGTGTGTGTGTGTGTGGTGTGTGTGTGTGTGTGTGTGTGTGTGTTTGTGTGTGTGTGTGTGTGTGTGTTGCGTGCGTGCGTGCGTGCGAGCGTGCGTGCGTGCGGCGTGCGTGCGTGCGTGCGCGCGTGCGTGCGTGCGTGCGTGCGTGCGTGCGTGTGTGTGTGTGTGTGTGTGTCGAACGGGTTGTCCTTGTTGACATATCGTTTTACAAATGAGCTATAAATCTTATATGTGTGAATTTTATTGTTCTAATTTGCTTGTTCATTTAAATGCTTTTACGTTATTGTTCATGGTGACAAAAGCTTATATATTTTGTGTATGTTGTACCTTTTTATGTCTTCATGTAAAGCGCGGTGAGCGCGGTCGTAGACCGCTAAACCGCGCTATAGAAGTCCGCACATTATTATTATTATATTATATTAAGGGAACAATAGAACTGCAATTTTGGATTGTGGCTATGCTGTATGCACACACACACACACACACACACACACACACACACACACACACACACACACACACACACAACACACACACACACACACAAAACAAACACAAAACACACACACACACAAAATACACGCGCGCGCGCGCGCGCGCGATAAATGACGTATATGTACAGCCCACCTTCACTAACCAACAACCCTAACCCACCCCACTTCGGCTCTGTACATCTACCCACCCAACCTGTTGCTTCTCTCAAAGGCCTGACGCTGACACAAACCATGAAGATCGAGAGCTGTTCAAACTAAATACAGGAATGACCGGTGCAAGAAGAAGATGTGCGTCCTTTATGGACAGCAAGACCTATCCCCATCCCTAGAAAAGCATGACTTGGGAGTTGTGTGTCCGGAGGAGACTAAAACAGTCTACTGCAGCAATGAAATCTTCTTGCTAAAGCCATCCTGACGAACACGTTCAGAAGAGCGGGGCCCCCAGCGCCTGGACATTGGGACCGAAGAGAACACCTTTCACCATTTGACAGAGCAGCCCGAGTCACCATTTCAGACTGCGAACAGGACGCTGCCACTCCTCTACCATCTCTCATGCTCAAATTCCTCATACTGACCAGTGCCCTAACTCCCTAACTCCCCCCATATTTTTACAG
>CM031605.1:53560815-53570815 GCA_018398815.1 Conus ventricosus
GGTTCTTGCATCAGGTTAACAATATTTCACGGAAAATCGATGTTAGGCAAACCATAACCCCTCATCTCCTCCCAATTCCAAAAGAATGGCCCACCTGCACTCTTCCACTCATCCCCCACCCCCATCCCCCTGTCTTGCCACCCTCACTCTCAGACACACAGACCTGCCATTCATGTCACATCTCCAAGGAGACGGACCCACCAGGAGAGATGCATGGTACCATCAAAGACCGCTCGATTCCCTTCCATTAACTGTCATCTGCAGACTTTACACGCTGTTCCAGATACACCCTGGAGGGGACGAGAAGGGGTGAGGATGGAGAAGAGGGAGGTAGAAAGGAGGCGTGGTGGGAGGTGAGTGTGGGGGGCTCTTCACAGCTGTGGCTGCACGCCAAAATGAATGCGCCAAGATCTTGCTTAAGGACTCAAGTATTCATAGACTGGCGCCATCAGACTGTTTTGAGAGGTTTATTGTGTCTGAAGGTTGATTCTCCTCATTTTCTATCAGATCGCCATCAATGGATACAAGCCAGGTTGTTCCAAGCAGAAAGATTAAAATCAAAGGGGTTGGAACTATTTCGGGATTTCTAGCTGGCGCAAAGATACGTACAATCAACTAAGGGGGGGGGGGGGGGGGGGGGGGGGGGTCTTGAGACTGTTTGTGATTTCCTCAGTAAAAAAAAAAAAATCCCAAAACAAGGGAAATAATTGGTAGGAGTTTGTTCTTAAATCAATTATCAGTTTAACATTAAATGTTGGCTCAAACAATTACTTAGCTTACACGGTGTATTAGTGCAAAATCTAACTATGCGGTGTGGCCTGTGGTAGCCCACAGATCTTTAACGGCTGTCTGAATTTTGAGACCGAACCGACAGCCGTTCATTTTCGCTGGCAGGTCTGACGCATGTCTTCGCCACATTTCCTGAGAACTGGCAATTGTTGATAGTATAATTACATTTTTCACAAAAAAAACAAAGAAAACGAAAAATTCGTCTATCACCTTCTCCACACTTGACGTCTCTCAGGAAACCAAATAAGTGATTGATGAAACACCAGCGGCAGCAGAAGGCGCGAATCGTTCTGGTAATTCCTCTTCATCATCTTGCAGGTATTCATCAAGGTAATGAGGACTCCTCCTGTGCCGTATCGGCCTCGTTAGAACACTCATCGCTCCCCTGCAAGCTGGAAGGCGGCTAAGTTACTTTACGAGTTAATAGAAAACTTTCACGTTTTAAATCTTTCGATTTTGGTTGGAATGTGATACCTCGATTTGTTCCGTTCCTGGAAATAACATATCTTCTTTTTTTTTAAATTACAGATGCGACGTTGATCATTCTGAAAATAACAAATCAGTTAGGAATGCAGCTAAGTCATAATGTTATAACTGCCATGCTGTTGATTCAAACTGCCGTACATGATGATGATGATGATGATGATGATGATGATGATGATGATGATAAAAAAGACAATATAGTAATAGTAATAATAATGATGATAATGATGATAATGATGATAATAATGACAGTAATAATAATGATGATGATGATGATGATGATGATGATGATGATGATGATGATGATGATGATAGTCATAGTAATGATAATGAAGAAATAATAATGAAAATAATAATGATCATCATTTTTATATTTTCATTATCTTGTGTTATGATCATTATAATTATTATAATTAAGATAATAAATCATCATCATTATTTTATATCACCATTATCAACAGTTTAAGAAAAATGGTAGTGTTTGTTGTAGTGTTAGTATTTGCAACTATATTACAACTACGACTACTTTTGAATAATAAACAGCTCACATGTCGCCATGTTCAGAATAATCATGTGGCCATAGCGATCGACAATCACAACATAACGGTAAGTGTCAGTATATTGTATGCACCCGACTTCTTCTTCCCCTCAGCTCCGTGAACAACTACTGGGCGCCGTACAGAACAGATCACCTGATTCCTCCTGTTCTGTCGGTTGAGTGCTAACGTCTGGATCTCTACCATGTTTTTCTTGTCTGTTGATTAGTCTATCGTTTTTGTACTCCCAGTTCTTATAGAACAGGGAGTATTTACATGGATCGAAAATGCTGTGTGTGTGTGTGTGTGTGTGTGTGTGTGTGTGTGTGTGTGTGTGTGTGTGTGTGTGGTGCGTGCGTGCGTGCGTGCGTGCGTGCGTGGTGCGTGCGTGCGTGCGTGCGTGCGTGCGTGCGTGCGTGGTGTCTGTCTGTCTGTTGTCTGTCTGTCTGTCTGTTGTCAAAATGTGTTCCACTCGCTCCAGACAAAACTTCTGAGCGATTTTTCTGAAAATTTGTTATAGCCGTTACTAACGGCTATAACGGCCATAACGGTTTTTCTTCTTTATCGAATTCTAGGAAAGTACTTGGCCGATCTCTCTGAAAATTTGTAGGTATCATAATTATGGGGTCACGCATGATGGTCGACGTTTTATTTTACCAGATAGCCGTTACGAACAGCTATAACGGCCAAAACGATTTTTCCTCTTTATGGAATATATCACGCGTATTCAATATAAACTGGGAGTACGTTTATTATGCTTTGCATCTTGCTCTTTTCTGTCTGCCACTCCGTGTCCATCCCCACCCCACCCCAACCCTCTTTAACAGTCCTCTAGAAGACTGTCCCAGCAAGACCACAGGATCTTGTTATAGGACCTTACCATAGCAATTTTCTTTACTTGACTGATTTCAGTTCATTTTCATGTGGTCCAATGTACTGCTTCGTGATCTGACGAACTTGTGCACTGGTAATATGATCAGCATATATGATTATTTCGTATTTTGCAGTGACGCCTCAATCTAATGGCTTGGATTCGTCTTTGCGGATACGCTGTAGTGGCTTATATCTCATACTACTAGAAGACGGTATGCTTCTGTACACGTAGGAGCCTGATTTGGTGTTTTATGGACAGGTCATTGGCCTCAAAGGTTACACGGTCAATCAAAGCCTCAATTATCACCGTACGTTAAAATTCTTCACATTTTTCATTAGAGCTTGGACATTGTTCAATGAAACAGGAAACGATTAATGGAAACCATATTCGTATCAAAATGCATGAGGTTGATGATGAATACAACACTGTGCATTCTGATAATTGTAAGAATGAGTATTGAAACGCGGAAAAACCGCTGAAACAGACAGTGATATTTGTTTGTAAATGAAAATTTTAGTTTCAATCTTCATGACGATT
This sequence comes from Conus ventricosus, assembly GCA_018398815.1. Lineage (NCBI taxonomy): Eukaryota > Metazoa > Mollusca > Gastropoda > Neogastropoda > Conidae > Conus > Conus ventricosus. Next base: position 53,564,035 of record CM031605.1, read on the forward strand.
GTTAGTGAATGTGAACTCTGATTGCTGTGCCTCCATGTGAAATTCTGTCAAATGAACAACAAAATCGTAGTAAATAAGGATTTCTTTCTTTTTAAATGAATAATCACATGTCCTGGTTTTCGAAGTTCTTTCGTGTTTCATGAACGGAAAACAGGAAAAGTGGCGCGAAAAGCTACACGTCATAATTTAAATCATTACGGAAGTGATGTCATAATACCATAACTAATGGTATCCGAAAAAGGTTAAACAACATAAAAAAACAACCTCTCTCTCTCTCCTCTCTCTCTCTCTCTCTCTCTCTCTCTCTCTCTCTCTCTCTCTCTCTCTCTCTCTCTCCTCTCACACACACACACACACACACACAACACACACACACACACACACACACACATATGCTCGCGCGCACGCACACGCACATACGCACACGTATACTCACTCGCTCACACGCACACACACACACACATGCACGCACGCACGCACGCACGCACGCACGCATGCACGCACGCACGCACGCACACACACACACACACACACACACACACACACATACACACACACACACCTTCTTATTCCCACATCTCGGGCAATTCCCAAAGATGGGGGCAAAATTTCACCACGTTTCTGACGAATGAACATGATTGCTCAACACCATAAGTTATCTATAGTCATCCTTCTCATCACCACCACCGGCTCCCCCTTCCCTCTCTCCCTTACTTCCCAATTCCCAATTTGCTTCCCCACCCCCACCCACCCCACCCCACCCCGCTCGCTCATGGATAGTTCCGGGTGCTGTAGATAGAAGTGGACCCACACCCTTCTCTCCCACCATCTCGGACGAAACCATCTTCCTTTGGTAGCTTCCTATCCCTCTTTAGTCACTGACTGAAAAAAAATGCAATAAAACAAGATCGTCGTCTGAGCATAATAGTAATGTTTTTCAGGGATAGTGGTCTAATATGTCTGGTGACTCGCTTCTGGGCAAACATTCAGGAACAGTTTAAACCTCCTCGCTTTCCCCTCTCCACCAATCAAGAGAGAAAAACAGAGAGAGAGAGAGAGAAAAAGAGAGAGAGAGAGAGGAGAGAGAGAGAGAGAGACAGACAGACAGACAGACAGACAGACAGACAGGCAGGCAGACAGACAGACAGACAGACGGACAGACTGACAGATACACAGATAGAGAGAGAGAGAGAGGGAGAGAGAGAGAGAGAGAGAGAGAGAGAGAGAGAGAGAGAGAGAGAGAGAGAGAGACAGAGACAGAGACAGTCAGACGGACAGACAGAGGCAAAAACAAACAGGGTCAGAGAAGGGAGAGACAGAGACAAAGACAGATAGAGACAGAGAAAAGACAGAGAGAGACAGGACAGGAGAGACAGATACCAAGACAGAGACAGAGAAGAGGAGGAACGGGACAGGCAGGGATAGAAAGGGGGACAGGTACAGAAGCGGGAAGAGAGAGAGAGAGAGAGAGAGAGAGAGAGAGAGAGAGAGGAGAGAGAGAGAGAGAGAGAGAGAGAGAGACAGACAGACAGACAGACAGACAGAGACAGAGACAGAGAGAGAGAGAGAGAGAGAGAGAGAGAAATAGAGAGCGACCGACCGACAGATTGACAGACAGACACACAGACACACAGAGACAGACAGACAGACAGACAAAGACAAAGACAGAGACAGAAAGAGACAGAGAGAGACACGAGAGATTGAGAGAGAGAGAGAGAGAGAGAGAGAGAGAGAGAGAGAGAGAGAGAGAAAGAGAGAAGACAGACAGACAGACAGGCAGGCAGGCAGACAGACGGACAAACTGACAGATACAGACAGAGAGAGAGAGAGAGAGAGAGAGAGAGAGAGAGAGAGAGAGAAAGACAAAGAGACAGAGACAGTCAGACGGACAGACAGGGTCAGAGAAGGGAGAGACAGAGACAAAGACAGACAGAGACAAAGAAAAGACAGAGAGAGACAGAGACAGGGAGAGACAGATACCAAGAGAGAGACCGAGAAGAGGAGGAACGGGACAGGCAGGGATAGAAAGAGAGACAGGTACAGAAGCGAGATATGAGAGAGAGAGAGAGAGAGAGAGAGAGAGAGAGAGAGAGAGAGAGAGAGAGAGACAGACAGAAGACAGACAGACAGACAGACAGACAGACAGACAGACAGACAGACAGACAGAGACAGAGAGAGAACGAGAGAGAGCGAGAGAGAGAAATAGAGAGCGATCGACCAACAGATTGACAGACAGACACACAAACACACACAGACAGAAGGACGAAGACAGAGACAGAAAGTGACAGAGAGGCAGAGAGAGAGAGAGAGAGAGAGAGAGAGAGAGAGAGAGAGGGAGGAGAGAGAGAGAGAGGGGGGGGGAGAGAGAGAGAGAGAGAGAGAGAGAGAGAGAGAGAGAGAGAGAGAGAAAACGGAACATCGAAAGACAGACAGACAGACAGAAAAACAAACAGACAGACTGACAGACAGCCTAACTAACTGATTGACAGAGAGAGAAAGAGAGAGAGAGAGAAAGAGAATGAGAGACAGACAGGCAGGCAGACAGCGGGAGAGAGAGACAGAGAGCGAGAGAGAGAGCCACACACACACACACACACACACACACACACACACACACACACACACACACACACACACACTAAGAGAAACAAACAGAAAGACTGACAGACAGACAGACAGGCAGACAGACAGGTAGGCAGAGAGACAGAGATAAAACAGAGACAGAAAAGGTAGAGGGTGAGAATGAGAGAGACAGAGACAGACAATGAGGTAAGCAGACAAATAGAAACAAACAACAGTAACGACTCTGCAACTTACCGTTATACAAACGGAGGAGGCTGCCCACTGATGAAAGTTCCTAACAGGAAAAGTATGAAGTTTCCGGATCAGAGATTACGTCACTTGGCGCCAGACGACCTTTTAAAAAACGGTAACACACACAAATACTATAACAGCATCAGCAGCAGCAGCAGCTGCTGCAGCAGCAGAAAGGATAACAACTACTACAACAACAATGACGATGATGATGTAATAAAAAAGACTTCATTCACCTTTTAAAAAAAAAGTATCCCCCTTTAAAATCCCCGTAGAACTTTGGCACACTTTCTTATATTTACCTTCACCTGAATAAAAAAAAAAAACCCTGTTCCTATAAGATTTTTTTAAACCTTCGTTTGGGTGAGTGACAGGGATAATCTTAACAACTCATTCAAGGATAAAAGGAACTGACATTGCAGTTAGTGAACAAAGGAAATACATCGTAAGCAAACAATGTCAACAGTATTAATCGTAAGAAAAGACCAGTACATAAATATTTGACGTCAATTCCCGACACTTCAAAATCATCTCTAAGAATAATAGTCTGCCATAGAACACTTCAAAGATGGTATTAAGGAACGTCGTATACTATCAAGCATAAACTCTTTATCCATGATATAAATATAACAAACGCACACACCAGCGAAAGAGACTAAAAGGAATATAAAATATATACTTTCATTCTCAAAAGCGCACCGCTGAAAACTGCAAGGTGCTTTAGCCAAAAGTCCCTTTCAGTCCAAAGAAACAGATAGGTCACCGAATAGTCCTTGGAGAGAAATAATCCATACTTAAGATAACAGGTTATGCATGCGATAATGAATGTTGAAAGGTGCATGTCATGGTTTGGTGGCAAAAGAAAATACTGGAGCAACAAAGACCATTGCAGAAGACGGTTTATCCTTTGTCTCTGAAGCCTGCAAAAAGGTGAGTGGGCGATGATCCTTTGCAAGACAAAGCTTCGGCCAACCTGAAAACTGGACAAATTATGATGTCCCGTAACGCGGCCAGGTACTCCCGTTATATGCTGGGGTACCGCTTTTGGGTAGACGGCAGTTCTGTTCTAGTCAACATCCCAGGGTGTAACAGGTCGTCTTTCTTCTGAGGAATAACTACTCTAAGACCACTAGATCTGTGGTTAGTTTGAATATCAAAATCGCGCTTAAGCCAGACAGCAGAAGAATTAGGTGAACTATGAGGAGTCGCTGAATCTGTTGCAAAACTTGCTGACAGTCGTCAATACAGGTGACGAACTTTTTTTCTGCCTGTTCTAGAAAGGGGGCAACAATAGTAACCAAATCAGGCTTACATCGACGCATGTATTTTGTATAGGGAATCTGCTGTTACAAACTCTTCCGCCTGTTCTTGTGCTCCAGAACATGTTTGCACACATCTGTGACCGGAGGACGAAGGGGAGGAGAGGGCACCAATGGCCACTTCTTCAAAGGGCTCACCAACGACAGGCATTCTCTTCAGGGAAGCACAAAGAATTCTGCCTTTGCGAGCGTCTTTTGATAATTGTCACAAGAGCAACAACACATTATAACATCTGATCTAACAATTAGCCAGAAGAAAAGGGAACGTACTCGTGCTAGAGTTCTAGGAAAACAAAACTATTGTGCAATGTGTGACAATGGGACAACGGGTTCATGTATGTCAACATCATTGCCATAAAGTGTCCATATAACACACTTTGCTCCGTCGCGAAAGAAATTTTGTCGGCTCTACATCACGTATTGACACTTTCAAAACATTTCTGACAGTCACTGATAGTAAATGAAATAACAATCGTGCCCCTCACAATTTCCCATCACATGCTTGTCTTCACACACGTTTCATTATGTCCACCTTATGAATGTGCTAAAAACTCAATTAATACATCACACACACACACACACACACACACACACACACACACACACACACACACACACACACACGCGCGCGCGCGCCACAACACACACACGCACACAACACACACACACCACACGCGCACGCGCCCACTTTACCTTAAGGCCTTACTATCCCTTCTCTCTGTCACTCTATGTCTGTCTACATTCCCTTATCCGTCTCTCTGTCTCTCTTCGGTCTGTCTGTCTGTCGTCTGTCTGTCTGTCTCTCTCTCTCCTCTCTCTCTCTCTCTCTCTTCTCTCTCTCTCTCTCTCTTCTCTAAAGAGCCATGCCAGTGCACGAACAGAATCTCTTATACTTTCCAGTATCACAGTCTTTAAAGTGCAGAAGCAGTAGACAGGAGGGAGAAAGGGAAGTTAAGGTGTCGTGGAGGTGGGGGCAGACATGGTGAGGAGGGAGACGGCAGTTAATGAACTCTGGATAACTTACCAGTACAGCACGCCTGTCCTTCCCCTCCTTATCTCCACCTTTAACAAGGTACTTGGCCAACCTGCCGTGGGAGATAGGGGACCTGATTAGTAGAGGATAATGATTCTAGAACAGTACACGTCCGCCTGCAGGCAGGAGGGATGTGGGGAGGGAATAGGTGGAAACGGAGGGAGGGAATTGATCTCACGATTAGATTGCCTCATCTTGTCAGCCTCTGGTATGAGATAGACATTAGCGGCTTCTATATCCCAGGGTGATTGATTTTTTTTTATTCTCTGGAGACTTACACTTCAGGAGGGAGACAGAGGGAGGATGGGGGGGGGGTTAGAGGATGGGAAAGGGGCGGGGGTTCGGGTACTAAGTAGGTTGGCCCGTCAGCTACCAAACCAGCATGGTGTTGCCGCTGGCCGAATGGTGGTGAATTACCGTCAGATTCTATCAGACGATCACAGGTCAGGGACATTGTGTTGATGCAATTTTGACTGGGAAAAGGGTTTCATTGATCTGGTTACTTCACAGACGGGGCCGCTTTTTTTTTCTCTTTAAATCCGCCACAGCTGGCAAACGATTTTTTCCAGGCTCAATTAGATGGTAGGATGGACAATTTCTCTACAGCTGTTGCTCGTGGAGAGAAGGACATGGAACTGAAGTGTGTTGGCACAAAGCATTTGGGAAGACTGGACATATAAAAGATGTTAAAATTAAAATGGTTCCAAATCAAATTGGTTCACAGAATTTCACAGAAATTTTGGAACAAACGTAATTCTCCAGAAAATTAACTAAACTGACTGTGACAACTAATGTTCCTTTTGTCATGACCAAAAGAAAGTATATGCCATACATGCCTTTAAGTGAAAAACTTTTGGAGTGCATTTCAGGATTAGGTAAATGAAAAGTGTACCAACACAAACTTACTTACAGAATAGATAGTTTTATTTAAATGTGATGACCATTATAAAGCAGACAGCAAATATAACCTTATTCTGCTGCTAGCTAAATTTTATGTCTACAAATCTCTCTCTCTTCTCTCTCTCTCTCCTCTCTCTCTCTCTCTCTCTCTCTCTCTCCTCTCTCCCTCTCTCTCTCTCTCTTTCTCCTCATATCCTCAAGAGTATTTGTTAATCAATTAAAGTGTTGTAGTTTAAATATACTGTGCATATTTCCATGTCCTGTATTTCACCAAACATACTCTTTTTTAGCATTATTTATTTTGTTTTATTTCATACTCTTGGGGTGGTGATACTTTTGTTTCTTGTTATTGTTGCTGTTGTCTATTCTAGCATGATTTAGCGATGACTAGATACAAAGAATATATCTATCCTAGCTGCTACCTTCAGATATAAAGAATTTTGTCTCTTTTGTCTTGTCTCCCTCTCCCTTCTTTCCTTCTCTTTTCACTACTCAGTAATTCTGTTGAGTAAACAAGAAACGTCAGAACAAGAAGAGCAACTGAATTTATCTAGCCACTTGTTGACAAACTATAATACAAAGACCCAACACTCGATGTGATATCAGTGAACACATTTTCTTTTTCTTTAAGGTTCTGCGCTTCGTGAAAAGAGGGTGAACAACAAACACATGATCATAAATGCCTACAATTATGGAATAGCATTTGAAATGCATG
>CM031605.1:53575815-53578315 GCA_018398815.1 Conus ventricosus
AGGGTTTGGACCGATCTGATTACGTAGCTGACTGGGCCGTTCGAAAAACATCCTTCTGAGGCTTGGACAACGATTTCTTTTCAAACAGGATAAGATCGTAGATGTCTCTCTGTCTATGTGTTTGTCTGTCTGTCTGTCTGTCTGTCTGTCTGTCTGTCCTCTCTGTTAGTCTCTCTCTCTCTCTCTCTTTCTTCTCTCTTCTCTCTCTCTCTCTCCTTCTTTTCTCTCTCTCTCTTCTCTCTCTCTCTCTCTCTCTCTTCTCTCTCTCTCTCTCTCTCTCTCAAGCTGTTTCTACATCTATATCTGTATCTGTCTATCTATGTCTATATCTATGAATATGCATATAGAGAGATATATATATATATAAAGATACTTTCCCCTTCTTTGCTTCTCTCCTTCCCTCCTTGCCACATTTTCCCCACTTCTCTCTCTCTCTCTCTCTCTCTCTCTCTCTCTCTCTCTCTCTCTCACTCTCTCTCTCTCTCTCTCTCTCTCTGACATACATATCTATTATGCATCTATCCCCCCCCCCCCCGTCTGTCTGTCTGTCTTCCTTTCTTTTTCTCTCTCTCTCTCTCACTCCCTCTCTCACTCACTCCCTCTCCCTCTCTCTCTCTCTCTCTCTCTCTCTCTCTCTTTCAATAACCACCACCTATCCTTTAAAAGACAACTATCACTTTCCGGTATCAAAGTCTTTAACAAAATAATAGTAGCTAGCAGTCTCAGGAATGGAAGAGGGAGATTTTTATGGCTGGAACTGGTGGGAGGAAGGGGCAGGTAGTTTGGAGACAGCAATGAATGAATTCGGGAGGCAACTTACCCTTGTAGCACGCGTTTACTTCCCTACCTATCTCCGCCCTGAACAAGTTACTTTGCCAATATGCTGTGGGAGATGGAGGACTTCATGAATGGAGGATAATGACGCCAGAACAGTGCTCTACATATCTGTCTGCAGACAGAGGGATGAAGGGGTAGGCTTATGTGGTCACAGGGCTGGGGATTGATCTCACGATTAGATCGTCACGTCTTGTACAGTCTCCGTTATGAGATAGACATCTACAACCTCTATCTCTGAGAGTGACTGATTTCTTTTTTACCTCTGGGTACCTTTACTTCAGGAGGGAGAGAGGGGAGGAAGAGGATTAGGAGATTGAAAAGGGGGGGGGGGGGGACACTAAGTAGGTTAGCCCGTCAGCTATCGAACCAGTACGGTGTCGCCGCTGGCCGAGTGTGGGCAAATTACCGTCAGATTCTATCAGACGATCAAAGGTCAGGGAACTTGTACTGGGGCTGGTTTGTCCGGGAAAGGGGTTTAGATTAATCTGGTTACTTCACAGACAGGCCCATATTAACAAAATCTGGTTGAGGCTTGGACAATTTTTTTACAAACTGAATAAGATGGCAAAAATAGATCATTTCTCTACAGCAGCAAAACCCTAATGCTAATCAAAAACGTGTTTTGCAGGCATACACTTCGTTTCAGTCACTTATCTACTGATTGCAAATATATCGTTTTCAATTGTCAGTGAGCCATTGCAACATGAAAAACTGACAAAAAGAAGTCTTACAAGCACAGATTAGTATGCCGAAAGTACTGGAGAGAAAATTACTACAATACAGTTTATAGTCACGAATTGGTATCCTGACAACATCAAACAAATGAATAACTAAATTAGGCCAAACCATCGCCGATTTGAATCTTGATAGTATCAATCTGGTAGGAAAATGACTAATCCTGACAGGAAAATTACATGTACAGGCCTATAGTCACAATTTCAATCCTGATTACACTGAAGAAAAAAAAAAGAGTGAAATAGGCCAAACAATCACCGATTCCAATCCTGATAACAGCAGACAAAAATGACTATAGCAGGCCTTAAGATTATGCATTTGAACTTTGAACAAAAAGAAAACAAGATGCAAAGCATATAAACTCCCAGTTCGTCCTGAATACGCGTGAGATATTCCATAAAGAGGAAAAACCGTCTTGGACTGGTGTAACCGTTAGTAACGGCTATTCTGGTAAACATTGGCCATCGTCTGTGACCCATAATAAACATACCTACAAATTTTCAGAAATATCGGCACGTACTTTCTGAGATATTCCATAAAGAAGAAAAACCCGTTACAGGCCGTTACAGCCGTTAGTAACGGCTGTAACGGTAAACTAAAACATCGGGCATCATCCATAACCCATAGTGAACATACTTGCTAATGTTCACAAAGATCAGCCAAGTACTTTTTGAGATATTCCACAAAGAAAAACAACCGTTACAGGCCGTTACAGCCGTTAGTAACGGCTATAACGGTAAACTAACATATCGGGCATTATTCGTGACCCATAATGAACATACCTGCTAATGTTAACAAAGATCAGCCAAGTATTTTCTGAGATATTCCATGAAGAAGAAAAAGCTTTACAGGCCGTTACAGCCGTTAGTAACGGTATATATGGCAAACTAAAACATCGGGCATTATTCGTGCCCCATAATGAACATAC
>CM031605.1:53583315-53593315 GCA_018398815.1 Conus ventricosus
GAAGACAAATGCTTGTGCATTATTCTTTCTTCTTCCTTTTCAGTTGCCATGGGTGGAATCTCTCTTGTCCTCTCGCACACAAAACACCACACACACACACACCACACACACACACACACACACACACACTACTATCTATCTATCTATCTATCTATCTATCTATTATATATATATATATATTTTTATATATATATATATATAATATATATATAAAATTTTATAATATATTTGTATAATGCTTTTAGTTTTTTAGCAACTTCTTTCCTCTCCACACTTTCGTTTTATTCCATTTACTATCCTTTACTGGTGCTTTGGGGGTGCTGTTGGATTCTTTTTTGAACCCTGGTGGTGAGAACACACCAAAATTATGAACTGTGGTGTGTCTCTTTTTGACCCCAAGGAGCGCAGACACAATCAGCCGTGTCCCCCTGATGAGTCCGATCCAGCGGATGAAAGGCCTAGGAGCAGGCAATACAAATAGAGCTGCCTTCAGAAGGGATCACGATGGTTCTCTCAGGCAGCTAGTGAAGGGTTTTTCATTTTTTATAATTTTTTCCCCCAATTTTCTTAATCTTCATTTTTTTCTCTCTCTAAAAGTTCAAATCTTTGCAATGTCATTATTTAAAGACGGAAGAATTGTTAGCCTGCACTTTTTTTTCCCCACTACTTATTGTTCAGCATCATATATATATGTGTATGTATTTTATATATTTATATAAAATATATTATTATATAAAATATATATTTACATATATATTATATTATTATATATATATATATAAAAATATATATTTATATATATATATATATATATATATTTAAAAACAAGTTAAAAGAGGAATTTTAAAAAACTATCTACAAATTTGTTTCGAGCGTGTTGCGCTGTCATAGGAGGGTTTTTTTGGTTTGCCCACCGCCGATGTTATATAGCGTGTGGGCCCCCGTTTGCGGTTGTTTGCACGTGCGGGTTGGCTGCACGTGTTTTGGGGGGGCTTTCGGGTTTTTGTTTTGGATGTGTTCACTAACAACGATTTCCATTTATGCCTGCAGTTGTTTACTATTCGGTTTTGGTTTTTTAAAGTTGCTAAGTGTGGTTTGCATAGTATTAACCATTTTTCAGTTAAACATAGGTTGCACCTTTTTGAAACATTGCTGTATGGTGTTGCTCTTTTTATGATTTTCCCAGGATAATTGTAGCTTGTTTTGCGTTTTTAAAGTTTCCGGGTATATTTGCTCAGTTCTGTTTGGTTTTTTATATTTTTCTTTATTAAATGACTGTTTGTGGTTGCATATCTGGTTTTGAAGTGGTTTTCAGTGATCCCTATGTATGTTTCTTTTTCATTTTCTGATGTCACGTTGCCTGGTATAGAATGTTGTTGTGAAGACATTTATTGTTTAGTGGGCATGCTCCTTTTGGTGCAATTGCAAGATTTCCTTTCTTCACCCTTCTTTGCTGTGTTGATTTTCTTTTTTGTTGGATGCGTCAATTAGGTTTTTTGAGGTTGGGCATACATGAGTACGATAGTTGACAGTGTTTTTGTTAAATATTTTGGACAGTTTGAGTTCTTTTGGAAATGAAGTTGTTAGGATTTTGAAGAATTCTTTCCTAGTTTGTTTTGAGTTTCCCGTCGTATGGGGGGTTATACCATATGATTTTTCTTTTCCTATTTTTCTTGCTTTTATTTGTGTTGTTGTCTGGGTTGTATTGTAATTTGTAATTGTATCCACCTGTTTGTAGTGCTCCTGGTATTCTATGCTGCATTGTTGAACACTCTCTCACTGCATGACAGGTTTGATAGTCTCTTGTTTATGCCATGGGGTATGGTCTTTAATACAGATGGTGGATGGTTATTTTTGGGTTTGTGTACATAAAGAGGTGTATCGTTGGGTTTCTTGTATGGTTTATATATGTGATTGTTGAGATCCAGTGTTATGTCAAAAGTAGTTCACTCCCTTTTTTTGTTTGTTCAATGGTAATCTTTAAGTTGTGTTTTTGGAAGATTTTGCATAGTTCTTTTCTTTGGGTTTTTGATGGTTCTTGGATTTTTGGGTTAGTGCAGCAAGGTCATCGTCTCTGTATAAGTCCGACTTGTTTTCCGATTTTTTTCTTGATGTTGGACAGCATGAATAGTCCGACCAGTTCACATGTTTCTGCACCATCATATGATCCCATGGTTACGTCGAATGTTGAGTTTTGTTGGTTTTCCTGATCCAGGTTTCATTTTTGCTGTGTAGTAATGTTTTCTTGTGTGGAGATTGATTTCCATTTCTGACCTGTTATGTCTGTGTGGTTACTGGCCCAAAACTTCAGGGCTTTGGTGAGTAGTTCCTCAACTATAGATGGGTAAAGTCACAAATGTCAAATGTGATGAATACTGTATTACTTTGTTTATTGAGTTTTTTGAACCTTTGGATAACTTCGTATGTGTTCTTCCAGAGGTTGTATTAGAGTTTGATTTTACTTTCTTTATTATTTTTTCCAGAATTTTCTTGCTTATTTTGCCTAATTCAGATTTGGATGGGTTTTTTTAGTCTACATGTTGGATTGTTATGAAAATTGGGCTTGTGGTCTTTGAGTGTTATGAAAGCTTCTTTTGTTGCTGTCCCCTTCTATCCTGTCACTTCGGTCTATGCACTCTGCAAGTTCTTTTTCTTTAGTGCGGATACTGTCATTTTATATTTTTGGGCGGCTTTTTTGTAGTTTTTCTGGATGTTTTGTCAAGGAGTTGAGAGTATTCTTTTGGTTCCATTTTGTAGTAATTGTAGTTTTATCAGCCTTCAAAATATTTTTTTGTCATTTTGTACTTGTTTTATTTGTTTTTTTTTAGTGTTGTTGGAAAACCCTTGTTAGATTTTTTGAATTCAATATTGGTTATCATTCTTTTCATTTGATCTTCAAAGGGTTTCATTTTGTTATGGCTGGTGGGTGATCGCCATGATTTGAAATCGTAGGTGTTTTGTCCTTTTTTTGCATTTGGGTTCAGAAAAAAAAATGCTTTCCTCTCATATTATGTACAAATTTTTTGTTTGTTCTATTAATTTTTTTATATGATTGCGGATTAGAAAACGGTTATTTTTTGTTGACTGCCTAAAATTTGGGTTTTCCCCCATTTTAAAATCCTTTAGGCCCCAGTGGTCAACGTGAGGAGCGATTAAGATCAGTATATTTAAAATGCCTAAAACAATTTTTTTAAGTGCTCAACCCTTTGGGGGGCAACATTAGTTAAAACAGTTAAAAGAGTTATCGTACTATGTATGCCCAACCTCAAAAACCTAATTGACGCATCCCAAAAAAAATGGAAAATCAACACAGCAAAGAAGGGTTGAAGAAAGGAAATCTTGCAATTGCACCCGAAAGGAGCAGTGCCCACTAAACAATAAATGTCTTCACAACAACATTCTATCCAGGCTACTGTGACATCAGAAAACGAAAAAGAAACATACATTGGGATCACTGAAAACCACTTCAAAACCAGATATGCAAACCACAAAGTCATTTAATAAAGAAAAATTAAAAAACCAAACAGAACTGAGCAAATATATCTGGAAACTTAAAGACGCAAAACAAGCTACAATATATCCTGGAAAAACATAAAAAGGCATCACCATACAGCAATGTTTCAAAAAGGTGCAACCTATGTTTAACTGAAAATGGTTAATACTATGCAAACCACACTTAGCAACTTTAAACACCAAAACAGAAATAGTAAACAAATGCAGGCATAAATGGAAATCGTTGTTTGTGAACACACCCCCAAAAAAAAAACCTGAAAGCCCCCCCAAAAACACGTGCAGCCAACCGCACGTGCAAACAACCCCAAACGGGAGCCACACGCTATATAACATCGGCGGTTGGGCAAACCAAAAACCATCCTGATGACAGCGCAACACGCTCGAAACAAATTTGTAGATAGTTTTAAGATTCCTCTTTTAACTTGTTTTAACAATGTTGCTCCCCAAGGGGTTGAGCACTTAAAAATATTGTTTTTTGGCATTTTAAATATACTGATCTATATATTTAAAATATAATATTTATATATATATTTTATATATATATATATATTATAATATATATATAATATATACCCGACGTTCAAAACCTGTGCTCCCTCTCCTCTCCACAACATACACACACATATATGTTGGCTATCAGAGCTAGAATGCATTAAATGATCATTTTGATCGCATGCAGTTACAGGAAACTGTTTTGCCATTTGTAGATCTGACAGAGGCTGCCCCCTGCAGTTCATACCTGTTTTCTGTTGCGTACGTCGCTGTCACCAAAATTTTTTTCATTATCGACGGCATTATACCTGACAGATCTGCACTTTCTTCAATTCGTTTCAACTGGCTCCTCATTTTCTTTTTCATCTTCGATTTCGAGTCGAACAGGCTGAGACTGACACACGCCGGTCGAAGTCGATGGAAAAACCCCTCGTCAGCTTCGCTGTCAGTTTCTTCGTTGGAATCGAAAAAAAAAATCAAAATATTCCTTTTCATTGCTATTGCTGACGGCGAAATATTCGTTTATAAGGCCACTAATTCCCTGGCTTTCATAATCGAAAATATTTCCTGATTTTTATGAATTTAACAGCGTTACAATACGTCGATCCATGATGGTGATTTTTCGAGTGAAGCGACGAGAAGGCAGAACGCAATACATTCCATGAGCTGTGAGCGATGAAAGGCAGCGTCTTGCTGTTACAGCTGAGTTACTAAGGCCATTTCGGTATTTGATTTTCTGATTGGTTGGAAGCTTTCTTTTGTGTACGACTTTTAATGCCCCGTAGAGGCCCTTTTGATTGTTTTTTTTTTTTAAATGTGTGCAGATTCTTAAAATATACACACTGAGCTTTCCTGATGTGCGGCTGCCAGGGGCTTGCGAGGGATGTAACTCGATTATCCGTTGAAAATGAGTAACTTTTCTCAATCAGTGCTGCTTAAATTGATGACATGGAGTGAAAAAAAATTATTTAATCACATTTCTAGCTCAATTTAGGTAAAATCAGGGGAAACATGATATGATTTAATGGTTTTCCTAGTGTTGGTGCAAAAATTCATTTTACCCCAAAGTGACCTCACACTCTTTGTTGCCCGCAGCGGCGATCAGCCTGCGCGACTTTCTATCATTTTGTGGGAGGCCGTCACATTATACTCCACTATCTAACCAAAGAGAAAATCCCAAAGAGAAGCAAAATGCTATGAGCTCGTGTCGTTCTTTCTCTCCGACACAGATAACGAGTACAAGGCAAGCAGATTCAAATACCGAGCCGTTTTTCAAACAGATCTTCCCCAGGAGCTTTCCCGTGGCCTCCCAAAGACTGTGAGTGTGAACCCCAATGACTGTGAGTGTGAACACAATGACTGTGAGTGTGAACACAAACCGCAGGAGAGGCTAGCTACAGGGCACAGAGCTGCCAGGAGTGATGAATGGTCTCGGGTGACCAAGTCCGGATTATCCGGCCAAACAAAATCCTTTACAATGAATTGACATAGACTCCAGTTTCCTTTGTCTCCATTCCAATCCGTCTTTTCTTGATCGACAATTGGTGGGGGGGGGGGGGGGGGGGCAGTTATGTCCCTTAGGTAGCTTACTTACCTCGGGCTTACTGACCTGATTCTTTATGGAATTCGACTTTAGAACTTCTTATCAAGAGTCTCAGGCAAACCGGACCTTAATACCATCATCATCATCATCATCGTCGTCGTCGTCGTCGTCGTCATTCATCATCATCATCATCATCATCATGGTCGTCGTCGTCGTTGTCAAAGTGCAACGGAATAAAGAGATTAAAGTTACACTCTATTTTATAGTGCTGGTGTTAATCGTTCGCCGAATTCCCTGTTTCAAAAGGAACAGAGAGGTTTGTTGTTGCTGTTGTTGGTGTGGTGGTGGTGATAGTGGGTGGTTCTTTTCACCTGTTTTAACTTGAGCGGATGTTGCTATTTCTGTTTTGTTGGTGTTGTTTTTCCAAGCCTGCACAAAAGGCTCTTGTATTTTGCTGAGGTATTAGAATCGGTTGTGATGGGATCGGTGTACAAACAAATTTAAGAAACTACTTACCTTCTTCCCTCCCTTCTCCCTCCCCTACCCCCCCTCCTCTCTCCCCCCCCTCTCTCTCTCTCTCTCTCTCTCTCTCTTCTCTCTCTCTCTCTCTCTCCTCTCTCTCTCTGTTAATAGGCAAAATCCATCGATCATTCTTTCCTTTTGCAGTTGTATAATCATCGGCGCTAAAGGCGGTAAGGGAAGAAATGAAAAATACAATGACTCTAAAAGCAATTCATTACTAAAGTGACATGCATGCAATGGGGAATTTTCATCTTGAACAATAGGACGGGCATACAAAGTGTTTTCACCTCAACAGCCACAACATTTTCAATGTTCGTTTCAGAAACAAACTCAAATAAAAGTACGATTCACGTGTCATGGAAACACAAAAAGCTGACTTTGTATCTGTACCCCAGTTCTTTCCCTGATCTCAGATAATTCTCTTTCCTGAGCAACCTATTGTTAGCTAGAACCGTGAGGTACTTCCACTCCTAAACAAGTCTAACCTGGCACAATCCTGATGCCAAACCGGGCGTATCTCTCTCCTCAAAAGCCTGATGTAAACTTGTCATTTCTATATCTAAAACACAACAGATC
Organism: Conus ventricosus; assembly: GCA_018398815.1. NCBI lineage: Eukaryota > Metazoa > Mollusca > Gastropoda > Neogastropoda > Conidae > Conus > Conus ventricosus. Next base: position 53,589,962 of record CM031605.1, read on the forward strand.
TGTGAACTTCTGTCTATATTGTCCCTTATGTTACTTATGTCATCTTTGTGCTGAAAAAGAACAACATAGAGTTATGTATTTATGTCTCTTTGTCCCTATGTTACTGATTGCATCTTTATCTAAAACAAACAGAGATCAGACTTTAAATTATATTTCTTTGTCCCTATTTTCCTCTCAAAAGTATGAACTTTATTTATCTGAAAACACAACAGACTGTAACTCTATTATTTGTCCCTTATGTACTTATGTCATCATTGTACCTGAAAGGGAACAGACATCATACCTATATAATCTATGTCTCCTTTGTCCCTTGTGTAACTTACGTCATCTCTATGTCTGAGACAGAGACTAATAACTGCAGGTCTTCGATGCAGAGAAAGGGGAAAAGGGATAGTGATGAGGGGGAAAAGGCCTCCTGGACAGATGATCTCTTGGAGTGTGGACTTGAAGAAGGAGTGGAAAAGTCAATGTTGACACTGTCAAAAAAACATGCCGCTGAAGATACTGGAATCCAGCCTCCCTGTCCTCCTCCTCCTCCTTCTCTTACATCCATCCCCACCACCTCCTTCCCCTTCCCCGCTTCCGTTCACCACCCCCCGTTTTTCTACCCTCTACGTCCTCCCTTATGCTCTTCTTCTTCCTTCCAGCCCTGAAATGGCCCTTTGCGGTCGGCTGGGCTATAAGCAACATTACCTTATCTCCTTCTTTCTTTGTTATTTTTGTTTCTGGTTTTTGTTCTCTGTTCTCTGACCTTCTCTTCGTATCCCTACCTAAACTTCTTTCAAAAGCCTTCGATTGTGACTAACCCCAACACACACACACACACACACACACACACACACACACACACACACACACCACACACACACACACACACGCACACAACACACACACACACACACACACACACACACACACACACACACACACACACACACACACACACACACAATTCTGACCGTTCTTTTCTTCAGCCATCGCCTTCATCATCTGAATCTGGACTTCTTCCCACTGTAATCTGGTCTATTCTGTTCCATTCTAATCTAAAGTAAACCTGACCACACCTCATATCTGCAAAGAATTCCGGTTACGTAAACATGAGTGGCATGGATTAATGATATTTTTGTGGACGACTTGATAACTCTGTTGTGTTGTGTGTGTGTGTGTGTGTGTGTGTGTGTGTGTGTGTGTGTGGTGTGTGTGTGGTGGTGGTGGTGCTGTGGTGGTGGTGCGTGCGTGCGTGCGTGCGTGCGTGCGTGTGGTGTGTGGTGTGTGTGTGTGTGTGTGTGTGTGTGTGTGTGTTTCATGATATGTTGCTTACAGAGACCAAGGAAGATACGGAAGGAGTGAAGAGGCGGGAGGAGGCAAAGAGAAGAGGAAGAAAGAAAACAACATGGAGACAGCAATAATAAAAGTACATATCAGAAAAGGACGCGTCTCCTGTGCGCTGGAGGCTCGACACATTCCGTTTACCTTACGCCTGTTCAGCGCACACAGCTGTCACCTTTCTCTGTCATGATGTCCTGGTGAACTTACCCCCCCCCCCCCTCCTCCCTCCCCTGCAGAGCGGAATGCAAGCAAACCTTAGCTGAGCAGCCACTGTCAAGCTTTACCAAAGATCACTTGTCTGGGACAGATGTGTGTGGATCAGAGATGTGTCAGTGGGTATGTAACGTCATTTACATGTGTTTTCTTCTTCGCGAACGACTTTTTCTTCGGTGTTCCACCAGTTTTTAACTAAGAGACCTCAACTTTAATCATCCTTAGATATCCATCATACAAAATAACTCTGTCGATTTGTTTTTTGTTTTTTTTCAGATCTCCCTTCCTCCTCTCCCCCGCCTCCAGTCTCCCCTCTGCTCTCTCTGAATTGTTCTGAAATTATCTTGCCGACAAAAGATACACAGAGAGACAGAGAAAGAGAGACAGACAGAACACAGACAGACAGACTGACTGACAGACAGATGCCACCAAAAACAATGATGTACTCCAAACGTTATATCCACACGAGTGTTAAACAGTGTCGAAAAAGATCATCAGGATACAGAGAGAAATATAAAATACTAAACAAATGCAAGATCCATAACCAAACAAACAGAAAAAAAATGAACAACTTGGATCTACAGAGAGAAATACAAAATACTAAACAAACGCAAGATTCATAACCAACAAACAGAAAACAAAATGAACAACTTGGATCAGAATCTTCCCGAGTTCTCGGGATAACAAGGAAACGCCGCTGGCAACGACTTGCGTAATGCCGGTGACCTTTCACTGGACGTGCGCATCAAAAGCTGACCCTGTCATCTTCACAGGGACGAGCCAATGTGAAGCCATAACACGGTCAACATTCTTATTAAAAACATGATTATCATACCCAACATGTTGCTGCTCCTGGCAGACCATGGTGAACACTTGAGTAATATCCATGGATATTCACCGATTATTCAGTATTAAGGATCGTCCTCGCGTTTGTTTTTCGTGTATTTCAGTTTGTTTTGATTCGCCGCACTAACGCCTCATCCTATCACACCTATTTCCACCCTTTCCTGGACAAAGGAAAGTGTCCTTGTTTGTTCAGAGTGCCTTGTGTTTGCATTGATGCCAAGGAAAAGAAAAGCGCAAATACCATTACTTTCCAGTTATCGTTGGTAACTGTTTCACCTTCGGAGCAAGAGTTGCGTTCCTTGATTAGATTTACTGTTATGTCTCCCGCCTTTTTCTTTCATTTTGTTTTTTCCTTTCAAGAACATGATGAATCAAAAAATAAACAATTACGTTCTTGACCATTGTTAAACTCCCTTTAAGAAATCGGCGATGGGTTTCCTGCAAACTGTTAATCCCATGTCTAAGTTCTCTGCCACTATAATCGGCATTCACAGCTTTGTTGAAAATGTTTACAATGCAATACAACACAACACAATAATAATTTCCTTTTCAGCATTTCCGGATATGGAAAATAAACAATAAGCAAACTCTCATCACTGTGAATTTTAAACAAATGAAATTAATTGAACAGTCGCACAAAGCGTATTGATGAAAATTAAAAACAATACTTGTGTATTAATCAAGAAAGTATTTCGTCCAGAAAAGGAGCTGAATAAAGTATCTTGCTTATTTTGATGTACTTGGATAAATTCAGCAGACATTTTTTCGAAGTACTTCATTGCAAATCACAATGGTTGAACGGACTTTCAAATGCCGTTTCGGCAGAAAAGGATGACGTAAAGCCGCATAGTTTCTGGGCAATGAAACATTACAAAACATCACCACCCCAGTTCCACCGAAGTCTCTGCACATCCTTTCTTCTCTCGACAATCCACATTGTCGTTCTTTTTCAATTTCAAGTTGATG
>CM031605.1:53598315-53605815 GCA_018398815.1 Conus ventricosus
AGTGCATCAGACCTGTAGAGACTCCGCTACAAGAGTGGAAGGGTCGGAGGAGGAGGTTGTTATGGGAGGTAACCACGATAATGCTCAGCTCAGTGAAGGTTACAGACAGCTTCCTTTCCGAGAGGGCTTTCAAGGGAAGTAAGTATGTCTGTCGATGCCTACAGGGTGGTCTCCCTTCCTTGGTCATCGTTGAAAGACGGAGCGGAAACGAAATCCGTTATCTGAGTGTTGAGGATCGAATGTAGGAGAGAGATCTGTCAGCAGATGCCAGAAGCTTGTCCAGCTTCCCTAATCTGCTATCACACCTTTCGTCGACAGGCCACGTGAACTCTGCCTCCCCTTCCCATCCACACCCCTACCCCCCATCCCCACACACGCACTCTTCATCAGTACTACTTATCCCCCCCCCCCCCCCCTCTCTCTCTCTCTCTCTCTTTTACAGAAGCAAATGAAGTTGGAGCTTTTTTAAAATTCCTCTGTGGCCCCTGTAATGGACAAAATGGTTTAAATGTGTGTGTGTGTGTGTGTGTGTGTGTGTGTGTGTGTGTGCGTGCGTGCGTGCGTGCGTGCGTGCGTGCGTGCGTGCGTGCGTGCGTGTGTGTGTGTATGTGTGTGTGTGTGCGTGTGTGTGTGTGTGTGTGTGGTGTGTTGTGTTGTGGTGTGTGTGTGTGTGTGTGTGTGTGTGTGTGTGTGTGTGTGTGGGGGATGGTTATCTTCACTTTGTGAATTTTGCTGGTTGTACTTTGTGGTTTGCTATTTGAACTTGATGTGTTCTTAGCTATGGGTTATATACATTGTGATTTGTGGATCATCTGTGGTTAGAGTGTGGGTTGCTAGATGCATTTTGTGTATAGTTAGCTCTGGGGTTTATATTGTGGTTTGTGGGTTATTGATCGTAGCTTGTAGCTTGCTTGTTGACGCTTTGTGTATCATTAACTGTTGTTTCAAACATTGATTTATGGATTATTGATTGTAGTTTGTGACCTTCAGTTCTACTTTGTGTGTGTAGTATGTTGTCGGATTTACGTGACTGGTTGTGGTTTACGCTTTGCAGGTTGAACTTTTACTTGTTAATTGTGGGTTTTTCATTGTCTGTGGAAAGCTGGCTGTACCTCGTGGCCTGCTGACTGAAGTTTTGTTTTGTGATGATAGCTGTTTGTTTTACGATGTGGTTTGTGACCTGTAGGTACGCGTTTGTTGCTTGCTGGTCGAAGTTTGCACGTTGTTTTGTAGTTAGTTGGTTACGAATCGTTGCTCTGTTGCATTACATAGAATTATATCGTCCTACAGTGATTTGAACTATATTGTTCTAACGGAAATGTGAAATATTTTCAGGGATCATTTGCTCAATCAATTATTCTACAATCAGATATACACATTTCAATGATTCAAAAATGTATTGACAGCTTAAACTGCATACAACGCGTTTGAAGATGAAGGAGGTCAACTAAGATCACTACAAAAGTGTTTTTAGGTGGAAGGAAAGCATACACAAATGGTTTTATCATCTTCCTCTCATGCCCTAGCAACGAAAAGAGGGAAAAAAACACACAAGGCCTATCATCCCACAAATTCCTAATCGCCCCCATACATCCCCATCCCTCTTACCCTACCCCCCCCTCCCCCCCCCCCCCCCCCCCCCCCCCCCCCTCACAAAAACAGACTCAAAAGATCTTTCATATTACAGCCCAACACAGCCGATGGACCAAGTTTTCTTCTGCATCCCTACCCCCTACCCTTCTCTCCACCCCACCCCCACCCCCCTCAATAACACTGCATCCTCTCTATCCCCCTCGCTCCTACCCCCAACCCGACTCTTCAACTCTCCCCCCAAAGCATTCTCCTCCTCTCCCTTCCCTAACAAGGCCAATAAAAATGATTGCCTAAAAGTTGAGAGCAGAACAACCTGCGGGTAAACACACACACACACACACACACACACACACACACCACACACACACACACACACCACGCACACACACACACACACACACACACACACACACACACCGCGCGCGCGCGCGTCCACGCGAGCGCACACACAAAACCACCACCACCACCACCACCACCACCACAAAACTGGCACAACACCAAAAATTCCAAGAAAATGATACATGACGTGAGGACAGCGAGCTGTTTGATGCAGCTCAGGGTAGGTCTGTTATTGATTCACGTGAGGACAGCGAGCTGTTTGATGCAGCTCAGGGTAGGTCTGTTATTGATTCACGTGAGGACAGCGAGCTGTTTGATGCAGCTCAGGGTAGGTCTGTTATTGATACACGTGAGGACAGCGAGCTGTTTGATGCAGCTCAGGGTAGGTCTGTTTTGATTCATTCCCAGGGAGAGTACGTCACACAGCCTGTCGACTGATCGCTCTTTACCGCCTGTCATCGTGACTTTGGCCCCAGGGAGAGTCACGTCACACAGCCTGTCGATTGATCGCTTTTTACCGCCTGTCATCGTGACTTTGGTCCAGATCAATAGGGGATGCATAGATATCTGATCTATCAGTCGTAGCATCTGCAGACCCTGGGATCTATCACTAATAAGGTCTACAAATCAAGGAATTACACACCACAGGATCTAGCAACCATAAGATCTGCAAAGTATTGGATACATTCTATCAACCGTAGGATTTAACCGCCATGTGGTCTTTTAACAAGAGAATCAACACACTATGGGACTTACCAATCACAGATTCTACACAGCCACCGGATTGATCAGCGACAGGGACCTATAGACCATGGGAGTTTCAATCAAAGGATCCATGTACTACGAGATTTATAAACCACGAAATCCACAGACCATGGGATCTGTCACTCATTGGACCTACAGATCTTGGGGTCTATCATACATCGCATCTACTGCATCCACAATGAAATAAACGACGGAATTATCGCAGCCTTCGGCAAAAGTCGACATTAAAATGACTGACAACTGTTCAAGAATAAAGAAAAACAGACAGACAGAGAAAGAGACAGAGACAAAGAAAGAGACAGAGAGATGGATAATTAGATAGATAGATAGATAGATGATAGATAGATTCGCTGGTGTACATCGATCTGAAATCGGTGTCTTTCAAACTGCAAAAATTCAATATCAATTCACAGACACACAGATACACGCTTGATGAATCTAAATAATTTCTCGTATCCATTTCTTTCCTTCAGGTTTCAAATCCAAAGGAAACACACTCAAACCAAGGGGTTGGTGGAGGGGGGTGGGCGGGGCCGGGGGGGAAGGAAGATGGAGGAGGCTTCCTCGAGGCAAGAACACGGCGCAATCTGTTGATGTAAAGATGCGCTTGAATTTTTTGCTATACACTCCAAAAGTGTTGTTTGTGTGTGTGTGGTTATTTTTTTTTTTTTTTGTATATAATAAAAAGCTTTTGATCGAGGTGTACATACATGTTCGCTTGATCTGTTGGATATTGCGTCTTATGTGGGCGTTCGTGTCTAGTGAAGCACGTAACTTTAACGTCAGTCTTTATGCACAGACCCTTGTTTTCATGTCAAATTTTATTTGTTCAGCTAATGTCGCTTCTCCCCATTTTACGCTTCAATGCGATTTTAAGTGGCATTTCTGGAGGAGGGGGGATAGATAGATAGATATAGATGCTTATGTATATATATGTACTTATATACGGGAGGGGATAGATAGATACATAAAGATGCCTATATATATATATACATACATAGGCTATATGTGTGGTATATATATATATATATATATATATATATAGAATGCTGAACAATTAAGTAGTGGGGGAAAACAAGTGCAGGTTAACAATTCTTCAGTCGTTATAGTAATGACTTGGCAAAGATTTGAACTTTAAAAAAAAGAAAAATAATTGAAGATGAAGAAAATGGGGGGGGGGGGGGGGAATATACTATAAATATGAGAAGCCCTTCACTAACTGCCTGAGGGAACCATCGTAATTCCTCTCGAAGGCACATTTATTTGTATTGCCTGCTCCTAGGCCTTTCGTCCGCTGGATCGGACTCATCAGGGAGACACGGCTGATTGTGTCTGTGCTCTTGGTGTCAAATAGAGACACACCACAGTCCATAATTCTGTGGTGTTCTCACCACTAAGGTTCAAAAAAGAATCCAACAGCACCCCCAAAGGAGCCAGCGAAGGGTAGTAAATGAAACAAAACAAAAGTGTGGAGAGGAAAAAAGTTGCTGAAAAATTAAGAGCATTATTCAAACAGTATAAAATGTAGGGGACAATCTTTGAGCCTATGCTTGAGGATCCATTCAAGGATACAAGGGAGATCAAAACATATGGAACAGTCTGAGTGGTCAGCTCTGCTGTTCAATAACCCAAGCATTGTGAGTGGCTAAGAATTGTACAGAACAACCTTTACTTGGATCTCCTAAGAGATGCAATCTCCCACTGATTGACCAAACAATAGAATGCTGAACAATTAAGTAGTGGGGGAAAACAAGTGCAGGTTAACAATTCTTCAGTCGTTATAGTAATGACTTGGCAAAGATTTGAACTTAAAAAAAAAGAAAAATAATTGAAGATGAAGAAAATGGAGGGAAATATACTATAAATATGAGAAGCCCTTCACTAGCTGCCTGAGGGAACCATCGTAATTCCTCTCGAAGGCACATTTATTTGTATTGCCTGCTCCTAGGCCTTTCGTCCGCTGGATCGGACTCATCAGGGAGACACGGCTGATTGTGTCTGTGCTCTTGGTGTCAAATAGAGACACACCACAGTCCATAATTCTGTGGTGTTCTCACCACTAAGGGTTCAAAAAAGAATCCAACAGCACCCCCAAAGCAGCCAAAATCACAGCGATGCAGATTTGGCTTACTGTTTATTTCATTTCCAGTTGTTTCCTTTCGTTTGATTCAAAGTATAGTCTATTAACGCTTTTTTTTTAAACTAGTTTTTCGAATTTCTTGTATTCCAGTATGTGTCCATTTTCAGTGTTCCTATTCCATTCACATTGTGTCTAGTCAAGTTGTATTACGCAGTGTGTTCCTTACTCTAGTGAATGTTTGCTACTTGAGGATGCGTGTCTTGCTGGGAATTCTGAGTATGTCTGTGTACGTATGTTTGTGTGTCTGTGTGTCACGCACACATGCACTCACACACGCGCACGCGCGCGCACACACACACACCACACACACACACACACACACACACACACACACACACACTCACACTTGCATATATACATTCATCTGCTTCACCACTAACTACCACCTCCCACATACATACCGATCCATGATGTAAACGCTTGATGAAAAAGACCCGAGAAGAAGAAGAAGAAGAAGAAGAAGAAGAAGAAGAAGAAGGAGAAGAAGAAGAAGAAGATGACGATGATGATGATGATGATGATGATGATGATGATGATGATGATGATGAGACGAGACGACGACGACGACGACGACGATGAGAAGAAGAAGAAGAAGAAGAAGAAGAAGAAGAAGAAGAAAAAAAAACAACAACAACAACGGGGAGTGGACAGTACGGTCGGCAACACGCCGGCCCTTCGGGGCAAGACAAAAGCAATCTCCCTCCTGCTCACCTCGTTACGCTCGTTCAGGCTGGAACTGGGAAAGCTGACAGCCATTGTCATCTGCTGCCATCTTCTGTATTGATGTCAACGTTGTGTGGAGTGACGACCATTGGCGACAGAGTTCACAGTACTGACTAGTCATGTGGACACACGCGCACACACATATACACACACACGCACAAGAGAAAGCGCAAGCGCACGCACGCACACACACACGCGCGCGCGCGCGCGCGCGCGCCCGCACGAACGCACGCACGCACGTACACACACGCGCACGCATGCACACACAATACACACACACGCACGCACGCACGCGCGCGCACACACACATTCACGCATGCACGCACGCACGCACACGCAGGCACGCACGCACACACACATGCACACACGCATGAACACACACGCGCGCGCGCGCGCACACACACACACACACACACGTGCAAAAGCAATGTCCTCTCAGATTACTGTGGCAACTTATAAATGAGCGTAGGCAAGCCACGGGCCTTACTCTTGACGAAAAGTCTTTCTCTGCTAGGCCGTCCTTATTCCCTACACAACCCTGGGAACTTCAAAGGGTTCATTTTTATATTGACCACACTGATTTTAGAAAGAAGGACAATATAAATATTATAGCAAGCAATGTTAAATCTCATATTGATGAGAAGTTTCCAAATCATTTTAAAGTATACACATATGGGTCATTCATTCAGAAAAAAAAATGCGGGCTCTGCTTATTTAATACCTGATATAAAAGAAGGGAAATGTTTTTTGACTTGGGAAAAATAAATCAGTTCTTACTGCAGAACTTACTGCAATATTAATGGCGTTAAACCATCTTCTGAATTTCCCACGATCTGCAGTTCAAGTACTTTTTTGTCTTGATTCAAAGTCTGTGCTTCAGGCACTAGAATCATTAAAGCTGCAGAACAGATCAGAAAGGATAATTGAAATTTGCAGTTTAATTCATCATGCTCTTTCTTTACCAGGCATGGCAATTACTTTCTGCTAAATACCGTCACGTTGTTCGTTTTATTATAAGGATAAAGTAGATACAGCTACAAACAAGGTTCAAAATGTAGTTCAGAGTCTCTTAGGATGAATTTTACACTTTCGCTTCGAGAACAATATAGTATAGTGAAATCATTTGCTTGGAACCATTTCCAGAATTCTTGTAAAAAGTCTCATAATAAGCCTATTTACACAGATTTTAGTATTGCAAACATTAAAACACACTCCCACATCAGCAGAAATGTATCGTCCCTTATATACGCGCCTATTGGTGAAAAGTCGATGCTGTTACGACAAAATTCAGTAAAAAATACCTCATGTGTTTATGGACAGAGCATGACGGCTGATCATATTCTCTCGTGTGCCACTATCAAACAATATATACCCATGCTTTCTACATACACAGTTAGATAAATTTTTGGATCACCGGTATTAACCTATGAATTCTTTCTTTTTTATCAAAGAGTTCAGTCGGTAAGTACTTGTAGTTTCTCCATTCATCATCTCATACCTGTGAGGTTACTTTTAAGTGAGTCAATCATTTACCTACTGCTAAATCTACATACACAATATGAAAGGACCATCTTCATCCGTCCCCTACTTCTCACTCTTCTCGCCCATATCAAAACCATTTGTAGTTTTCTGGCTTTATCATTTGGGTTTGGTTCGTTTGTTTCTTTGTTTGTTTTGGGGTAAATGGTGTGGTGTTTTGTTGTTGTGTTGTTGTTGTTGTTGTTGTTGTTGTTGTTTTGTTTTGTTTTGTTTTTCGTCTAATATCACCTAGAGTGGATAGACGTTAAATTCGAAACTAACAACAACACACACACACAACACACACACACACACACACACACACACACACACACACACACACACACACACACACACACATCAATACTGAATAAATCATTACACGAATATTCTGATCACTTTTTGTTGGTATAAAACAATAA
>CM031605.1:53610815-53633315 GCA_018398815.1 Conus ventricosus
CGAGTGGCACCATCAACTGTTATCTAATAAACGCTCGTGTTTATGTGAGCTTGGGATAGGATATGCATGGATGTATTGAGAAGTAGGAGAGAAAGTTACGTTTGTACAAAAACTTCCAGAAAGATTGTGCTTTGTTTGTCAATGTCCTTGGCGGTAACTAACCCCTCTCTTTCTAAATTTTGCTTCGTTCTCCGCCGTCAGTCACTCCATTTTGAAAGATTGACCCATAGTTGATAGCAAAAATGGCAAAGTCAGTGAGAATGTAGTTTAAAACTAGCCTCCATAGAAACAATCATTTGTTACTGTGTCATAGGCCAAGAAGTAATCTTTAGAAGAAAAAAAACCTGCATAGAAACAATACTTTGTTATTGTTTCATGGGCCATGAAATAATCTTCAGAAATCAAGTTTTCTTTATTCCGATAACTTGTATGAAACACCACACGACAAAACAACACCACCCACACATGCGCGCGCGCGCCCACACAACCCCCACACACACAACACAACACACACACACAACACAACACACACACATACCACCACACAACACACACACAACACAAACACAAACACAACACCAAACCCCACACACACCCACACCACACACCACCCACAACACACACACAACACAACCACACACACACACACACACACACACACACGCGCGCGCGCACACACACACACACGCACGCACACACGCACCCAACAGCAGAGCACATCACACAACAACAACCCGCCACCACACACACCACACGCAAAAAAAACACACCACAAACCCCCAAAAAACCCTTCTCACCACCAAGAACCAAGTAACCCAAGCAACCAATCTCCCCACATGTTGCAAAATTGGGTACTTCCTTTAGAGGTGGGTTAACACATCTTATGTTTCTTTTGTTAATATTAGCTATTTCCCCGTTCCTATACCCCGTCTCTATATGGCCCCCGCCGTATGCCCGTCTTATTGCCCGTCTCTTACTGCCCCGTTCCCTATGCCCCCACCTTTCCCCGTCTCTATATGCCCCCGTTCTTTATGCCCCGGAGGCATATGGACGGTGGCTATAGAGGTGTCCCCTTCGAAGGCATCAGGTTCAGTTAGGTCTGGTTTCATGTCAGAAGGATGTAGGCAGTAGTCGGTTCATCAGTTCAGTACGACACGTCAGGTCAGGTATCGTGCAGTAGGTTCAAGCAGGTCACGTCCCGTTCGGTCACGTCAGTCACTCAAAGAGGCAGTCATGTTCCCGGTCAGTCATTCAGTCAAGCCAGGTCCCCACGTAGTACAGTCAGGTCCCGTCGGTCAGGGCAGGTCAGTCACTCAACAGCAATCAGTCCAGCACACGTCCAGGCCCAAAGTCAATTCAGGCAGGTCAGCAGCAGGCCACGCACCAGTCAGCATGGCCAGTCACGCAGGTCAGTCAGGTAGTAGGTAGGTAAGGTACGTAGAGGGAGAAAGGGAGGTCAGGTCAGACAGCACAGCGGTTAGGTTACGTCAGGACAATCGGACACTGAGGAGGTGTGGGGGATATAGAGACGGGGGCAAACGGTCGGGGGGCATATAGACACGGGGGCATATACGGACGGGGGCATATAGAGGTGTCCCCGTATTTTTAGAGATCTGCAATGGCCAGAACCTTGTCGATCTGCGCCTGAAGTGATACAATAAAACGTGTGGGAGCAAAAGTTACCCTACTTGTTTATTGTTTAAAACGTGTTCGTTATTTTGACTTCTGACTCGCTCTTCATGGAGCGTCTGCACTGTGGAAAAGCCGTTTGCTTCTCACACATTGAAGACACTGAACAATTACAGAGCATTGCTTAAGGCTGGGAGTGGATCCTCTCTGAGACTGACTAAGAGCCTGCTCATATTTGTCCTTCTTTAATCATTTTTGTTGTTTTTTCTACTCCCAGTTCTTATAGAACAGGGAGTACTTTACAATGGGAACGAAGAAATGCTGTATGTCAGTCTGTCTGTGTCTCTGTCTGTCCGTGGTCAAAATGTGTTCCACTAACGGCTATAACGGCCCAAAACGGGTTTTCTTCAATTTGGAATATCTCTGGAAGTACTTCGCCGATTTCTTATCTCAGTGACGAAGTACATTATGACGCATGTTTGAGTGTGACGTTTCTTTTTATTATAACGCAAGTTTGATTGTGACGTTGTTGTTTTTTTTTACACACATATTCAAGATAGATCTAAACTTGGAGTACGTTTACATGCTTTGCATCTTGTCTTTCCTTATGAGAGAACATTGGATTTAGGACCAAACAACAACGCGAAAGAGCATAATGTCCCCAGTTTCCCCCTCCACTTCCCCCTTCCCCTGCAACCCCAGTCCCACCCAACCCAAAATAAATAAACAACACCGCTTCCCCCATAACTGTACAAAAAGGCAAACAAAAAGAGATCACACACACACACACACACACACACACACACACACACACACACACACACTCACACACACACACACCACACACACACACACACACACATGCATGCATGCACGCTCAAATGACAGAAAGAGACAGTGGGGGGACTTTAGTGGGGATTAGGAAAGGAGAGAGGGGGGGAGAGAGAGATAGAGACAGACAGACAGAGAAACAGACAGAGACAGAGACTAATTGAGAGAGAGAGAGATGGATGGAGAGAGAGAGAGAGAGAGAGAGAGAGGAGAGAGAGAGAGAGAGAGAGAGGAGAGAGAGAGAGAGAGAGGCAATGCCATGACCTGATTCTTTTGACTAGAAGAATGAGTTCAGTTTGGTTCCCGCGCTCGCTCTGGTCCCCTCCTTTCTGGGCCAGGGCATTAGTCCCTTTGCTGCAATGACCGATACGAGGGACGGAAGGGAGGAAGGAGCGGAGAAACGTGGAAGGGATCTTGTTGGGGAAGGGATTTCCACTGGGTCGCACGCCTCGTTACCCAAGACACGCATGACTATGACAGCTATACATCACCCCTCTCAGGACCGATCTTTCCATCACCACCGCCCCTCCGGCCCCCTCCTTCCACCCTCTGGCCCTTTCACTCCGCACCACCCCTCTGGCCCTATCACCCTGCATATCGTGCCCCAGCCAGCAAAAAAATGAAGGACAGGTCGAATGGTCTCGTGGCTCATTTGCAGGCACTTGAAGCGTAAAATCGGTGTTAAATCCATAATTTTAAATGTCTAATACCTGTGCACATACACGAAGACATTCGTGCATTCCCTTTCATACCCCCTACCACCCTCTCCCACCTCTGACAGGCACCTTCATTTCCACGTATATAAAGGCATATTTTGTGGGGGGTTTTGTGTGTGTGTTTTTTTTGTTTTTTTGTTGTTGTTTTTTGCTGTCCCAACCTCTGCACCACCTCAGAGGCAGTGCACCCACGCCGCTCATTCCGACACCCGTCCACAGCCACAGCCCGGTCGGCCCCGCCGCAGCCCCGGCACCGGCACCGGCAATCCAAAGGGAGCAGTCAATGTCAAGTCGTCAAGAGGCACCCCACCAAAGGAGACACTGCACTGCTGCCGAGTCATTTCGGTGGTGTTCAGTGGCGCCTGTTCTGATCTAACATACACAGGACACCACCTACTAAGCCCCCTACTGACGACAATAATTGCTTAGTCGCAGAGCCGGCGTGAGTGAGCTCTTCCCCCGGAGGGTGTCACCACATCCGTCCAACGACAGCCCCCATGGACTCGCCGATACCGGTGACCCCGACGGAACCAAACCAAGGCCACAGACATGGAGAGGACATCGAAGTTGAGGTCACTATGAGAGCAGGGCATGAAGGGCCACAGAATTTGAGACATTTTCTTTTTTTTATGCTGATCGATGAGAATGAGGATGATTAAGATGATGCTACGGATTTCTATTTCGGTCTGAGACTACATGACAGGGCTGTACTCTACGCTTCCTTTCATAATATATCCCGCGTCACCAGGCCCGAGGGATACAGGCACCTGCAGTGTTGGTCAGGAAATTTGAGCAACACTCTCAGAAACGCATCCATTAAGTGGATGAAACTCGACTGTGTGGTCCCAATCTTTCCAACTGAGTCCGCAGCAAACTCAACTCTGGGTAGAAGGTCGGGGCAGAAAAACCCACATGACTTCTGATGGGATTCGAACCCACGACCTCCCAGCCGGGAGTCCGCGACGCTAACCACTTCGCCACGGCGGCTGATTATAAAGGCATATTTCATGACCACCAGCTAGACCCTCTTTGCTTCTTTGATATTTTAAAATGATACACAGTGCAATTTGCAAAGAAATCTTTGGTTTTAATTGGAAAAAAAAATTGTAGGACGGTGAATAGAAAGTAAAGAATGAAAAATGTTCTGATTTTTTTTCTAGTACTGTCGTAGTGTATACAACTGCCTGTCTTTGTCCGTCTAGGACGTTCAAAACTGTGTAATCTGATGTATACTGGCACTTTTTGTTGTTGTATCTATTGCATTTTATTTTAAATGATCAATATAACAGATTTCTCTGTGGGAAGTTCAGGCTGCGCCCTCTGGGGTGAATGTGTTGCCATTGATATGTGCTGCCCAGACTTGTTCTCTCGCTCCGCGTCAGGTTTTGTTGATCTATCATGGTGGATTTTCGTAAGAATTTCGCCAAGGGACACCTTTTCTTTGTCTTCATTTCTTATACACACTGTAAGTGCATGCTGCACAGAGGACTATGGTGATCATGTCATCTGAAGGACTAGCACTCAGACCAAGACTTTAGGCCTAGTGGGAAGGGGGGAGACGAAAACCCGCACTGTGGGAGAACGAATCTCAGGCACGAGATTCTTGCCCAGGCGAGTCGGTATTATCACTGGGCGAATTTCCGCCATGTGTGCTCATCCCATTATTCTTGCATGAGCAGCCATCTTGATCAAAAGAGCGGACGTTTCCCGAAACTTAGCATTGGGCTTGCTTGGAGAAAATGACATTCCTTTCAATCTAGCTACAAATGAATGTGTTTTCTGGACTGCCTGTTTTGCTGATCGAAATCGGTGCTGTCATACGGCGTGGCCATGAAGGAAGCCGTTTGTCACCCATCAATATCCCGTCTGTCCCATCTTGGGGAGGCTGGGTGTTCTTTGTTTTGTTGGGGTTACTGGGCAAGATATTTTGTTTCCTCATGTTTGGGTCTCCATCGCTTCATCTTCCCATAACAGATACTTCATGCTGCGTTTTTCAGTGCGCCATAAAGATACGATTTTACTGACTGGTATTTCAAGTGGCACGGATTAAAAATTTGTTACGATTTTTAACTGTGGAACTACTTTCACACGTGGTGCAGTCATTGAATTAACATATATCTAGCTTTTGCCTTGTTTGAACCACCCTGTTTGAACTACCTTATCCTGATTTACCAAGCAGGTTACAGTAGATTAGTACAGTTCCTTTTTAATCAAACGAAAATATCTTTGTAGATTAATTATAGTTCCTTTTTAAATAAACACAAAGTACTACATGTAGATTAACTATAGTTCCTTTTTAAACAAACAGAAAGTACTACTTGTAGATTAAATGTATTCCTTTTAAAACAAACGGAAAGTACTATTTATAGATTAACCATCACCAGCTCGTGACTATTCCTGAATACGTCTTTATCTGTCTGTCTCTCTATGTTTGTCTCTCCCTCAGTCTCCGTGTGGTGTGTGTGTGTGTGTGTGTGTGTGTGTGTGTGTGTGTGTGTGTGTGTGTGTGTGTGGTGTGTGTGTGTCTGTCTGTCTGTCTGTCTGTCTGTCTGTCTGTCTTTATATTATTACTATTACTATTTATCATTTTTTATGATTATTATTTGATATTGTTAGTAATTATTATATTCATATTTAATGTGATTTCATTATCACATAATTTACATCGTCAGAGGAGCTCATTATCAACTGTTACAGCATCTGCCTGCGAAGCTGAGGGTGGTGACTTCCAGCCACACGTGGCGTCGTTTTTTGGGCTTGAACATCCTCTGTGTCCCACACTGCAGTAAGGACCTGATTCAGTGCAGGGAAGTTTACAGACAGAGGAAGGAGAGGGATGAACTTTGCCTTCAATCATGCCTGTACCCAAGACACGGTAAACCTTTGACAGGTCACTGCCTCTGTGACTAACAGGCTGTAGGAAACTTTTATGCATGATGATGATGATGATTATAATTATAATAATTATTATTATTATCATTATTTATCATTATATTATTGTTATCCTCGTTGTTGTGAGTATTGTTGGTATTATTGTTATTATATTATTAATATTACTGTTGTTACTATCATTGTTATTATTATCATTATCATTATTATTGTATGTTGTTACACTGTTATTACTATTATTGTAATCATTATCGTTGTTATTACTGTTATTACACTTACTATTATCGTTATTGATATTATATCGTTATCATATTATTATATCATTATTATCACTATCATTTATTACTATTATATTATTATTATCATAGTTGTTGGTGGTGATGTTATTAGCATTGGTAGGAGAGTTGCTGAAACTTTGTATTACTTTCTTAATGTTTAAAGGTGTGATTGATTGTTGTTTGTTTCCCTACCTGTCACTTGTAGTTTACTTTGTTATGTTGATAAGCAAGAACAGATTGGAAGACTGGACACCGCCACAATGTTACTTCTACTTGAGCAATGCTATTTTAAAGTCTGAATTCAGAGTCATGTCTGTCTATCCATCTACCTTTGTTTCTGTAGTACGCACTTTCGCCTGCATGCACGTGGGCGCATGAAAGAGAGAGGAGAGAGAGAGAGAGAGAGAGAGAGAGAGAGAGAGGAGAGAGAGAGAGAGAGGAGAGAGGGGGGGGGGGGCACAGGCCGTTACATAATTCTTCCGACAAGAAGAATGGCTTCAATTTGACTCGTGAACTCGCCCGAGTCTCCCTATTCCGAACCAGGGTATCGGCCCCTTTTGCTGCAACGGATGAAGTACAGAGGGAAGGAAGTGGGGTGGGGTGGGATGAGGACCTAGTTGGGGGAGGGATTTTCAGCTGGGTCGCGCGCTTTGTCGGCCATGACACGCCTGACTATGACAGCCATACATCCTCCTCCTCAGGGCCCCTCTCCTCATTACCAAATGCACCCCCACCCCCACCCCCTTCTCCCAGTCTCCCCTCCTCCAGCCCACTACCCCCTTTCTCCTTTCACCGAACTGCGTCCCGACTGGGGTAAAATAAATCGCGGAGTGGACGAAGTGGGATCCCTGCTCATTTGCAGGCGCCAAGAGTGTAAAAGGGTATAAAAGAATGTAATTTCAAAGTTACTCGTGTATGTGTATATCTAAACACGGACACGTTCAGGTATTCCTTTTCAAGTCTGCTCTGCACGCACTACCCCTCCCCTCAAAACCACTTGCCTGGCCATATATCTGTCTGTCCATTCATCTATCTGTCTATCTGTCTATCTGTCTATCTATCTATCTATCTATTTATCTATCTATCTGTCTGTCTGTTTGTCTGTCTATCAATCTATCTCTCAGAGGGTGATCTAGGATCTGTTTGACCTTAGCTGAGATCTGCGTTCTCCGATCCCAAGTACTCTTCTGATTGTTTCTTTTTTTCATATACTTAACCCATATTATTATTCCAATGGAGTCATGGATGAAAGAACTACAAGAAATACCATGCTTTGGGGGCACAATATTTCAAATCGTAGTTAGTAACCCGCCAAGCAAAGAACGAAGCTCACTGGAGAAGAGACAAATGTTTGGATGGACTAGAGAGAACTTCGATCATGGGGATGGGAAGAGAAAGACTGGGAAGGAAGTAGGATGGAGGGGAAGGGGAAGGTGAAATGTGGGTGGGGGTGTGGGAGGGATGAGAGTCGTGGAGGCACGACGTCTGAAATCCGGGGTCTGAAACGGCTATGATTGTCTTTGTCATCATCTGAGGGCCCAGCTGAAGGATCTTTTCAGAAAGAACTGGATCAATGACGGAAGGTGGAGGTGAGTGGGTTGGGTGGTTAGGTGGTAGTGGTGGTTGTGAGAACCGAGGTGTGGTCTGGGTTCTCTGTCTCTGAAGGTGTCTTCCCTCCCCCACCCCACTGACCGTTTTCTTTCCCTAGCTCTCAGTCTCCTTGCTTTTTCTCCGTGTCTTTCTCTATGGGTTGGTCTCTGTCTTTTCTGTATTATTTTCTGTCAGAGAGAGAGAGAGAGAAAGAGAGAGAGTAGTCTATGTCTGAGAATCTCTCGTCTCTCTCTCTCTCTCTCTCTCTCTCTCTCTCTCTCTCTCTCTCTCTCTCTCTCTCTCTCTCTCCTTCTGTTTCTATCTGTCTTGCGTGGTGGAATTTCATTTGACCTATTTATCTTTGATGAGGTAAGATTTTTCTTTTTACAGAATGCCTTTGAATCTTAATTGCTGCAAGAAACATTAAGCTCATTCAAAAGTTTTTCATTATATTCAGTCTGTTTCCTTTTGCATAATCCTTGAAACTTTTTTTGAGAGTAAGATAATTTTCCAAAACCGGTTGCGAGTTTGTATATCTGAAAGTGTTCAGTACACTATATTTTATTTGTTTACTCACTTCACATTCAGCATCCCACCATGGTGGCTGCAATGGAGAATCTGAGATGGGTTTTTTCTTTGTCAATTGCATTTTCCCTGCAGCACTTTGAAGAAAAGAGAAATAAATCTGACATCCTACATCAATGTTTTGATCCAATGTAAGAATGAATTCTTCAAATTCAGACTCTACCCTGTCACGTAATTTAGAATAAACGTTGTCTCTTAATTTTTCTTTCGAAACATATTTGGGTATTTCCTCCAATACAATACTTTCTTCTTCTCTAGTCTCTTCAACATATTTTAAAGGGATGGAGATAGCAATTGGAAAATGGTCAGATTCAAATCTGTTCGCAACATACATATCTGTGATCAGTTCAAATAAGGAAAACGAGCAAATGAAATAATCCACAATACTTTTACCTCTGCTGTACATGTGATCTCACCTTCTTTGTCACTGTTGGATCTTCCATTTACAATGATCAGTTCAAATTCTCTGCATAATTCTATCGATTTTTTACCAAAATTATTTATTTCTTATCATTAGACTTGCGACTGGTCAGAAACTGATCATTTATCAATTCATTCAAGTCATCAAACATTTGAATATGTCGGTTACTGTTATCAATATCCACATCTGAAAGGTCAGACGTGCGAGCATTACAATCTGCACGTAACAGCCATGGTAAATCGGGATAAGTGGTCATTATTTTCGTCATGTAGCGTTCTAGAACGTCAAAACCTTCAACATTGTCATCATTGTATATAATCGAACGTTCAGGTGCAATATAAACAAAACATGTAAGAATATGAATGGACAAGTGCAATAAAGACTGACCTACTTTCAGAATGACACAGTCCTGAGCCGTTTCCAGTAACCTTTCCACATAACACGAAATACCTTTTGAACACAAACAACTATACCTCCTTTCATTCGTTTCTTGCGTAGGCAGAAAAAATCTGTATAGTTAGGGAATGCAAGTTCAATGTCACATTATTTACAAGACCACATTTCACAGAGTGCAAAAATTTTGAATTTAGTGCAAAAAGATATGAAAGATGGACATCTTAGTTTTCCAAAAGGACCTTGAATGTTCAGACATATCTGAAACTCAGCGAATATATGCGGAGAATGTGGATGCGTTAAATGAAAAACAGGATCCTCAAAACTTGTTGCTGACAAGGCACAAAGAAGAAGGGGGTCGTTCGGAACTTTTTCTTTCCTGGGAACTGGGCCAGCCTGATCTTCATCTTCGTGGTCGTTCTTTCAGTCCCTGGGGTGGTCCTGTCGTAGTCAAACGTCTTGCCGTCGATCATGAGTGAGTCAAACTTCAAGAATGCATGTCTCTTTTCCGACTTTGCCTTTTTCAGAAATGTGTGTGTGTGTGTGGTGTTGTGTGTGTGTGTGTGTGTGTGTGTGTGTGTGTGTGTGCGTTGCGTGCGTGCGTGCGTGCGTGGTGTGTGCGTGCGTGTCGTGCGTGCGTGCGTGCGTGGTGTGTGTGTGTGTGTGTGTGTGTGTGTGTGTGTGTGTGTGTGTGTGGTGCGTGTGTGTTTGTGTTGTGTGTGTGTGTGTGTGTGTGTGTGTGTGTGTGTGTGTGTGTGTGTGTGTGTGTGTGTGATTGGCACATTTGTGTGTGTATGTGTGTGTATATGTGTGCGTGTATGTATGTGACCTGTATTTGCTTGTGTATGTGTGTTTGTGTGTGCGCTTACGTGTGTGAATGTGCATATGCACATGTGCATGCGCGCATGCTTGTGTGTGTGTGTGTGTGTGTGTGTGTGTGTGTGTGTGTGTGTGTTTTGCATGTGTGGCTCTCAGTATCACTGCGTGCACTATCTCCCCACTTGTTTTTTCCAAGTCTCAAAGCGAGGAATATTAGACACAGTGAGTGCAGATCGCAACCACTGCAACGAAAAACACAAAGGGAGAGGGGCAAAGTGGGGGAGTGGAAGAGAGTGAACAGGAACAGTGTCAGAAAGAAACGGAGACAGGCACAGAAAGAGAGAGAGGGGGGTAGGGAGACACAGGAGAGAGAGAGAGAGAGAGAGAGAGGAGGAGAGAGAGAGAGAGAGAGAGAATTAAGGAGGGGGGAGAGGGGGAAAGACAGACAGACAGACAGACAGACAGATGCCTAATTAAGACGTATTGTACTGATAATGGTCTACATGCAGCCCACTATGTCAAGAGGGTACATAATTTTTTTGTTTGCAATGCTGATGGAGGTATACTTATGACAGACAAGACAGACAGACAGAGACAGAGAGCGAGGCTTAAAATATATAAGTGAGGCAGGTGAAGAGGACAGACTATGGCTGGGAAGGAGGGGTTGGATGGGGGGAGAGAAAAACACGTGGGCAGGCAGAAGAGAGAAGGGTAGGGGCGAGACAGGAGAAAGCCTGGAGGGGGGTGGAAAGGCGGAGGAGCGGGACACGCAGTGACGTGACAAGCATTGCTAATAAAGAGAGTCCCAAAGAAACGGATCCAAGCAGAGGCAGAAATCGACAGCGCAAATAGGCGCACAGCTTAGCCAGAGCTGTACTGGGCACACGTGCTAGTGGTGCTTTGGCTTTCCGGGAAGACTTTGGGGCTGTGGGGACAGCTCCCTCCACCCGCGGCCACCAAGATGACACAAGGGATGAGTGTCTGCCAGCCTGATGCTAGTTGAAGCCAATATGCGGTCAGACCTTGGGGGGGGGGGGGGGGGGGTTATGGCAGCAAGCGGCTCAATAATGCATCTCCAATTCTTGAAGCAAACACATCAGGGCTGGAGGGAGTCTAAAACTTGTGCATGTTAGTGCGTGCCTGCTAAAATCTAGCATGTGCGCGTGCATCCAAATACACGTGTGCGTGCGCGTGCACACACACACACACACACACACACACACACACACACACACACACACACACACACACACGTGCGCGCGCGTGCGCGCGCGCACACACACACACACAAACGACATTCATGCACGCACGCACGCACGCACGCATGCACGCACGCACGCACACACACACACACACACACACACACACACACACACACACACACACACACACACACACCATACACACACACGCGCACGCGCGCGCGCACGCACGCACGCACGCACGCACTCACAGACACACGCACACATCTAACATGCACACACGCAAGCACACATACGTTCTCGCACGCACACACGCACGTCAAATGACTAAACTGCTCAACAACAAAAAATTCAAATTTCGTCCACATTTTCACACGGGACGGCGTAAATTTCAGATCGGGGATGAAGAGAGAGTATTGTGACTGGAGCGAGGGAGGGTGAGAGAGGTGGAGGAAAGGGTTAGTGGTGATAGAGTTAGCAGACTTCGGGCCAAAGACCGTCACTTTTGTCCTTAAGATCCTCAGGCTGACAGGACGTTACTTTCACCATTCATGTGCATAATATGTGTGTTTAGCGGATGAAGAGGTTTTGAAGGGGACAAAACTCATAAAGAAGGGCACAAGACCGGAGGTGTGTGATCGGGGAAAGCTAGACCCTGGGTTGGCTAGGATGACTTTGTAAGATTCCAATCCACCGCCCCTTACTGACCCCAACTCTTCTCTCTCTCTCTCTCTCCTCTCTCTCTCTCTCTCTCTCTCTCTCTCTCTCTCTCTCTCTCTCTCTCAAATTTAAACAAAAAACACTGTTCATTTCTTCTGCCTCTGGAAGGTAAAACATTTATAAACTTGAAGTATTGTTTAAAAGATGTTCGAAGAAAAAGAAAAGAATAAGAAGAGAACAAACAAACAATAACAGCGATTACAAACACAAGAAAATGAAGAATAGTCTTTGAGAAAAGTTCATAAAAATTGTTTTTAAATTACTTTTTTCAGGACATGCACTTTTTGAGTAATGGTCTTGGTGGAAGTGGGGCGGGGGAGACAATATGAACGGTGAAATCTATCCTTTGAACATGTGATTACCACTTAAGACAAAAAATATGGTTCATTAACTTAAAAATTATCCACATCACTGTAATAACTCCATCTCATTACACCATCAAGAATGTCAAATTTATGACTTTCAAAATTCCACAAATATTTCACTTCTCCTACCTGGACTCTGTTTCTTTAATAATTGAATAGATACTATGAGAAATCGCACGGTGATATCCCACACGCTAAACAGGTTATCATTATTATAATTATACAAGATGCAAAGCATATAAACGTACTCCCAGTTTATCTTGAATACGCATGAGATATTCCATAAAGAGGAAAAACCGTTTTGGGTCGTTATAGCCATTAGTAATGGTTATTCTGGTAAACATCGGGCATCATCCGTGACCCAAAATGAACATATCTACAGATTTTCAGAAAGATCGGCCAAGTATTTTCTGAGATATTGCATAAAGAACAAAAACCGTTATGGGCCGTTAAAGCCGTTATTAACGGATATAACGGTAAACTAAAATATCGGGCATCATCCGTGACTCATAATGAACATACCTACAAATTTTCAGAACGATCGGCCACGTACTTTCTGGGATATTCCATAAAGAAGGAAAAACTTTAATGGACCATTATAGCTGTTAGTAACGTCTATAACGGTAAACTAAAACATCGGGCATCATCCGTGACCCATAATGAACACACTGCTAAGTTTTACAAAGATCGGCCAAGTGCTTTCTGAGATATTCATAAAGAAGAAAAACCGTTTTGGGCCGTTATTGCCGTTACGAACGGCTATAACGGTAAACTAAATCATCGGGCATCATTCGTGACCCATAATGAACATACCTACAAGTTTTCAGAAAGATTGGCCCCGTAGTTTTGTCTGGAGCGAGTGGAACACATTTTGACCACGGATGGACATACACACCAAGATTCAAAGATTTAATCCTGTGACCCCTTGTCGGGCATGGAGGACTTAAAACAAAATAAACAAATGTAAATGAAACACATCAAACATCCAAAACTTTTCCCGATAATTAACACACTGGATATAATGTTACACAACTTTACTAAGTTTTAAAAACTTCGCTAAGTTTAGCAACACTTTTTTATTACCACAGAGCAAACGACAATAGTTAAATACGGACTTTATACATGTAAATTGTTTTGGTATAAACTTACTTCTAACATCATCATATTTGGTGTATTTCATTACAAAATGAAATTTGTCGCCAACACACACACACACACACACACACACCACACACACACACAGAGCATTTCTTCGTTCCCATTCTAAAGTATTCCGTGTTCTATAAGAACTGGGAGTACGAAAAAGCATTTCAAACTGCGGACGGTTAGGGAATCTGTGGGAGGAAGAATAAAAATATCTGCAAGTTCTTGTCGTATTCGAAACTGCACTAGGCAATTTTACTCCCTCCCTTCTCTCTCTCTTTGTTTCTCTCTCTCTCTCTTTGTTCTCTCTCTCTCTCTCTCTCTCTCTCTCTCTCTCTCTCTCTCTCTCTCTCTCTCTCTCTCTCTCTCTCTTCACAAACACACATACACACACGTACCAACGCAATCGCGCTCACTTGCCCAACACGCCCTCCGTGCCACGGACACACGCACGCACGCACGCACGCACGCACGCACCCCGCACACACCACACACACACACACACACACACACCACACACACACACACACACACACACACGTACGTGCGCAGGCACACGTGCGTCAGAGAGAGAGAGAGAGAGAGAGAGAGAGAGAGGAGAGAGAGAGAGAGAGAGAGAGAGAAGAGGCAACAGAAAGGCAAATGGACAGACAATACCAAGGGATAAGATTAAGTTTGTCCACTGGGGGATACTTTAGGTGTCAGGGAGAGGGGAGACAACATTAGCAAGCCTTTACTGCCCCAGGGGAGAACTCGGGAAGGAGGAGGGGAAGGGTTGACGGTTACGTTGGTCGTCGCTGTTTTTACCCTGTGGTAGTGTAGACATCGCATGGAAGTAGAGAGATAATGAAAGATAAGAACATTTAGATGACATAAGGTGTCACACACATCAATTTTCTTTATAAATCTTTTGAGCTAGGAATTATCACCGAACTAACTCAGTGAATCCCGGGAGCTATTTAAGTACATGAAACGAACGCTTTTTCCATTATCAAGGCGACACAGAGGGAACGGTTTTATCAGACAACAGATATTTCACCCATTTCAGTCATCAAGCTCCTAAATGACCAGTTGGTGTTGGATGGATTTGGCTGTGCCCTCCGGAGGAGTACGCTCACTTATGCTGGCTCCGCGACGAAATAATTATCGTTTTCAGTTGGGGACTTAGTATGCAATGTCTTGTGAATCTTGTTCAAGAGCGAGGATTACTTAACACCACCGACGTGACTCTGCAATGGTGCAGCGTCTCCTCTTGGTAGGTTGCCTCAGAACAGTCTAATATTGATTGCTCCCTGTTGACTTCCAGTTTTGAGTCTACGACAGGACAAATTGGGAGTAGCTGTGGGTGGAGGGGGGTTTAACCAAAATCAAGGGCGTGGGAATAATCGCCCCTGGGTGTGCATGGAAGAAGGGACACAGCAAACAAGAAAAATAGAAGAACATTCAGCATTTGCAATATGGGACAGATGGGATCTTGGTGGGTGACAAACGAATTTCTTTATGGCCTCGTCGTATGACAGCACCGATTTCGATCAGCAAAATGGCCATCCAGAAAACATTCGTTTGCAGCTAGCCTGAAAGGGGTTTCGTCATTTTCCCTGAGCAAGGCCAAGGTCAAGTCCCTGGCAACGTCCGTTCTGACAATTAACATGACCTCGATGTGCTCCTCGTGCAAGAGTGATGGGGTGAGCCCCCATAACGGAAACTTGGCCCACACTCGCCCAGCGGTGACCGTGACGGTTGGTGTACTGTCTTGGGCGGAGGGGGAAGGGATTTAAAAGAAAATGCACAAACATATTGCACATGTGTATGCACAAACATATTGCACATGTATATGCACAAACATATTGCACATGTATTTTCAAAATCACGTTATTAGCACCCACATTTACACCCCTAAAGCCTGCAAATGAGCCACGACCGTCTTCAACCTGTCCTTCATTTCTAGCTGGTTAGGGCATAGTTCAGAGGAAAGACGGGATAACAGGATGAGGGGGGGGGGGGGGGGGGGCTGGGCGGTTGGGAGGACAGAGGTGGTTGGTGACAGAGAGAACGGTCCTGAGAAGGCTGATGTATAGCTGTCATAGCTGTGCGTGTCTTGGGCAACGAGGCGTGCGACCCTGTGGAAATCTCAGTTCTCATCTCCCTCCCAACTTCCTCTGCTCTGTCTGCTTGTGTCGGCTGCTGCAGCAAAAAGGGGCTGATGCTGGTCCAGAAATGAGGAGGCTAGGGTGGTGAGAACAGGATGCAAATGAAGCCATTCTTCTTGCCACAAGGAAACTTATGCTCTCTCTCTCTCTCTCCTCTCTCTCTCTCTCTCTCTCTCTCTCTCTCTCTCTCTCTCTCTCTCATACAAACACACACACACACACACACACACACACACACACACACACACACACACACACACACACGCATGCATGCATGCATGCATGAACACACTCACGCACGCACACATGCGCTCTCACACACACACACACACACACACACACACACACACACACACACACACACACACACACCACACACACACACACACACACACACACACACACACACACACACACACCCCATTTGTGGTAAATAGAAGGACGTCATGGCTGGTGTCTTGTGTATGTTGGGAAAAAACAAGGACCCATCTGATACCACCAACGTGACTCCGCAATGGTGCAGTGTTGTCTCTAGCGGGTTGCCTCATAACGGTCTGATATTTAATGCGCTCTGTGCATTGTATGAAATGAGGCTGCTGTAGAACGATCCTGGAAGTGGACGTGTATTGGGGAGCCAAAATTAGCGGTATGGAAGTAATACCACCGAAGATGCATGAAAGATGAGACAACAAAAAGTAAACAAATACTTTGCTGATGACCCCAACCAAACATAGAATATCCAACCTCCCCAAGATGGGACAGACGAGATCTTGGTGGGTGACAAACGAATTTCTTTATGGCCACGTCGTATGACGCACCGATTTCAATCAGCGAAAACGGCCAGTCCAGAAAACATTCGTTTGCAGCCAGCCTGAAAGGGTTTCGTCATTTTTCCCTGAGCAAGGTCAAATGTCACGTCCCTGGCAACGTCCGCTCTGACGATCAAGATGACTTCACAGTGCTCCTCCTGCAAGAGTGATGGGATGAGCTGACATGGCGGAAAACTGGCCCCGTGGATGATGGCGCATTCGCCCAGGAAGGGAGAGAATCCCGTGCCTGTGATTGATTCTCACATGATATGGGTTATCATCTTCCCTCTTTCCACCAGACCTTAAGTGTTGGTCTGAGTGCTAGTCCTTTGGATGACACAATAAACCAAAATCGTCTGTATTGCATGAACTTACGGCACATATAAGAAGTTAAGGAAAAAGAGGGGGAGATCTCTAGGCCAAATTCTATTGAAAAATCTACTTTGACGCAGACTGGGAGAAAAAAAAAACAACTGTTGGTGGCACTGAGAATGAATATTTAATTGGAGCAAATGAACTCAAACTCCAATCATTTCAAAAAACGTGCAACCAGTATGGATCAGAGCAGACACTCCTGGACAAGAAAAACCGAGAAACTGACAGACAAAAAAAGGCAAACATCTGAGTAGACCACTACTGTACAATAAAAGAAATCACAACTTTTTTGCAGTCCTTTTATCCACCACCTTAACAGTTATATATATGTATGTATGCATATATGTATGTATATATGTATGTATGTATGTATGTATGTATGTATGTATGTATGCATGTATGTATGTA
Source organism: Conus ventricosus (assembly GCA_018398815.1). Lineage (NCBI taxonomy): Eukaryota > Metazoa > Mollusca > Gastropoda > Neogastropoda > Conidae > Conus > Conus ventricosus. The sequence continues at coordinate 53,628,139 of CM031605.1, forward strand.
TGTATGTATGCGTTTGTGTGTGTGCGTGTGCGTGTGTGCGTGTGCGTGTACGCGTGAGCGCGCGCGTGTGTGTGTGTGTGTGTGTGTGTGTGTGTGTGTGTGTGTGTGTGTGTGTGGTGTGTACATGGTGGTGAACAGGAGGATAAGGTCGCTTATACGCACATGCATTAGTCATTTGGAAATTGAATTTTAAACACTCGTTTATGCTCCAAATGAGCCACGAGCCTCTCTCTCTCTCTCTCTCTCTCTCTCTCTCTCTCTCTCTCGCTCGCTCGCTCGCTCGCGCGAGCGCGCGCGCGTGGATGTGTATGAATCTGGAGAGAAGGGGACATGTGGAAGAGTTGGAGGGTTGAGAGAGATGGGTAAGGCAGGCATAGTGTGCTCTTGTGCCCTGTCGATTATTCCCAACTTCATTTTCCTTCTGAAGAAAATGTGAAAATGATGAAAATACAAGAGCAATCTCTCGGCATTAGTCTCAGTCAGGTTCTACATCCGGTCTTGAGCATCATTCTGTAGTTGTTCGCTTCCTTCGATCCATAGGAAGCAGACGGCATTTCCGTTAAGCAGAACACACGATGAATGGCGAGTCACATGTCCAGTAATGAACACATTTTATTAGCGTCGCCTCTTCAACCACGATCGACAGCCTTCTGGCCATTGTTGACTGAGAAAAACATGCCCCCACCACACTCCACTTCATTTGTTATCTCCTACTAAATGTAAGGACCCCCCCCCCCCCTCCCGCACCTACCCCCACCCCATGCTCTAACTCCCGTTGAGTCACGTGAGGTGATAGCGCTTTCCAGAGAAAGTGGACAGATGTCTGTGCTGTATCCCAAACCTGTCAGCCAGGGATTTCCCTGGGAAGGCGGTTTGAAAGTAATTCCGCTGAAGGGCAAAAGAAAAAGGAAGAAAGGAACATTGATTTGGATATGTTTCCTTCTCTCTCTCTCTCTCTCTCTCTCTCTCTCTCTCTCCTCTCTCTCTCTCCCCTCTCTCTCTCTCCCTCTCTTCGTCTCTCTCTCCCCTTATCTCTCTCTTTTATTTTTTTTCGTTTGGTTGGTTTGGTTTTTGGTTCTGTTGTGAAAGCTTTATAATGTTATGACTATTATTTTTTAAAGGCTAATAAAAATGTCTTGTGTCGGCCGTTGCACATAAGGCACTGATGCCCTGGTCCAAAAAAGAAAAGGGGGACAGAGCAAAGACAGCAGCCATGCTGAAGCCATACCTCTTGCCCCCCCCCCCCCCCCCAGTCTCTCTCTCCCCTCTCTTCTCTCTCTCTCTCTCTCTCTCTCTCTCTCTCTCACCACAACACACACACACACACACACACACACACACACACACACACACACACACACACACACACACACTCCCTCTCTGTCCTTCCCTTCTCTTCCTTCTCTTCCTTCTCTCTCTCTTTTCTCTCTCTCTCTCTCTCTCTCTCTCTCTCTCTCTCTCACACACACACACACACACACACACACACACACACACACACAACACACACACACACACAACACACTCACACACGATGCAGATTGTTATCTACCCTCTTCCACTAGACCCTAACTCTTGGTCTGTGCGCTAGCCCTTCGAATGAAAACGACAGACTAAAAACCCGAGGCGCAACATGCCATATCACAAGGTAAGGGAACACGAGAGGGTCCATGAGTAAAATGCTATAAGAAATGCACTCTCAAAATTCAACAAAACTTACACATACTGGGAGAATAAACCATGGGTGGTGCTACACCATCCAGCCGAACACGTATGATATATTCACTTTGCACTGATGAACGAATGAATAAATAACAAATTGCAGCGAGTAAACTCTAATACTCTTCAAAAGGAGTATGTACCAATATAGATAAGATGATACGATTTTATACAGACAGACAAACTGGTAGATAAAAATAGACAGACATTTGAGCAGACTGCCACAGCACTAAAACAAAAAAAAACCCACGACTGTTTTCCTTTGTTCTTCTATCCACCTTGGCAATGTTGTTTCAATACACCTTTCATCACAAATAACATTTTATCTTATCTAATGGAGACAGACAGATAGATAGAGTAGACAGATGGATAGATATTCACACACGTGCGCGCGAACACACGCACGCACGCTGGCATCACGCACGCACGTAAAGCACGCACGCACGCACGCACACACGCACGCACGCACGGCACGCACGCACGCCACCCACACACAACACACACACACACACACACACACACACACACACACATACATACAGTCCAATTTTCCCTTTTTATTTAAGTGAAGTATAACCCTGAACATGAACAAAACATCCTTTAAAAAAAAAGAATTAAAAGACAAAAAAGAAAAAATCTGTCAACGCAGAAAAACGCCATTTGTGGCTTCATGGACAAATTTTAAAATGCACTGAAACGTGGTGCAGAGTACTTGGTGCTACCGAAATGTTCTGAAATCATATACAGAACACACGTGCCACGAAAAACTGTTGCTGAGGCCTTACAGAATGCATGTGTGACAAAATCATTTTTAAAACATGTACAGAGCATTATATTATGCTCTCACAAAACTGCTTTTGAAGCTGGAACAATATGGACGTGTCACAAGAAAACTGTTGTTGAAATATTACAGAATACATTTGTCAAACAAAAACCACTGTGGAAGCATTACAGAATACATGTGTCAAACGTTGTTGCTGAAACACAATACAATGCATGCGTCACAAAACTGTTGTTAAAGTATTTACAGGAAATATGCTTTCTCAAACACTGTTATTGAAGAACATAGGTATAATGATGTCACTCCAACTGTAAATGGAGTATGTAGAGAACACATCTGTCGCAAAATCTGTTGTTGAAGCATGAACAGAATATATGTGTTACAAAAACTGTTATTGAGATGACCACAAAATAAATATGGCACAAGAAGCTGAAGTATATACAGAATACATGCTGCAACAAAAACCATTTTTGAAGCATGTACAGAATAGGTGCCATAGGGAGTGTTACTGAAGCATGTGCAAATACATATGTCACAAAAAGGATTGTTTAAGCACGAACACAGTATATGGTGTTATCAAACTCTCATTGAAGCATCTCCTGAATATATATTGTAACAAAACGTGTTGAGTTGAGAAAGGGATGTTGAAACATGAAGAGATTTTATGGGATCACAGGAACTGTTCTTGAACGGTTTCAGAACCCATCGTGCAGCAACATCTTTTTGTTGAAGCACTAACATATGAACGTGTCCATCAATCAACGCTGAGCAGAGTATATTTTCCTATGTGTCTTGGTCAAGAATCTTGAGTGATCCACGTCTTTGACATACGGCTGGACTTGAAGACTCCTTTTTGCCCTGGTGAGAGGATCTCCCACTATAACAGCCAGTGCCTGGAAGATCGAGTCGCTCAGTGCTACAACTTCACTAACAGGGGTCGGGAAGGGGCGGGTGGAAGTCATATCCACAGAGACAGTGATTCGTGTCATTTAGTTTACACTTAAAATAACGCTGTTGGCGTGCAAGTTATTACTGATAAACTCTGTGCAGGAACGTTGGAGCTCCAGGACTCCCATGTGTGGACACTGAACCCTTAACCTTGTGAAGGAGAGAGTGACTCCCGACTCCTGTGTGTGGACACTGAAATTTCAATACTATGTGGGAGCGTGGGAGCTCAGATTTAGACATCTGTTGCCAAAACTTTTTGTTCAATCTTCTTCTTTGCCTGTAAGCGCAAACTTACTTTTGTCAATAGCCGAGGCTGTAACATAACCCTTTCTTAGTATTCTTAGGTATGACGAATCAGGTTTTACCCTACGATGCTTAAAGTCCATGTATAAGCTCAATAAAGTGATTTTTGTACGCGGACTCACGCGCACGGTCCTCGGGGTGGGGTGTTGTTGATTGTTGGCCAGACGAAAGGATTCCAGTTTGGCACAGTCTCTGTATGGCTGGGGAAAACTTGGGCGGAATTAGCAAACGACCCATCCCAACACCCCCCTCCCCCACCCCCCACCTCCAGCTTTTTTCCTCCGACTGTGTAGTCCAGGGGAGAAAATTAGAGTAATTGTTCCCCTTGCCGGTTTCAGATTATTTTTCTTTATGTGAGAGAGTTTGCAATACATGATGAGAGGAGATGTGACTGAAAAGGGGGTTGTTTGTTATTCAAATAGATATTTTTGTACTGCAAACTTTTGTTCGTGAGGATTGTTTGGGTGCGTTCGATTTTTTAATCTTTACTTTTTTTTAACTCCTACAATCTGAAAGAGACACCTGGCATTTCAAAGATCAGAACAATCTATACGTGACAACTGCTGCATACAACTAAACAATCATTAAAAGATTTAAAAAAATATGCCACGATTGAAGCTGCTGGAATTTAAAATCCTAATAAAATGAATAAAACCTAGCAACAATAAATTAACTGGCAAAAATCGACCTATGGCAACAATAAAGCAACTTGCCGTAAACATCGCAGCAAGAAAAACAAGGAGATAACAGCAATAGAGAAGCAGGTAAATAACGATCAATATAAAACGAACAGGAAAGTAGTAACAATACATCCACTACTTATAAACAGTTGTAGGAAGATGAACAAGGAGGTGGCAACCACACCGTAATTAGCAAAAACCATAATAGTAAAGATAAAAATAATATAAAGTTAAAAAACGGACAACGGTGGATAAATTATTAGCTTTAACAATAAACAGTACCTTAATTAGCAGAAACAAATCCATTAAAAAAGAAAAGCCAGTAAGGCAATAATCAGGGGGAAAGTGTTCAAAACAAGAATGTGGTTTCTGCATAGAATTTGATGTTAAAAAAAGGGTCATTATAGGACCGGATTTCCATCTAGAAAGTGGTGACGTCATAACAACTATTACAGTAAATCTCTGTGCTGAATATGATGTCTGCAAAACGATGATTTTTCAACTAGATTGCTGTATAGAACATGTTCCAGCAAACTGGTTATTATTACTGAAGATCAATGTCTTTATTAGTGTGTATCTTGTCATTGTTAGTGCTGATCTCTGTGTAGAACGTATTGCCAACAAGACAATCAGTAATGGAAAAGATCACCGTTTAGAATGTGATGTCAACAAAACGGCCATTAATGGAGCAGGTTTCTATATGGATGTCAAAAGAAGAGTCATTGTGGTTGCTAATCTACGGTCAG
>CM031605.1:53638315-53663315 GCA_018398815.1 Conus ventricosus
AGAGAGAGAGAGAGAGAGAGAGAGAGAGAGAGAGAGAATGATACATACAGACAGACAGACAGACAGACAAACAAACAGACATAGAGAGAGGGAGAGAGAGATTGAGGTAGAGATGAGGCAGGGAGGTGCTAATTAAACCCAGAAAATATGGAACATCGATACAAGAATGTACAAATCATTTTGTAAATCGATGTAAAGATGACAGTTTCGGTTTCCAAGACAGTTATTGTGAAATCGTTCTCAGTCGGACCAGACGTTGACACTTGTGTAAGTGAAATCAAACTGAATAACATAACAATTGCTGTCATACTAGTTGGAGATACAAAAAAATATAGCATTCAATGAAAAAACAAAAATAGACCCCCCCATGCCTCATACGACTAAGCAATGCAAGATTCATGTTAGTCAAATGCTTGTCAAATCGTCAAAATCATCATCGCAATTACCATTGCATAGATACACACACACACACACACACACACACACACACACACACACACACACACACACACACACACACACACAATTCAATTCAATTCAATTCAAATTTAATCCTTTGACCCCTGCTGGGGCATGGAGGATACAAATGTAACAAAGAGAAATACGAAACTCACTCAGAACAATGTGTGAACATAGTTGCGAAATGCTGAATTCTGGTGAACTGTAACGATCTCATTAAACAATCTTCCCATTTTTTAGAAACTTACTAATATTCAAACAAATGCGTCTTCCTTTTTGAAATAAATTACAAAAGTTGAAAACAGACTTTGGTTTTAGATATTTTTTAGGGATGAATTTTTCACGAAGTTCATTATATTTTGGACATTCCATGATGCAATGGAATTCATCTCCAATTTCACCCATTTCACAGTTACGACAAATACGCAATTCTCTTGGAACATTATGGTGTCTTCCAATTTCAATTTGCAATTTATGGTTACTACATCTAAATTTGAATAAAGGTATAACATAAATATCTGGTAAGGTAGAAATATAATGTTCTTTTCCAAAGACAGTCTTTATACTTTTATAGAATACACACTTGTTGCTGTTTTCAAGAGAACTGCGCCAATCACGAGCATAATTATTTTGCAACTCCTTTTTAACACACTTACATAAGTTATTTCTGTTTGTGAATGAATGAGATTCCCAAACACAATCAAAACCAGTTTCAAATAAAATGCTTTTAACATAACTAAGCCATGGTGAAACGAAAATTCCTTTTGTATATAGTTCATGTAAGACATTATATACTTTGTTTGAATACTTCGTAGAATCAGGAACAACTAAGTTAGCCCAGAACCTTATCATTCTTACTTTAATCAGTACAGATAAAGGATAGATTCCGGTTTCACCATAAATCATTGAAGTCATTGTAGTTTTATTTAATCTAAATAAATACTTTAAAAAACGTAACTGTAACTTTTCTAATATATCAACATTTTCATAACCCCAAATTTCACAACCATACAACAACACAGGTACAACTATGGAATAAAATAATTGTATGCAAACATCAATTGGCAATTTCTGCTTCCTTGCAATTTGTAATAATGAAAACATTGCCTTGACAGCCTGATTATAAGCACATTTTTTTGCTTTGTAAAACGAACCTGTTCTGCTGAACTCGATGCCTAAGTATTTAATTGAATTAAGAACCTCTATTTTTTCATTCCCAAAGAAAAAAATTTCACGCATACTATTTCGACCATGAAAGACAACTATTTTTGTTTTCTTTGGATTTACTTCTAATTGCCATTGCATGCAATATATATGTAAGGCATTAAGTTCTTTTTGCAAAGCTGATTTAGAATTTGCCAGTAAAATTGTATCATCAGCATATAACAATACAAGCAATTTAATAAACTGCTCAAGTTTTAACTCTTGCGTTAAATCATATTCTAGAGTAGAACAGTTATTGTCAATAAGGAACTGTTGTAGATCACTTAAAAATAATGAAAACAATAAGGGTGAAAGGTTTTCTCCTTGACGAACTCCCCTAAAAACTGCCAAAGAACTCTGATTTTTGACCATTTAGAAAAATGCACGATTTTATTTGATCATACATATTGATTACAACGTGCAGAATTTTCCCAGATATGCCTTGACTCAACAGTTTGTGCCATAAAGCATGTCTCCAAATAGAATCAAATGCCTTTCTGTAATCAATAAAAGCACAGTATAATTTTCCATTGTTGATTGCAAACATGTCAATCAATGATTTAAGAACAAAAGCATGGTCAAGCGTTGAATGCATGCGTCTAAAACCTGCTTGGTTTTCTGAAATAAGTCCATTCATTTCAACAAAATAAGTAAGTCTGCTATTTAGAATTGACGTGAATAATTTGCCTACACAACTAACAATGTTATACCTCTGTAGTTATTGCAGTCTTGTTGATCTCCTTTGCCTTTATAGAGTGGTACAATTAACCCTGTCACCCAATCTTCTGGTATAATACCAGAATCCAAAACACGATTAAACAATAAACAATAAAACTTTGTCATATAAGGAACACTATTCTTTATATATTCATTCCTTACTAAATCAACTCCTGCTGCTTTATTATTCTTTAAACATTTAATGACTCTTTCAATTTCATCCTCAGTAATTGAATCATTTAAAAATGTCTAGATTGATATTTCCTTCAGATACTTCATTACTAAAAATGATATCATTACATCCAGTATTTTGATTAAGGGACTGGAAATGATTTTTTAAGCTCTTCAAGAGGTATAGGACACGATGAAGCTTTTTTGCCTTTAATTTTCCTCCAATAATCCCTTGGATTTCTAGTTTTTAAAGCTCGCAATTCTCTATGCCATTTTCTCGTTGCTCTTCTTTCAGATCGTCTCAAAACATTTTTATATTCTTTGCTTTTAGCAGCAAGATTATTTAGATTAGGCACAGTATTTGAACATTTAACTTTATGCTTTGCTTTAAAGTACTGGCTTCGAGAAACCTTACACTCCTTATCAAACCAGCTTTGATTCTGCCTCGTTGAATATCTATTATTGTAAGTATTAGAGTAAGTACCAAATGTAATCCTTCGCTGAATCAACAAGAATTGACGAAAACCGCTCTTCATTTCACTGATTGATATTGTGCCTTCTTCAAATAAAGTTACAATTTCCCACACACCCAAAACACACACACACACACACACACACACACACACACCGGTGTCGACACACACAGAATAGATGTAGACCCGTCCTGTAGGAGTGGGGGCGTCGGGGATGGGGACACAACGTGGGATGAAGGGAGGGGCGGTGTGTGGGGGGAGGCGTGATCAGTGCTGAGTGAAAAAAAGGGGGTAAAAATAGAATCACTGCGCCGTCAAACAAAAGAAGACACAAACTGGAAAACAAACACAACGCTTTTTCGACCTCTTTGGTCTTCTTCAGGCGAGATGAATGTCACTAAAGACAAAGGAAACGAAGGAAGAACCGACAGTCATTTATTTCTGCGACCTGGATGCAAATTTTGGTCTGAGGTGAACGACCCAAAGCACAGACTGATTCCAGAGATACAATGCTGTTCTAAGGATTTGTTCTGGCAGAAGAAATGCGGAGAATACACTCATCTGATTAAGAAAGGAGATTTGGAGATGGAATGTAGAGAGTGAAAATGTCAGATGGTCAGCGCCAATACCAGCAAGAGATGAGAAACTGAAAAAATGACTTTGTGAAATTCTCGAAGTAACAAGCAGCAAGCGCAAATAATTTCAGGAAAAGTGTGCTATGTTCATGCATGGGCGATTTTTCAGTCAGCCTCGCAGCACTCTTTTGAACCCTTGGAGTTTTGGAAGCATATGTCTGGGGACATCAGTGAGAAAAGAATTGCCGTAATAAAGCTTAAACAACAAAAAGTGCTGATTGAAGTCTTGGTGCATCCACAGAGAGTGGCGGATGCTGCATATTCTCAAAAGTTCTCGACATGTATCCTGCAGACAACTGATGCATAAGATTTGAAAAAAAAAACATTGATAAGTGATGACACCAGGTTTATTGACATGGGGGGAGAACCAAAGGTCAATATTATCAATACAGAATGTGTTTGAAGTGAGGGATGTTCTTCAAACGTAGGACTCACATTTACCGATTTTTTTTTCATTTTCCATCACTAACTACAATGTGTTGAGTGTCATGCAAGACCTTATCATATTGATGCAGTTTTGAATATTTTCCAATACTTGATGGACATCAGTACCAAGATCGACTGAGAGAGCTGTGTGTTATTGACAAACCTTTTTTGAGACAGAATGTGACGGTTCGCTATTTCAAAAACGGGGTTCATGTATATGATAAACAATACAGGTTCTAGATTCTAACCTTAAGAAACTCAGAATTCCGAGAGTGTAGCTGGAAGGCTGAGGCAATTACTGTGACTTTCTGCATGAGTTCACTGTGATGAGACTGTATCTACGCGAGGGCAGCGCCCAGAATGCCAAAAGAATATTGCGGTCCGAAACGAAGAATTCCATAGGCAATTACATCAATTGCCTCTGCCAGATCAAAGAGAGAAAGAACACATATCTTACAAATCATCAAGTGATGCCAGAAGATCATTATAAGTTTTAAGATGTCGGTTTCTATGGTGTGACCTGATCGATAGGCTCACGGATGTGAGAAGTGCCATGGACAATGTAAACTTACATTCAATTTCGGTCAAATGTAAGTAGTAAGGGTAAACATGCTTCGGTTTCGTTTTGTAACAGGCCCACTTCTTTTCTCTGTAGGTCACAACAACTTTATGCAGTTGCAACCAGGTCTCCCCATCGTTGAAAAGGTTAATCATCGTGATCTGAAATGGGCATTGTGATGCACTGGTCATAAATCACCAACAACAATCACGACAAGATTTCTGCTCAAACAATATCATAATAATGCAAATCATTACACAAACATTCACAATCACTACCAACATCATTTTTCTTTCTTTTCAGTTCATAACCCCCGTCTTGACCGTGGCTCCCGAAGTAGACAAACTATGGCTGCACCTTTCATGAGAGTTAAGTCTCTGGGATCGTCGGCTAGTTTCTGATTATCCTGTTAACTATAGATGTCATAGTGATTTCGAAATACACTCACCCCTCACTAACTCTCGCTCATTTTCTCCACACACACACACACACACACACACACACACACACACACACACACACACACACACACACACAACACACTGGGATGCACAATGGCCTAGGAGTATTTTCGTATTTTACCAAACAACAACTCAAGATGAGAGAAATACAGTTCTGGCTTTCTTAGTTTGAGATATTCTTTAATCAATCATAAGAGATTTCAATAAGCATTCTACAGCCTCTCTGTCAGCCATCCCAGATTTCTTCAATATATGCTGGCATGTCCATCCTGTAGATGGTCTTGGATGGGCAGTCATAGTGAGACTAATGTCATCCTCCACTGTATTCCATTTAAAGGTCTTGAACGTCAGCCACAGCGAGATACATTTCTAACCTCCACTGTACCCTGTCAAATGATCTTCATCAGGTTGTCATCACGAGACATATGTCCAGCATCCACTGTATCCCATAGAATATTCTTGAACTGGCAGTGACAGTGAGATACACTACTGCCTTCCAATGCAGTCAATAGTATGGTCGTAAGCATGGACTATACCTTCACCATCCACTGCCCCTACAGAATGATTTTGGACAGGTAGTCAGGGCGAGACACATGCCCACCCTCTACCTCACCCTGCATATTAGTCTTGAACAGGAGTCAAAGTTAGATACATATCCACCATAGACTGTTCCCTGTAGAATGGTGTTGGACAGGAACTCTTCATGAGAGACATGTCCACCCTCAACTTTTTCCTATAGGATTGTATTGGAAATGGAGTCATGATGACACATCTAACCACCACCCCGACTGAATTCAAGAGGACCGTTTTCATGAGGGAGTAATGGCAAGGTACATGCCCGCCCTTCACTTTACCCTGTTTTGGACACAGAGGTATAGTGTGAGACACATCCACCCTCCACTGAATTCTGTAGAGAGATTCTGGATATGGAGGTAGAGTGAGAGAAATGGCAATCTTACACTACAACCTGTAGAATCCTGGATGCAGAGGTATGGTGAGGGACAGTTGATAAGACACTGACCACACCCATGATCCCCTCTCTCTCTCTCTCTCTCTCTCTCTCTCTCTCTCTCTCTCTCTCACACACACACACACACACACACACACACACACACACACACACACACACACACACACACATACATACACACCACACACACACACACACACACACACACACAACACACACACACACGCGCGCGCGCGTGCGCGCGCGCGCGCGCGCACACACACACACAACACCACACACACACACATACAATCCTTCGAATTATCAGTTTATATATTCCTATGATGCCAGATTTCAAGCCACACACACACACACACACACACACACACACACACACACACACACAACACATATAGATATATATATAGATTATAATAATATATATATATATATATATATATATATATATATTATATATATATATATATATTATATATTATATTATATATATATTCAACCACTCAAATATACTGTTAGTTAGCGAATTATCTACCACTGCAGATATGTAAAGCTTATCTCCCCTATTTTCGTCAATCTAAGACATAAGAGCAAGCGCAAGCTTTGTTTATAATTCAATATATATATATATATATATATATATATATATATATATATATATATATATATATATATATATATATATATATTCTAACACATACATATGCACACACATACACACACGCGCGCGCGCGCGCACACACGCTCCTTCGCAATATCAGTTTACAAATTTCTATGACGCCAGTATTTAACCCTCAACCCCTCCTGCTCTCACCCCCTTCCACCCATCTGTCTGGCTGACTTCGTGACATGCCGGCACAATGACAAGGCAACAACGTTGTAGAGAACTTGGATGGAATTGTAGCACAGATCGTCGTCACCACTCCTTTTTATCTTTTAGTGTCGTGACACTTGTGGATGGGCACAAGTATTTCCCCCACGTCTGGGGCCACTACAAAGGAGGCCAGCAGTCGTGACGTCCCCTCACTCATTTCATAAGCCGACATGTGTTAAACATGTGGCAGATCCTGTAACTTCACAGATCGCGACAAAGGCTGAAAAGCACTAACATCTGAGAGATCGTAGTCTTTGGTCCAAACTGTATTACGTCAAACTGCACATGTTTAGGAGTGTATGTATCCTTTCAGATGACTATCCATCTCCCCGCCCTTCCCACCCCACCCGACCCGTTCATTAATAATTTTCATTGGTTGACTCGTTTCTCTGACAACCTGTCAATCAAACAGGCATCAGAAACATGATGGTTAACCTGACCCTCTAAAAAGGGATAGCATGTCTCACAATTTCACTGATCCACCATGGGCCATAAGAGTGAAAACAGTCCATTTTCAATGTGTGTACCTCAATAGTTGTGTATGCCATAATATAGGGAAAATATCGCCTCTCCTATTCTGAGATCCTGTATCAAGATCCACTGATTGCTCCAGGATAAATGTAAGTTAAATCTAGTTTCTAATTCTTAAGACTATGCATTGTTGTATTCATCCCTTAATTTTTGACAGGATGATTTTATGTCAATACTTCAAAAATTCTATTTAGATGATTTACGAATACCGTTGATTGTCTAAATACTTTGTGGTAGATCACTCTAATGAACATGTGTACTTAGACTAAGTGTATTCCAGTACCTAATTACACGACATGTATATTCGCTGCTTTGAAGAGATTTTTACCTTCAGTCGTTTAGTAGTTTCTTACTGTCTCACACCACTTACCAAAGCTACTCCAGATCTGAATGACGAATGAGCCATTCTTAAGGATTTTCAACAGTCACAAGCAAAATGAAATAAATTCTCTCAATGACTAGTACCAGAAATTTGCTTCTTAACTACCAGTACAGCAGAGGATGGAGATAGATTTTGATAGAAGCACCACTCTACAATCTTGATAGAGAACCCAGTCTGATCCCTTTCCCTAGAGACCACAGCTTCCACTCCCACTCGTCGTAAGACATCATCGCTTTCCACTGTACACTGAAGGATGGTTTTGGTCTCAGAAGAATGGCGAGAGAGACACGCCCACCCTCTGCTGTAGCCTGAAGAATGGTTTTGGACACAACGGTACAGCGAGAGACACGCCCACGCTCCACTGTGCTCTTCAGGACGGAAAAGACATATAAGTATTGCAAAGACATACTCATTTCAGGGTTATTAAGATTCTTCTCTGCCGGTGTGTGTTTTGTCTTTATGCCTGGCATTCGTTTGACCCTGTATAAGATGCTACTCTCCTCTCTCTCTCTCTCTCTCTCTCTCTCTCTCTCTCTCTCTCTCCCTCCCCCTCTCCTCTCTCTCCTCTCTCTCCATAGATTCTGGGGACACATATTGTGCGCGCGCGGGCGCACACACACACACACACACACACCACACACACACACACACACACATACACACACACACACACACACACACACACACACACACACACACACACACACATCCCATGCATACAAAAAAGAACTCAGTCATTGTGAACATGTGGGCATGATAAGGTACAGAAACACTAAGACAAGTGTGGAACTTGTCACGTACTACAATTCAAAAATCACTTTCTTTACTGCTTTACTTCCTGACATACCGACTCCGAACCTTCTCTGCCCAAGGAAACACATTTCCTGTACACAACTCTCCAGCAGGCTCGACTTTCAGAAATCCTTTCTGCCTATGATAAGCTGGTTCCCTTCTTCTTTTACCTTTCCTCAGTGTCCATTCTCAAACTCACCCCCCCCCCCTCCTGTCCATCTCCCACGCAGGTTCCAGTTCAGATTCTGACGAGCTGGGAAGTATGGTGAGTGTCCCATCTTACCCACTTATTCCCCAGAATCTGTGAAGTTTCTAGATTCTGTTGCATCCATTGGTATAACTCCTTGTTGCTTACTCATCCTTGTCAAAAAGGATACAAAAGAACGCTTGTGCCTTTTGCTGCAACACCTGGTCTCCACCAACGTCTGTAAACCCCACAGCAAGATTGACTGGATGTTTGAATTGAAGATGTGCAGTTGGGTAGCTGTTCTGATTTCTTTTGGGAGCAAGATGTTCGTCAGTAAGACGAAGGCTGCTTCTGCCTTACCTGTCTTGGCTGTGACATGTCAGCGCCACTTATCTAGCGACCCCACTGCCAATGTATGCAAAGCCATTCACATCCTTGAATGGCTCTGCAGCAGCTGTGATTAGACAATGCTATTGATCTCTCCTGAATTGTTCATCTTGAGCCCTGAACTAGCTGATGTCATTGCCGAGAAGATCAGTGTGTCCTATACACATCCTTTCATCTGCACGAGTGTATTGCTCAACAGTTCAATATAATTCCAGCTGCCCTGGAATCATGCATCCACTAGCACCAGTCAGTTTAACAGCTGACCGTTCAACAGTGGCTACATTACCATTCCTGAACCCATTTTCTTGTTATTTGTGTGTAATAGGGGCCGTAAAGGACAGTGGTTGCATATCCAAATCTGCAATATTTTGCATCCTGCTGAAGAGTAAAATGTACCCCTTCCGCAGCTCTTTTGATCGGTTTACAAATGCTATATCGTTCAGAATTTCCAAGAGGTGAATGTGCTATTCTTGGACTCACAAAAGCTTTAAACGGTTTACAATTCTAACTTAATTTGTTTTTTGATCCAAAGGAAATCTTAAGTATTTCAGGAAAAATCAAAAGCAATGGCAAAGGGCAAATACGTTTGTTCCCATGATAAAACAGCCACAGATCCATAACTCTGAACTATCGCTGATGAGGACACTGATTCACTTAGTACAGACACAGCCACATGACACATGGACTAATCCAACAAACATAATCAAAAACGTTTGTCCAGGTTTGCCCTTTTTCTTTGAGCTATAGTATGCACACAACAGTAACTTGACAAAGAAACAAAGTAACCTTCACTTGGAAATGACCTTTTCGTTTTTATCTTAAAGATATTCAAACAATACACTTAGCAAAAAAAAAAAAAAAAAAAAACCCAGAAACATGCATGTAAGCGTTATACGATTAATATGAAGGAAAACACTGAAGGGAGCTGTAGAAATGTAAATTGTAAATCATAAGCAAGAGGCAGCATTTCATTTCATAATGAAATAAGGATTGCTCTATTCAACAAACTAAAGCTGCTGACAGCACCCATTTGCCGAGCACAAATGTAGATTTTTTCGAGAGAGAGCTCTTGAAGTTGGGCAAACCTGAATCAGTACTGCTTACCTGATTCCCCACGGAGAGAAGAATTGGATAAGAGCAGTAGATGTACCCTGCTTATAGATTCGGCGCTTCACAACCGTCCATCCAGAATCTTTCCATTCATTTAGAAAGCTAATATACAATTTCGCAGAGATTTCCTTGGCACCATCTGAGACGTAGAAACACACCTGGTATTCTGCAACGTCACACAGTGATATGAAAACAATAGTCCTTACTATGACAACAGGCAGGATGGCACTGGCCAGAACAGGGCATGCTAAAGGTAAGAAGAAAAAGAAGAACTGGAGAGAACACGACAGGACAGGAGGGAATGCAAAAGGGTACGACAGAGTAGAGAAGGACCAGTACGGAAAGGAGTTGGGCAAGTAAGGACAGGGTGAGATAGGACAGGTGGACCAGGGAAGAGAGGAAAGGAATAAACGGTGTAGAATAGGATAGGTATAGGATTTGGATAATATTGGATAGTGTATAATAAGACAGAATCTGGTTGGATCGAGTATTGTCTGGTAGGATTGGATAGTACTGGGGAGAGTAGCATCTGGTAGGATAGTACAAGGTAAGGTAGCATGGAGCAGGATAGAATACCAAACGATGTGACAGATCAGGATAACACTTTTCCTCTCCCCCACTTCCTCGTGTCGAGAGACAAACTTGCTTCGGCGATGTGCGTGTTGACCTCGTCGTCAATGTTATCAAATCTGGAGAGTGTACTGCCAAGAACAGTGAAATATTCAATAGCATTCAGAGTTCAACAACTATTTCTGGTTCCACCGAAAGTTTTTGAAGCGCAGGACTCCTGTCTTCCTGCTACTAATAGTGAGCCCGAAGCTGAGACAAGCAGCTCAGAGTCCTTCTATGTTTTGCTACCTCAGTGGCAACACTGAATGTACAGTCATCCGCAAACAAACAGTCACACAGTGAGTGCTACTCTTCCACCTGGCCTTGGCCTGGGGGTTTGCATGTGGAGCCTGCCTCCAATCTCGAACCTGATCTTGATGCCATTTCATTGTCATGACCTGCGTCTGACAGTATGGCTAAAATGATATCAAGCCGAACAGCTTGGATCCCAAGACACAGCCATGTCTGGTAATCTGTGCCTATTCCAGGATCAAAATCGTCAAGAACTAAGAATTCATTTTCATGGAGCATTGCTGCTGCAATGCCCCCGGGTCTTCGTAAAGCGTGTCTGTGACATCCTTTAGATTTCTCATGCTGGGCATCTGTGCGGATGCTGGTGGCATGGTGCCATCCTCTAAGGGGGAACGTCAGAACCTGCTGAGGGAAGCCGACAGGTCTGATCCACTCGGTGAGCTAGCATCTGTTTAACTATGTACAGTCAGGACAGCATACAAAATCTGCTGGCTCAGTAGAGCAGACAGGCGACGCCTGGGAAAGCTAACAGGGCATAGTGAGACACAGATGACACTGTTGGTCTTCCACTGCATCTGACCTACCTCCAGCCACCTTGACCATGTCTTGCCACTGGAAGACATAGATAGGCTAGAGCGACTGAGTGACGTGACAACATGTGCATCCACTGGGAAGACATAGATAGGCTAGAGCGACTGAGTGACGTGACAACATGTGCATCTCTCCTTCACTTAAAGTCAAAAATATCACCCGACCCCAGTCTATGGCGATGGGCAAGTGGGAAACATGCAGCTACAGATACACTTGAGGTGTAGCCATAAATGCATTCACAGGCAGCCCAGAGCAAAGGATTGCTCACAGGTGAACCAAAGCAGCTTTGGAGTTTGATAGCCCTGACGTATCAAATCGATCTACGCATCTCCATTGGATCAGGAAGATGCCAGAAAAGGTGCCTCACATACTGCTTTACCCTTAGGATTAGATGGAGCAGGATACGGTAGAGTAGTAAAGCATAGATAA
This sequence comes from Conus ventricosus, assembly GCA_018398815.1. Taxonomy (NCBI): domain Eukaryota; kingdom Metazoa; phylum Mollusca; class Gastropoda; order Neogastropoda; family Conidae; genus Conus; species Conus ventricosus. The sequence goes on from CM031605.1 coordinate 53,650,531, forward strand.
TGTGAGGATAAGATCTGAAAAGTGGGGTAGAGAAGCCTAGATAGTTCAGGGCCAGACAGACAAATAAAGTGACCAGCAACTTCTGATGACTCACCTTCTTCCCCTTCCTTTGAGGAAGCGAGGGCCATGGGCATGGCTTTGGATCTGTAAAAGAGCACAGGATTGGCACTCGTACAGCAAACGTTGGCGCTCATTCTTTCTAAGTCACTAAAATGAGGATAACGATAATGACGATGATGGTGAAGAAAAGGTATAAACGACAAAGTCGATGATGATGGTAACGATGCTGGTAACAACGATGACGACGACCAAGATGATGATAATGATCATGATGGTGATATGATGATGATGATGAGATGATGATGATGATGATGATGACGACGATGATGATGATATGGACGAGTGTGACGACAATGTTGATGATGATCACGATGAAGATAATAACGACAATGTTGATCGAAATGACGACAACATCCACTTTGATGACGACGACGGCGACGTCGTCGACGACAATGACGATGGTGATAACAATGCTGCTGCTGCAGATGATGATGATGATGAAGATGATTATAACGTTGATGACAACGACGATGATGACAACGTTGACAACAACAACGGCAAATAACAATACGATGGTGATTTTGACGGCTTCAATTACAATAGTGGCGACGATGATGATGACGACGACCATGACAAAAAAGACGACTCAGGATTGCCTTTGAAATTTTCATTTGTAGATCATAGATAGCGTACACACTGTTTATCTTCTTCGCAATAATGTCAGAGAAGCAAATGCATGACACCCAGTCCCAGACAGACTGGAACATTTAGTGGATATATGGACGTGCACATACGCTTATGAGTACAAGGATGCTCTCGGTATGCTAATCCTGCTTATACACATGCATATGCACCTAAGCAATACCTTTATGTTCCTATCGACAACTTGCACCATAATGTAATATGGGCGAACAAATAACAGTCTGTGAAAAAATCATTCCTGTTTTCGTTAAAGCCACAGCTCTTTGAAAAAGGTACTTGAGATTTTCGATAATTTGTTAAAAACAGATCTACTGTCTATCTCAATATGGTATCTTTTTTTTTTAAAGTCACCGAAGAATTCATAGTAAAAACGAGTTTTGCACACCGTTCAAACCCCGCGGAGACCGAAAACCGTGACGTCACTTGAGGGACTGGCCGTCAGCGGCGACCTACAAAACAAGCCAAAGCCAAGTGAAATCAACACGAGTTGCGATCCCCCACAGCCTAAAAAAGTCACGAGGGGGTGGCAGATATTGTGCTGTAGGCGTGTGCAGCAGCTCAGCAGGGAGACGGATATTCTTTCCCACACATTTCCATCTGATCCAGATACTCGAAAGAAGTGGATTCGGTTGTGCAACCATGCCGGGCCCTAAGTTATTTTTACCACGTCATTTTCCAGCTGGACCACGGAAACGAGCTGTTCTGACAATTGCCGAGCCCGTTCGAGTGGATCAAAAACTTCGTCTGCATTTTTGCGCGTATACTTTGAAGGCGGAGTGGTAAGCTCGTACAGATGAGTACGATAGTCGCACGTTTATTCTGTTCATATCTATGGACATATCACACTTGTTAAATTGAATGAACACGTTAAGGCTTGAGGAAGGAGAATCTCCGCTCGCCGTCCACGCGTGATCGCATCAAGAAGTCAGTCGGTAGCCTCCCTCGAGACTTCGGTAAAGTCCGTACGCCTTCGGAATGATGTGTTCGGGCGTCCAGCTGGAACTGAATAGCTCGTTTCCGTGGTCCAGCTGGAACTGACGTGGTAAAAAGAACTTTGCGTTCAAACTGATAAGGTAAAGGCCCATGGTTACATTGGCTGTCGCAATCATAGTCACTGCTTTTACATGATAAATTAAATACCGATCGAGATGTGCAAGAACCATCAGAATCGCTTTCTGTCGCCGTTGGCTTGTTGTGTGGGGTCGCGGCTGACGGCCAGTCCATCATGTGACGTCACATCCAAGATTTAGTTAAGCCATGCCAAGATTTAGTTGATTACCTCCCGTTTTCTTGATTACAGGTGAAAATGCCCACTTTCGCGGATCGATTTCGTGTGATCGGGAGCGAATCGGATGTTTATTTTACCAATTTGTCAAACATTTCATATTTCTGCATAAGCTGACCAATTATCGAAAACCTCTGAAGTAGACCTTTAAGTATCTTAGCTACAGGGAGGGCATGGACTCGACTGATGTCATTATTCGTCGTTTCGACCCGTTTGCCGAGAACGACGGATGGCCCAAGGATTGATAAGCCACTAACCAGTCAGTCTTGTATATTGTGTCTGGCCTGCTCAGGATTTTGACAAGGTAAAGCAGGTCATACTTGGGGCCTACAAACTAACTGTAGAGTTTTTGTCATGTTTTAACAACGTGAAAATTGAATAGGCTGGCACTAAGCAAGAGTCTGGAACACTTCTTTCATGGTGGGCCAGTGCTGTTGGGGGCTGATAGCTCCATGCTATTTTTGGATGTTGATGCCAAGTGGGCAGAGGGTCCCTAGTCTGGCAATAAGACAGCGTTCCTGCAGCTTTAGTGACAGGGAGTGGGTTGTGTTGACATGTCAGCAATGAGGGCAGAGAGTGAGTTGTTCATTAGTACCTGTAACATGTCAGCTTCAACAACAGGGAGTGAGCTATTACTGATATTTATGACAACACGGTACCCATAGGTTGCTGGGGTTCTCTCTCAGTGCGAACAGTTTCCTAATCCTTTGGAAATTCTTTGAGGATGACTCTCTCTTTTCTGTCACTCATTGACAACCGTTTTCTTGTGCGCGCGCGCGCGCGCGTGTGTGTGTGTGTGTGTGTCTGTGTGTGTGTTTTGTGTGTGTGTGTGTGTGTGTGTGTGTGGTGTGTGTGTGTGTGTGTGTGTACGCGCGTGCGTGCGTGCGTTGTGTGTGTGTGTGGTGTGTGTGTGTGTGTGTGTGTGTGTGTGGGTGGTGTGTGTGTGTTTTGTTTGTTTGTTTGTTGTTGTTGTTGTTGTTGTTTTTTTGTTGTTGTTGTTGTTGTTGTTTTTGTTGCTGTGATCTAACTGTTTATTTGCCTCTGGGGATCATTCTTTAGTCCTGGCTTTGGAAAGTCGGATCCCAAATGTATGACATGCCGACTTTCTTGTAATCTGGCGACGTGTGGTTGTGAAAATTGTACACACAGGCCAGGGTGGATACTAGCCATCTGCTCTGCAGTTTTTGTTTTCCATGTAGCCTGTCATAGAGTTTGTGTTTTATTTGAATGCTTTTTGTTTCCTTTTGTCATTTTAGGAGGGCCTATACTTACACGTTGCAATCTTTGCTTTTGTCATGGGTATTAAACCTCTCAGAGTCATGATTTTCACTTGATAAGTGAGCCAGTCTTAACGCTCTCTCTCAATAAAAAAAGATTTTGCGAATAAAGCAAGGGCCCACATTTAGCATGGCCCCCACATCAAGCATGGCCCCTACATCAACATGGCCCCCACATCAAACATGGCCCCACATGGCCCCACATTTAGCATGACCCCCACATCAAACATGGCCCCCACATCAAACATAGCCCCCACATCAAGCATGTCCCCACGTGGCCCCAAGCATGGCCCCACATCAAGTATGGCCCTCATGCCCCACATTTATCATAGCCCCATATCAAGCATAGCCCCACATGGCCCCACATTTAGCATAGCCCCAAATCAAGCATAGCCCCCACTCATGCATGGCCTCACATGGCCCCACATTTGCATTAGCCCCACATCAAGCATGGCCCCCACATCAAACATTGCCCCCACATCATGCATGGCCCCACATGGCCCCACATTTAGCATGCCCTTACATCAGCCATGGCCCCACATGGCCCCACATTTCGAGGGTTGACTGCTGAACCCAGTATCTCATATACATATATATAACAGAGATACTGGGTTCTGACAGTCAGCCCTCGATTATTTTAGCATGGGCCAAACATCAAACATGGCCCTACACGACCCCACATTTAACATGGCCACATCAAGCATGACCCCCACATCAAACACTCCCCACAAGGCCCTACATTTAGCATGGTCCCACATCAAGCATGGATCAACATCAAGCATGGCCCCACATTAAGCATGGCCCCACATGGCCCCACATTTACCATGGCCCCACATTTACCATGGCCCCACATTTACCATGGCCCCACATTTACCATGGCCCCACACTTACCATGGCCCCACACTTACCATGGCCCCACATTTACCATGGCCCCACATTTACCACGGCCCGACATCAAGCATGTCTCAACATCAAGCATGACCCCACATGGCCACACCATTTACCATGGCCCCAAACCAAGCGTGGCCCCACACATTTACCATGTCAGACATTAAGCGGGGCCCCACACACATTTATCATGACCCGACATTTAGCATGACCCTACACATTGGCATGGCTCTACATTAAGCATGGCTCTACATTAAGCATGGCCCACACATCAAACGTAGCCCCCACATCAAGCATGGCCCTCACATCAAGAAAGGGTTCCACATTAAGCATGACCCTACATTTAAGCATGGCTCATAGCCCTACATTAAGCATGGCCCTACATTAAGCATGGCTCTACATTAAGCATGGCTCTACATTAAGCATGGCCCCACATTAAGCATGGCCCTACATTAAGCATGGCCCTACATTAAGCATGGCTCTACATTAAGCATGGCTCTACATTAAGCATGGCCCCACATTAAGCATGGCCCTACATTAAGCATGGCCCTACATTAAGCATGGCTCTACATTAAGCATGGCTTTACATTAAGCATGGCCCACACATCAAACGTGGCCCCTACATCAAGCATGGCCCTCACATCAAGAAATGGTTCCACATTAAGCATGGCCTCACATTAAACAAGGTACCAGATCAAGCATGGATATTGTCAAGCATGCCATTCCCCCATATCAATCATACTCTTCTCCTCTCTCTCTCTCTCTCTCTCTCTCTCTCTCTCTCTCTCTCTCTCTCTCTCTCTCTCTCTCTCTCAAGGACAGATTGGAAGAATAGGCACTGCCTCAAATCTCTATCCTTGAGTAATAAAGTTTTTGAGTCTTGAGTCTTGAGTCTCTCTCTCTCTCTCTACTCTCTCTCTTTCTCTCTCTTCTCTCTCTCTCTCTCTCTCTCTCTCTCTCTCTCTCTCTCTCTCTCTCTCTCTCACTCTCTCTCTTCTCTCTCTCTCTCTCTCCCTCACACACACACACACACACACACACACACACACACCACACACACACACGCATGCACGCACACACACACACACACACACACACACACACACACACACAACACACACACACACACACTACACCACCACACACACATGCACACACACTCCACTTTCCACGTCCCCACCCTCACCCATCCCCCTTTAACATGGCACCTTTATTAAATGTAGCCTCACATCAAGCATGGGCCCAATCAGCATGGTTACAAAACAGCCCCTCTCAACAAACACAGGAATGACAAAAAAGACAAACAATACAAACAAAAACAACAACAACAACAAACACACAAAAACAAAAGACAAACACAGCAACACCCTTTGTATTTCAATAGAAGTGTATGTTCCTGCAGACACACGATCTACGGCAATGCTGTAGTCCTTCACTAAAGCATGGGTTCCCCGAGTCCCAGGACGCAAGGCAAGGATGTATTTCCATACAAAAAACCCTGGACCCCTGCAGGTAACGCGCGCAAAATTTTAGCTGACGCACACTAATACTTAAGAATTTCCAAAGCTTGGCTTCCTTGTCATTTACATATTTTGTGTTCGTTGCGTGTTGCTTTTCTGTCATGTAACCTTTTTTTCCAGGCTATGACGTTTTGCTTAAGAGTTTGAAGCCCTGAAAAGACCGTAAGTGGTCAGCTGTCTCTGACAGATGCCAATGAAAAAAATTTAAAATATGATAACGGAGACTGGGGTTTTGAAACAGGTCTTTGTGATGTTAGCCATGACAACCGGAAGTGGGGCCTCTCCTGGATATCTATGGCATGATGTATATTGCATGTCGTGTACCGCACCTTAGAGTTAAATCAGCAGTCTGTCTTAAGTCAGAACAAGGGGCAGAACTCCCACCTCTGTCACATGTCGGTCGGTAAAAGGGACAGAACTCCCCCCCCCCCCCCCTGTCATATGTCTGTCAGGATAAGGACAGAACTCCCACCTCTGTCATATGTCAGTCGGGATAAGGGATAGAACCTCCCATCTCTGACACATTTCAGTCAGAACACGGGGGCAGAAAATCCTACCTCTGACATATGTCGGTCAGGTTAAGGGACACAACTCCTACCTCTGTCATATGTCGGTCAAGATAAGGGACAGAACTTCTACCTCTGCCTTATCTCAGTCAGATAAGGAAACAGAACTCCTACCTCTGACATATGTCAGTCAAAAAAAGGGGTAGAACTCCTATCTCTGTCTATGTCAGTCAAACAAGGGGCAGAACTCCCACCTCTGACATATGTCTGTTAGGGTTAGGGCAGAACTCCACCTCTGACATATGTCAGTCAGAACAAGGGACAGAACTCCTACCTCTGTCACATGTCAGTCAAAACAAGGGGCAGAACTCCTATCTCTGTCATATGTCAGTCAGGTTAAGGGACACTTCTCCTACCTCGGACATATGTCAGTAAAGATAAGGGACAGAACTCCCACCTCTGTCATGTGTTAGTCAGGACAAGGGACAGAACTCCCACCTCTGTCATCTTTCAGTCAGGACAAGGGACAGAACTCCTACCTCTGACATAAGTCAGTCAAGGCAAGGACAGAACTCCCACCTCTGACATATGTCAGTCAAGGCAAGGGACAGAACTCCCACCTCTGACATATGTCAGTCAGGACAAGGGCATAACTCCCACTTCTGACATATGTCAGTCAAGATAAGGGACAGAAACTCCTACCTCTATCATATGTCAGTCAGGACAAGGGCATAACTCCCACTTCTGACATATGTCAGTCAAGATAAGGGACAGAACTCCTACTCTGTCATATGTCAGTCCGGACAAGGGGCATAACTCCCACTTCTGACATATGTCAGTCAAGGTAAGGGACAGAACTCCTACCTCTGTCATATGTCAGTCAGGACAAGGGGCAGAACTCCCACTTCTGACATGTCAGTCAAGATAAGGGACAGAACTTCTACCTCTGTCATATGTCAGTCAGGACAAGGGGCAGAAACTCCCACTTCTGACATGTCAGTCAAGATAAGGGACAGAACTTCTACCTCTATCATATGTCAGTCAGGACAAGGGGCAGAAACTCCCACCTCTGAATGTAAGGTAGTAAAGAGCCTTCGACCGGACCAGCGTTGTTGGACAGCAGCGAATCTGGTCGTAGGGCAGAGGACCCGGGGCGATGTTGATCATGGTGGTGTTCGTGAGGTTTGAGTCTAAAGGTACACACACAGACATAACACAGACACACAGACACAGACACACACACACACACACACACACACACACACACACACACACCACACACCCCACACACACTTATATGCACATACACTCGCGCGCGCGTGCGCGCACAGCATGCACTCATGCACGCACACATACACACACATAAATACAAACACACACACACACACACACACGCGCGCGCGCGCGCGCACACACACACACACACACACACACACACACACACACACACACACACACACACACATAAACACAAACACACACATACAGACAGACAGGCATACTTACATACATATATGCATGTACTCATGCATACATACATATATACATACGAACACACATACATACATACATACATACGTAGACATTCTCTTTGAAACGAATGCACACTCATGAAGGGGCGTGACGAGAGAGAGAGAGAGAGAGAGAGAGAGAGAGAGAGAGAGAGAGAGAGAGAGAGAGACAGACAGACAGAGAGACAGACAGACAGACAGACAGACAGACAGACAGACAGAACTGGAGAGACAGGCAGACAGGCAGACAGAAACAGAGAGAAAGAGAAAAAGAGAGAGAGAAACAGAGCCAGACAGACAGACAAGCAGGCAGAAACAGAGTCAGAGAGAAGGAGAGACAGACAGACAGTAGGACAGAGAGTGCGAGAGGCAGAAAGTGGGAGACAGATAGACAGACAGACAAACGATCATTGTTTCCGATAGGGAAGTGAAATGACCACGAGTGGTTTGGATTCCATCTATATACCCAGATATCTGGTCCCAAAATGAAATCACATAACTCAGGAAAAGCACCCCCTCCCCCTCCCCAATAAAGGGAAAATGTATGGGAATAGAAGCAACCAATGACCAAACCAATCCATATACGTTGAAAAAGAAAACGAGAAAGTAAGAGGAGAGAGAGAGAGAGAGAGAGAGAGAGACATACAGCCACCACACACACACACACACACACACACACACACACACACGTATAGAGAGAGAGAGAGAGAGAGGAGAGAGAGAGTGAGAGAGAGAGAGAGAATAGTGATAAGAATCAATGTCATTTTAAAAGAAGTGCTCAACCACAGTGTGAGCGACATTTGTCACATTAAAAGCAAGCTAAAAACAAGCTTAAAACATCAACAGGTCCGTTTCTTGCACGTGCAGTCGTTAGGATGTAGGGGCTTGTGCTGCCAGTGTTATATATATAGCTTGCTGGGTTTTTTTCACGTGTTGCATGTGCTTCTCAGGTGTTTTTGATTTTGTTCACTGATAAAAACTTCCATCTGTGTCTGCAATTGTTAACCATTTCTGTTCTTATATTTAAAGTTGCTTATTGTGCTTTACATAGTATAATATATTTCTCTGTTAGGCATAGATTACATCTTTTTGAAATGTTACTATATGGTGCTGCTCTTTTTAAGATTTTCCAAGATATGTTGTAGTCTATGTTTTTGTCTTTAAGTTTCCAAATGTATTTACTCAGTTCTGTTTGGTTTTTGTATCCTTCTTTGTTGAATGATTGTTTATGGTTTGCATATCTAGTTTTAAATTGATTTTCAGTGATACCTACATATGTTTCCCCTGCATTCGCTGATGTTACAGTGGCTTGGTACACAATATTGTTGTAAAGGCATTTGTTGTTTAGGGGACATTGTTCTTTTTTGGTACAGTTGCAAGATTTCCTTTCGTCACCAACATTTTTCTCTGTGCTGCTTTTCATTTTATTTGCTGAATCAATTACATTTTTAAGATTCGGCATACATGAATATGATAATTTGATGTTGTTTTCGTTGAATATCTTAAATAATTTGTGGTCTTTTGGGAAAGATGATGTCAAGATTTTAAAAAATTCTTTCCCTACGTTTGTCTTGCCTCTTCCATCATATGGGGATTGTACCATATGATTTTCCTTTTCCTGTTCTTTCTGCATCTGTTTGTATCATTTTCTGGATCGTATTGTCATTCATAATTGTAGCCACTTTTATGTAACGTGTCAGACAGACACACAGACAGACAGACAGACAGACAGACAGACAGACAGACAGACAGTGATTTAATTACCGGCATAAACTCCGATGTCCAGGGCCAGCACCCCCCAGACCACAGCCAACAGACAGACAGTGATTTAATTACCGGCATAAACTCCGATGCTCAGGGCCAGCACCCCCCAGACCACAGCCAAGGCATAGAGCCAGAGGACAGACCCTTTCCCACAGACACTGATGATCATGACGTCACCGCTGATACTTCCAACCGCCGCACTGCCTGACCGGGTTTCCTGGTTGTTACCAGAGAGAAAGTTTAGTGCGCGGTGAGTCGAATAGCTCCAGGCATGGAATATCATATATTGTGGTGTATCATATTGTATTGTATTGCACTGCACTGCATTGCATTGCATTGTATCGTTTTATTCACTTCTTCTATCTTTCATGGAAGATGCATGCTGTGTGTATACATGTTATCCATGCTCACGGTCAAATTGCCCTTCTGCTCCAATCTGGCGATGGGGTTTTACGTGTGCGCTATATCTTATGCTGAGTTCACACTGGGGATCTCGGTTTCCAAAGATAGAGTCAGAACCAATGTTAACACCGAGGAAAAATCCTCCAGTAACGAAACGACCCGACTGAGATTTGAATCGTTAACCCCGGGATCACCCAAATAACGGGTCCGGCGCTTTACGAACTGACTATTTAAGCCTGTGTCACACAGCACCGTCTTCAGGTTATGGACCCATTCTAAAGCTGTAAAAGAAAAATTCAAAATAAAACAATATCCCTACTCTTACTATTTATGTTTCATCATCGCCACTATTATCACCACTATTGCTATTGTTATCATTATCATTATTGTCATCATAATAATCTCAACTCCCATGATCCCCTTCTTAACGGCCTCGTTTTCATCCAACAGAAATTTTGCGCCGAATATTAGAAGATAAGTGGTTGCTCGATCTTCGTTTGACCTAAATATTGTTTTGTTTTAGCCTGAAGAAGACCCGAGAAGTCGAAACGCGTTGTGTTTTGTACTGTAATCTGTTTGTCTGTAACGTGTGGTGGAACTATACCGTTTTTGTTTTAAATTGGCTGTGAAAGGGATCAATCCTGTTTACCCAGCTTTGTGTTTGTATGTTTCTATGTTGCCCCAACTCCATTTTCCACTGTGTCTGTGATCCCCCGAGTCTATAATCCATTAAGTCAATGTGGCCACGACTGTATATTCGCCTGGCTCTATGTCCCCCTGTGTCAATGTTCTCCCAGCTCTATGTCCCCCTGTGTCAATGTTCTCCCAGCTCTATGTCCCCCTATGTCAAGGTTCTCCCAGCTCTATGTCCCCCTATGTCAAGGTTCTCCCAGGTCTATGTCCCCCTGTGTCTGTGTTCTCCCGGCTCTATGTCCCCCTATGTCAAGGTTCTCCCACCTCTATGTCCCCCTATGTCAAGGTTCTCCCGACTCTATGTCCCCCTGTGTCAATGTTTCTCCCGGCTCTATGTCCCCCTGTGTCAATGTTCTCCCGGCTCTATGTCCCCCTGTGTCAATGTTCTCCCAGCTGTATGTCCCCCTGTGTCAATGTTTGCCTGGCTCTATGTCCCCCTGTGTCAATGTTCTCCCGGCTCTATGTCCCCCATGTGTCGTCAATGTTCTCCCGGCTCTATGTCCCCCTGTGTCAATGTTCTCCCGGCTCTATATCCCCCTGTGTCAATGTTTGCCTGGCTCTATGTCCCCCATGTGTCGTCAATGTTCTCCGGCTCTATGTCCCCCTGTGTCAATGTTCTCCCGGCTCTATGTACCCCTGTGTCAAATGTTCTCCCGGCTCTATGTCCCCCATGTGTCAATGTTCTCCCGGCTCTATGTCTCCCATGTGTCAATGTTCTCCCGGCTCTATGTCCCCCTGTGTCAATGTTCTCCCGGCTCTATGTACCCCTGTGTCAATGTTCTCCCGGCTCTATGTCCCCCATGTGTCAATGTTCTCCCGGCTCTAGTATTAAATGTGTTTCTCTTCCCCAGTTCTACGCTCCAGTGTGTTCATGTTTGCCGTGTTCTATGCTCTTCTGTGTTTATGTTGCCCTGGCTCCATGTTCCCCGTGTTTATGTTGCCCTGGCTCCATGTTCCCCGTGTTTATGTTGCCCTGGCTCCATGTTCCCCGTGTTTATGTTGCCCTGGCTCCATGTTCTCCGTGTTTATGTTCCCCAAAATAAAAACCCCTTGCACCAAAAGAAGTGAGGCGCAGATTAAAAAAAAACAACATTTTTTTACGGGGTGACAACTTGAGAATTGTATCCTGGTTTGTTTTTGTTGAAAGAAAGGAGTCAGATGTGTGGCCGCGTGCAGCGTGCATGATTGTCTGTGTGCATGTGAGTGTGTACGTGGAGACCGTCCTGTGACACATTCGTCCTTCACTATTTCCGTCTTGGTCAAACCCATGAATGCACTTGCTGGAGAAGTGCGTGTTCCAGACTTCATGTTACGAAGTCTGTAGTGCACTGACAGAGTGGCCCTTGCTGCCTGCAGGTTTACTGATGTCTGTGACGACAGCCTGCAGAACATCAGTGTTTACACATAGCACAGCGGCCACAGGTCTGTCTCCCTGAGCCTGACATACGTAGTAAAGTGCATTTGACTACAGAATTTTGCCAGACACATCTCCCTCGTTCTCCTAAGTGGACAGTGGACAGCTTTTGTTGGATCAGAACAGCACCACTAAACACCACCCATTGTTACTTGGCGGCAGTGCAGTGTCTCTTCTAGAGGGTCGCCTCATGACGCCTTGATGTTGACTAATTCTCTGTGGAATGTCGGTATCTGGAATGCGGCGACGGTACAAACCCAAGTGTGACTGTGTGTGGGGATCTGGAATGGGGATGTGGGATGATGCTACCAGAGTGGCAGAGAAGATGAAATAGCCAGCAGAAAATCTTGTTGCTGTGAGTTCTTCGTGTCCCTGAACGGATATTGCCCACAAGACGGCGGTTTATCATCTTCCAAACATTAGCACACACACACCATCACTTTATGTCTTTTACAACAACAAAAAATTCAAAAAGGCGGGAGGGTGCGGGGAAGGGGACGGGGGGGGGGGGGGCGCAGAAAAACCTGCTCCGAGCAAGACTTGACCACATACCCACTTCCTAAGTAGCCCCGTGATTCACTAGACCCTCCTTCCACCATCTGTATCCATGGACAAACGCACTTTATGTGAAACCCACTGTGCCCACTCTCCACTATCTGTATCTATGGACAAACGCACTTCATGTGAGATCCGCTGTGCCCACTTTCCACTATCTGTATCTATGGAAAAACGCAGCTCATGTGAGATCCGCTGTGCCCACTCT
>CM031605.1:53675815-53698315 GCA_018398815.1 Conus ventricosus
GAGAGGAGAGAAAGAGAGAGAGAGAGAGGAGAGAGAGAGAGAGAGAGGAGAGAGAGAGAGAGAGAGAGAGACATTTTGTTGTTTTTCTCAGTTGCTGTTAGTAAAAGCAAAATAAAGGAAGAGAGAGAGAGAGAGAGAGAGAGAGAGAGAGAGAGAGAGAGAGAGAGAGAGAGAGAGAGAGAGAGAGAGAGAGAGAGAGAGGAGAGAGACTTGTAAAACAAACGATGATTTTACAAAAGTGTGGTAAACTGCCAAGGACATTAGAGCATCCTTGGGTTTTTTTTGATTTTTTACTCTTTTGTAGACCAGTGGGGGTGGGAGGAGGAAAGGGAGAGGGTAGAAGAGGGTTGAGGGAAGACAGAGAAGAACGGCGTGGGTTTAAAAAAAAAGAAGAAAGACCACAAAACCCTGACTCAACGAGTTGTTTCGCCTACCACAACAATTCAAGCACCTTCGATGGGATGACCACTCCACCCCAACACCCATCCCTCACTCCTACCACTGCAAAGTCTTTGATGGCCGTCGGCCTCAGCGAGGGCAGACACAACTGTTGCCGACAGATCTGCACAGCTTCCCCATCAACACCTATCCCCACCACGTCAAAACAACTGGCAGGCGCCCGCAAAGTATCCCTCAATGACTGGCCTGCAGACTTTGGGGGAGGGAGGAGGGGTCCTTGACCTCTTCACCACTCTGACCCCCACACCCCCAAACCTCACCACTCCTGTCTTCTCTGACTCGACCCCGCCGCCAACGCCTTATTTTTCACCTACCCCTTGTCCCCCTGTGGTTTTTAATTAACCACGTTTCAAATTATTTCGGTTACGTTTCATTTTTTTTTCTTAAAAATTCCACTAACTCTTGATTGAGGCTAGAACTGATTACAACCTGCGAACATTGTAACTTGCTTTTTCTTTTTCTCCCCAGGGTTCTTTCCCTTGCTTGCACAGCTGACCTCCTGTCTGATTATGTCCCCTCTCCAAATGCTTGGTCTCCTGACAACAGAATTATCAAGACACCAAGCTCCTTTGCTCATTGGACAATTTTCATTCTGACCACGACAGATTTGGAATTGTCCTCTTTCCAGAATTAAACATATCCCTTCCCCTGGTTCTTTAACAAAGCGCTAAAAAAAAAAAAAACAGAAATGAAATGAAAAGGGAAAAAAAAAGAAGGCAGAAAGAAAAAAGACAAGAAAAATCTTTCCAAGCGTTATATTGCTTAGATTTTTCTCTGCTGCAAATATGCCATTTTCCTTTCGCTATGTGCTTGAAGTGTGTATGTGGGTATGTGGAGGGGGGGATGAGGGGGGAGCAATGAGGTGGGTGACGATGTGCAGGTAAAAAACAGTTTATTATGATAGGAGCGCTTGATATTAACACGTCTTCACAAATGATGATACAACCTTTTCTATGCTTACAAGGTTTGGGGTGGGTTTTTTTTTTTCTTTAGCAGAGATTCTTGTGAAAAACTGGAATTGTCCAATATTTTGATGATTGTGCCTTTTTCCCAATAATTATGTAGAGTGCAAAAGCTTTATTTCTTGCTGAAGATGCCACGCTACATGCGCGCTTACCATTGCCATCATTATTATCACTATTACTGATATCAAAATTATTATAATTATTATTATTGTCATTGTTATGTATAAAAATTGCAGGTACAAAAAAAAATCAAGAACAAAGCATGTTGAGATATTATGGGGAGAAAGGAAGTGTGTGTGTGTGTGTGTGTGTGTGTGTGTGTGTGTGTGTGTAGATGGGCAGACTATGTAAACTTACACGAAGAACAATTTCCTGGGAAGAAAAAAGAGAACGAAAGAAAGAGAGAAGGACAGAAAGAAAAAAACGAAATGTAAATCATCGAAAACATTAGATAAGGAATAAAAATAAACTTAAATATAAAACAAAGAAAGGATGTGAATTAACAAAAGGAATATAGAAATGAAGAATGAAACTGAAGAAATAAGAAAAGAAAGGAATACGAAGAAAAGAAGATGAAAAAAGAAACAGAGAAGAAGAAACAAAGGAGTTGGGAAGAACAGACAGAAAAATTAACTATATGAACTCTCGGTCATTGTGTTTTGCATTCCATTTTCTCGCAAAATTCATCAAATCTTGAACCCGAAGACAATTTCATTTCAGCTGTTCTTTTAAGCCGCTGATCAAAACTCCCTCCCTTCCCCCCCCCCCCCATCCTCTCTCTCTCTCTCTCTCTCTCTCTCTCTCTCTCTCTCTCTCTCTCTCTTCTTCTTCTTCTTCTTCTTCTTCTTCTTCTTCTTCTTCTTCTTCTCCAGTCTGCCTGTCTCTCTCTCTTATTTCGTTAGAGACCGCATTGCCAATATGATTTAATTTGAGGGGGGGGGGGGGTGAAGACACAGTTCAGATTATGTTTGTAAGTATCGCATAAAAAACCATCAGTGTTTACCACTCTGGTCTCATTGGTGCTTTCCACTGTTGAGGATGTGAAGAAGTTCGCTTTGTGGTTACAAAAAACAGCTTTCAAACACTGCACTACAATGTTCTTGACTATATTTTCTTTATTTGAATGCATTTACCAGGCTTGATATTTGTTCATATTTACTCCACGCCCAAGAGCGGCCATGGCTTGTAATGAATTCTCTCTCTCTCTCTCTCTCTCTCTTCTCTCTCTCTCTCTCTCTCTCTCTCCTCTCTCTCTTATAGCTTTAATTTCCTCTACTCCCTCTGGACTTCAAAATCAGATAAGAAATTTGCAGCAGCATCTGATTTACCTGGGTTAACAGTAAATTTGCAAAATACAATGATAATGAAAGCAATAGTCCTCCAAAGGGAAGAAAACAGTATAGACCATATCAATCATACACACACAAACTCTCTCTCTCTCTCTCTCTATCTCTCTCTCTCTCTCTCTCTCTCTCTCTCTCTCTCTCTTTCTTTCTTTCTCTCTCGATCTCTCTCTCTCTCTCTCTCTTCTCCTCTCTCTCTCTCTCTCTCTCTCTCTCTCTCTCCCCCTCTCTCTCTCTCTCTCTCTCTCTCCACACACACACACACACACACACACGCACGCACGCACGTACGCACGCACGCACGCACGCACGCACGCACACACACACACGCGCGCGCACGCACACACTCACTCACTCACCACGTCCTCAACGACAATCACCTCCTTTTCTTTTCCTGAAATCTATTAACGAATGATAATGGACACAGCGTACTTTTCCACTTCTCTATGCGTACTTTTCCACTTCTCTATGGTTTTCATCATACACGCATCCACCTACAGGCGACGATTAGGAAACAGACGACAAGACAGGCTGTAAGACACAGAGACACAGGGCCACGGGGACCAAAAAAAGACCTAATGATGTTTTAACACACAGACTTTCAAGTCAGCACCTCCATAGAAACTCTGTGTGCCAGAACAGTACTGGTCCTTGCCCCCCTTCATCGTCTGCCCAGTCTGTAACAGCGACCATGGCATTGTAGTCGGCTGCATGTCTCGTGGTAAACTGTCTTCATTGTAGCGCCCCATTGACTCCCTTCGGGGCTAAGGGAGAAAAGAGATGAAGAGAAGACACAAAATGTCATGGCTGTCCGAGCTGCGTTTAACGGAAGCGAAAGGATAGATAATCCGTGTTTGACGAGAGTTTGCGTTTCTTGGTTACCTCTTCCGGCGAAATTTCGCTAGATACGGGTGGCATATTGAAAAGCTGACTTGCGTGCTAGACAAAAAGCTGCATGATGAATTTGATTTGTGAACTATGAGCTCAGGCGTTTTGGAATAAATTGTCACAAAGCTGTCACTGTATGATTTAGTTGAAACTGCTGTGTCGATCAACTGTTTGACATTACCGTTCTATCGCCTAGTTTTCCAGACCAAAGTCCTTTTTTCATTTCATCCGGATCCAGATTCAGATCCAGGTTTGTAAGTAAAAGCCATTTCAACCGGCCCCTGCTCAGCGATGTCTTTTTATTGTTTCTTTAGATCGTCTCTCCGTCATCGCCTCGTAGCATGATATCTAGCACTTGACAGTTAAGAAACGCAGCTCTGGTTATCAGTGACTTCGCTATCTCACGCTCCGAGTCCGAAACATGCTGGCACCAAAGACAGCAAAATGACATTCACTGCTAATCTTCAACGTGCTGTCGTTGTGGCGGTGTCAGTTTTCAACTTGCGTGTCACTAATGAGGCATCACCTGTGTAGACTAGTTCATTTACGCTGCACCACATCTGCCGTAAGGTAACAACAATGCGCAGTGGTTATAGTTGAATGGATCGATAAATAACAACTTAATAAGTGTGTGTATGTCTGTACACGTATGCACGCACGATATGTATGAGTGTTTGTGTGGTGTGAGCGTGCGTGCGTGCGTGCGTGCGTGCGTGCGTGCGTGCGTGTGTGTGTGTGTGTGTGTTGTGTGTTTTGTGTGTGTGTGTGTGTGTGTGTGTGTGTGTGTGTGTATGCCATGGAGAGCAGCCTTCAAACATTTACTCGCACGCACGCACGCACGCACGCCCCCCCCCCCCCCCCCTCCCCCACCCCACACACACACAAGGATGCACACACGGACACACACAGATGTAGATAGATATACATGTGTAAAGATATCTAGCAACTCTGGCATACATACACATATGAACGCATGCATACACACACTCTTACACGCACGCACACACGCACGCACGCACCCATATGGCCATGCACGCACGCACGCATGCATGCACGCACGCACGCACGCACGCACGCACACACACACACACACACACACACACACACACACACACACGTCGGCCAGGCAGGATTTTCTACTCAAGATTTCGAGAACAAGAAATTTCTCAGAAGAAAAATTGACCAGGTTAGGAGGGGGGGGGGGGGGGGTGAATGGGAAAAGAGGGGTGGGGTAGGGGTTGGAGGGAGAGTGAAGAATCCCTATCAAACGGTGGCTGTTTCAGTTAACAGAATCGTCTCTTGCAGCCTATGCCCTGGAGGCTTTGTAATGTAAATGATATCTTTTTTCTTCCTCTTTCTCCTGCGCTTCATTTCTTTTTTTTTTCATTTTTCCTCTTTCACTTCTTCTTCTTCTTCTTCTCCTTCTTCTTCTCCTTCTTCTTCTTCTTCTTCTTCTTCTTCTTCTTCTTCTTCTCCTTTCGTTTTAACATATTCTTTTCCTCCTTCTCTTTCTCCTCCTTCTCCTCTTCCTCCTTGTCCTCTGCCTTCTCTTCTTTCTTTTCCTCATTCTCCTTCTCCTCCTTCTTATTCTTCTTATCTTCTTCTCCCCCTCCTCTTCCTTCCCCACCTTCTCCTTCGCGATCTCTTCCTCCTCCCTCTCTTTCTCTTTCTTCTCCTTCTCCTTCTCCTTCTTCTTCTCTTTCTCCTTCTTCTTCTTCTTTGTTCTCGTTCTTTTCCTCTTTCTCCTCCTTCTGTTTTTCTTCAAGTTCTGCTTCCTTCTTCTTCGTCGTCTTGTCCTCCTCCTCCTCCTCCTCCTCCTCCTCCTCCTCCTCCTCCTTCCTCCTCCTCCTCCTTGTCCTCCTTCTTCTTCTTCTTCTTCCTCTTCCTTTTTTCCTCTCCTTCTTTTTAATTCTTTTTTCCCTTATACTTCTTTTTCCTTTTCTACTTTATCTCCTCCTGTTTCTTCATCATCATTTTCCTCCTCCTCCTCCTCCTCCTCCTCCTCCTCCTCCTCCTTCTTTTTCTTCTTCTTCTTCTTCTACTTCTCTTTCCCCTTCTCCTCCTCCCTCCTCCTCCTCCTCCTCCTCCTCCTCCCCCTCCTTCTCATTCCGTACCTGAAGAAGAGCCTTACAATGATAGCTGGAATTCATCGGAATGTCCTGGGAAGAGGCAATACGTGTAGCCCAAGACAGGCGGAAATTGGAGTCGGAATGAAAGCTCTCAGCATCGAGCAGAGCGCAGACGAATAAGTAGCTGAGCAAACACAACCGATGTGTCTCTCTTCTCTCTCTCTCTCTCTCTCTCTCTCTCTCTCTCTCTCTCTCTCTCTCTCTCTCTCTCTCTTGGTGAGAGAGAGAGAGAGAGGGTGTGTGTGTGTGTGTGTGTGTGTGTGTGTGTGTGTGTGTGTGTGTGTGTGTGTGTGCGGGCGCGCGTGCGTGTGTGTCCGCGCGCGTGCAGGCGCGCGTGAAGGCGTGTGTGGAAGCATTGAGAGGACTCTCTTAAATAGATTAAACCTGTTCTGTACGCTGCGAGATGGCCCAAATATTTTCGCAGTTCTAAGGTGGCGTAAACGTGATCAGTGTTCTCTAAGAAAGCCCGTTCTGTTCTGCATGCGCTGAAATGGCCCAAACAGGACCTGTTTGCCCCCCGATGCCCGAACATATTCTGTGTGTTATGAGATGGTTTGTGCCCGCTCTTCATAATATGAGACAGGCAAAACTTGATCTGAATGATCTCAGAGGCCCAAACCTGTTCTTTATACTTTAAGAGGCCCAAGCCTGAACTGTATCTTGTAAGACGGTTAACGCTCTTTTCTGTGTCCGACGAGACCGCCTGAATCTGTTCTGTATAATTCATCAGGCCTGAACCTGTTCTGTATATTTAGGACGTCCAGACCCAAACTGTATGATGTGAGATTGTTTAAATCTGTTCCATATCCTTTGAAATCGTCCGAACCTGTTCTTTTAGGTTCCAGACGACCCAACAAATTTTTTAAACCTATTCTGTGAGTTTTGAGGGAGCGCAAAGCTATCCTGTAAGTTCTGACGTAGAAGACAAGGATACACCCAAAAGTGCGGGTGGGACCCAGACAATTACTATCATCAACTGCAGAACCGACTAGTTGGGAACAATCCTGTATTACCCTTGGAAGCCTGCACTGTGCTCGCATAAGGTAATAGGGTACAGACAAGCACAAGGCATTCCATTGGGATGTCAAGGGACATAATTACTCCCTGACACACGCCATCATGTTGTCGCCACTGGATGTGACACGACAGAACCTCCACTGGAGTGTTCCCATGGGTGTACCAGCCCATAGTTCATGACAGCAGCGCTCACTGGCTAAATACGCCACCATCAAGCAACTGCCGTGTGTGTCCCGCAGCCTCACTCGTTGCTGTTCCGCTGACAGGTGAAGAACGTCCGACGCCAGACACGGCCAAGCTTTCGCCATGAGGTCTACGTGCCCTCTGAAGAGAATCCCGGATTACAGTCTTTCCTGCTGTCAACAGGACTTTCCCTGATGTGGATCATTCCTCCCAGTCACTGGGCCTTTCCCCCGAGTCGACCAGAAGGCAAAATGTGTTGCGTAAGCTTTGAGAGAACACAGACTTGTTCTGAAATGTCTGATCTAATTGCAAAGTGAGACGGCTGCAGGCGGAAATCTAAAAAAATCTTAAATAAATGTTAGCGAACCGCCCAGAGAAACGTGGACAAACGAGACACAAGACAAAACACAACGCGTTTCGACCTCATAGGTCTTCTTCAGATGAGACACAAACGAATAAAATAACGAAAATTCACTTAGCTTTGATCGCTTCAGATCGCTTCAGAGTTCAGCGCAAGGAAGAGGGTATTCAACGTCATCAGAAAGAACAGAAAAATTGCAATCATACGGCGCAAAAAGTATCACAATCGGACATCTAGAAAGAGAGTTATGATTTTTAAGTGATGAAATTTTGACCCTATTTTCACAATTGAAATGCATTTACTTATACTAAGTAGGTATCAAGTAAGGAAAAACAATTGAAATGCATTTGATGTCTATGGGTGCAAAATAAGGTATCTGAGTAGACATCAGGGTCACGTGACCTCAAAATTCTAAGGTTGCGAGGGGTTACGTCAACAGATCAAACATCTTTTTTTTCCAACAAATCATGACAGACACACGCTGCTTGCGAACTGTGTTGGCGATAAGGATGATGATAAAGGGAATACTGGGTGCAAAATAAATGTGTGTAAATATATTGATATAACCTTTTTACCAGTAGAAATAAAACTTTGACTGTGAGGGTGGAGAAATCACTTTTCATCCACCAATCAAACGACGATGCTATTCATAGTGCAAGAGGGGGGGGGGGTGGAGAACGATGACTCTACACAATTAGATAACATTAGAACGTTGCTACCTATAGCGCAAGAGGGGGGGAAAGTGAAGGGGGGACATGGGCTCTACACAATAACAGATTTTTCTTTGAGCTCTAAACCTTTAAAACAACATTCATCTTGTTTGTAAGGAAAATGAGATGTGTTTTTAAAGGAAAGAAACGAATTAAACTGGAGACCGTCGAAACTTCGTCTTTTTTGTTTTTTTCATCTCACTCTTCTATATGACAAAAAACGTGGTTCATTGTTTGTAAAATTCCACGCTATTGGTACCTGATGATAGCGCTAGCCACTTGCGCCCAAGCAACCAAACCAACCAGTCAAACTTCTACCTCATGGTCAGCATTTGGAGGTAACCACAAGGCCCCGGTCAGTCCAGCTCTTGTTTGCACGTGCAGCACTGTAAATGGCTGGGTCAACACTGACAGTCTGCTCCTATGAGGGGGTCAAGAGATCTAAACTGGGAAACACAAGAAAAGATGAAAATAACGTCGGAGAAAACGACGTAAATCATGTGCGCTTAAGTCATTATCTCCGGGAATGAATGGATACTGTTGATTTGTTTTCTTTGTTCAAAATTAGAATATCCCGTGCCGTGGATTCACGTTGTGTGACAGCGGTATCTAAACCGTCAGTGGTGTTTGTATTGTCAATGCTACCTGTACTGTTGGGATTTCTGGTAAAAAGTGGACACATTGCGGGTTCGAATCCCGGCAGCGCCAGGAGAAAGGGGAGAAAAATGGCGGAGAAAGCTGGAAGCCATGACCAGGGTGCAGCCTGGCGTCCTTAGAGTGTAAGGAGTTCAGGTCCGAAACACTTGCCTGAGGGGGGGGGGGGGGGGGCCTTCTCTAAACACCTGCTGTCAACCTCTCCCAAGATTATCTTCCTTCAGCGTGACTAGTATAGTTGTAAAGGTACGCTCATGTTATGCAGGATAATCATTGCATAACGCAACATGTCAAGTGGCGTACTCATGACCTGCTTTAGCTACAACTTACATAAATTCCTTTAATACTAACATTCTCTTGGACCCACATCAATACTCCAGTTCAGCATAAGAAGTCAAATTTCGACTTAACATTCGATCGCAGAAGTGTGACCACAGGAGGGAGGAGGGGGAGAAGGAGTGAGGGGAGCAATTCGTTACATTCAGGTTTAATGTGCACACCCAGTCACGATGATATGACAGACCAGGACAATTATCCCAGGAGAGAGGAGGCAGGGGTCCCGTCTTCCACTACACCTGACCACCAGAGCGACAACACGTTAATACGGACACTACAAGTAGCAATGTTCATATTTGGCGTCAAGACGATTCCAACTCGCAAGATTTTACACACCCAATTTGGTGCTCTAATCGCTGGAGTCGTCTAAGCAATCAGAAGTAAGGAAGGGGTTGATCTTTCAGAGTAAATGTGTGCGTCACGTGATCTGTCACGCGGGTTTTGATCTGACTCCGAAAATAGCCATGCGTGCCTCAAGAAACGGACAGCTTGCATTTCGTGTTCAGCTCCTCGTGATCAAACTGAACTGGTGGCTATTTTGGGAAGGCGATGTATCCATCATGGTCGTCGTTCTTGCGTGTTCCATCCGATTTAGCGAGGTTGAGGGAAAGAATGGACGGGGAGGACAAGGGTGGGGAAGTAAATGGAGTGGCAGAAGGAAGAGGCTTTGTGGTTCTGTATGGCTAGGTGGAAGGAGGAAAGGAGAGGAGAGGGGGGGGTCTTGTTGACCTGCCGGCCTCCCTATCAATGAACAGGTTTACCAATTACGGGACTCGGGCAGGAACAGAATGCAGTATTACCGCCCCTTTTTCCCTTCAGGTCAGATTGTTATTTCCTGGTGGACCAGGATGTCTCTGCCGTTCGACCTTGAGGCGGTGGGAGAGACATGACTGGGTAGTGGGAAAAGCGGGGTGACAGAAGGAGAATAGTGGGGGCAGGGAGGTATGAGGTCAGTTCTTAGAACATGGCAAACAGAAGAGCCTGAGGGGGTGGGGGTGGGGGCGTGTGTGAGTGTGCATGTGTGTTGATGTGTGTATGTATGTGTCTGTGTAAGTGCGTACGCATGCACGTGTACGTGTGCGTGTGTGTGTGTGTGGGGGGGGGGGGTATGTATGTGGCCTGTCTTTGTGTGTGTATGTGTGTTTGGTGTGTGTATGTGCACGTATGCACGCGCACACACACACTTTTGTGTGTATGTGTGTGTATGCATGTGTGGCTCTTTGTGTCACTGTCACAGTGAGTGCAGATCGCAACCACTGCAACAAAAAAACACAAAGGGAGAGGAGCAGAGTGGGAAAATGGAAGAGAGTGGACAAGAACAGAATGTCATGCAGAACGAAACAGAGACAAGCATAGAGAGGGGTGGGGCAGACAGAGAGAGAATTTAGGAGGGGGGAGAGAGGGAAAGAGAGACAGACATATGCCTAATTAAGACGCATTGTTTTGATAATGGTCTATATGAGCCTGCTAAATCAGGAGGGTACATATTTTTACTTGCAGTGCTGACAGAGGTATATGTACGACAGACAAGACAGACAGACAGAGACAGAGAGCGAGGCTTAAAAGATATAAGTGAAGCAGGTGAAGAGGACAGACTATAGGCTGGGAAGGAGGGGGGTGGGGGGGGAGAAAAACATGTGTGGAGGCAGAGAGAGAAGGGCAGGGGCGAGACAGGAGAAAGCCTGGAGGGGGATCGAAAGGCGGAGGAGCGGGACACGCAGTGACGTGACAAGCATTATCACAGAAAGTCTAAGAAAGAGATCCAAGTAGAGGCAGAAATCGACAGCGCATATAGGCGCACAGCTGGGCCAGGGCTGTACTGGACGCTAATCGTGTATTTGGCATGCCAGGAGGACTTTGGGGCTCAGGGGACAGCTCACTCCACCCGCGGCCACCAGAGAGTGACACAAGGGATCAGGGTCTGCCAGCCTGATGCCAGTTAAAGCTCATGTGCAGTCAGACTTTAGGGGACAGGGGCGGGAGAAGGGCGGGGGGGGGGGGGGGGCTCTGACTCCTTTTCTTTCTCTATTAGTCGCAAGCAGCTCAGTGATGCATCTCCATAGTCAAAACACATTAGGGCTGGAGGGAGTCTAACACTCGTGCGTGCAGCGCGTGCACAGTAGAACACTAGCATGCGTGCATGCACCTAAATACGCATGTACACGCTCGTGAACTTGCGCACAGACACACACATAAACACACACATGCATGCCCGCCCGCACGCATGCACGCACACACACACACACACACATACACACACACACACACACACACACACACACACACACACACACCACGCACGCACGCACGCACGCACGCACGCACGCACGCACAACACACACACACACACACACACACACACACACCACACACTAACACACACACACACACACACACACACACCGCGCGCGCGCGCGCGCGCACATTCACACTAACGTACGCTCGTTTGTAGAATAGTTAGAGAAATATGTGACAATTTCATAGAAGGTGTCAAAGCGCAACATTCTCTACACGCACGGACTACATACTACTATACAACACGTCCACAAACGTGCGCCCAGACAAAATTCATCACACACACCACACACACACACACACACACACACATCAACCAAACACCTTAACATCTTCATGTAATGTCACGCTGTTGCACGATGACAGTGTAAACACACACACTAAACTACACATACACACTACACACACACACACACACACATCTAAGATGCACGACGCGCGCACACACGCCGAGTTACTCAACCACTCTACAAACATTAAAAAAAATGAAGAGAAAACTTTATAGTTCCGTCCAGATCTTTACACGGGACAGCGTAAAATTGAGATCGGGGATGAAGAGAAAGGTTTGTGACCGGGGCGAAGGAGGGTGAGAGAGGCGGAGGAAAGGGGTGGTGGTGAGGGAGAAAGCAGACTTCAGTCCAAAGACTGTCTTGTCCTTGAGAGCCTCAGCTGACAGGACGTTAATTTCACCATTCATGTATATGACGAATGTGTCAAGTGGATGGGGGGGGGGGGGGGGGGGGGGGGGGGCTTTGGTCAGAGTTCTGGGTTGCATCAAAGTTCGAGAAGTGAAAACCAGGTTTGAACAGATGAAAATCGCCCTGGCTCTGTAGAAAAAAAAATTAATGTGAAAAAGATGCTTTTATCCTGGAATATGGAGTCAGTACATTACTTCAATGCCATACGTCAGCAAAAATAGCAGAATAATGCATAAAATGTGGACTCCTTGTGTTCCTGCGCCATTGTGACGGCACTAGGATTTTGGAGTGAAAAGCCCAGCAAACGACAGGAAAATGAAGGGTCATGTGCTTTGTGCTTGCATAGAAAGAGGAACGGACATGATGCCCGCCTCAAAGTCAAGTATGGTATGGGTCAAGGGCTGGACTGTGCGATGGATATAATTATCTTGCTACTGCCTGGTCTTCTGAGAAAAGCCAGAGCGTTTAGGGCCTGAATTGTAACCGTAGACTCGGACCTGAACATTTGGTCTCTAGAAAGGGAGAAAACTCATAAAGAAGGAGACACGACCTGCGGTGTGTCTACGAGGGTACATTAAACTTTGGATCGGCTATGGTGACTTTCCAAGGTTCCAATCCACTGATTACATTACTAAACCCAACCAGCTCTCTGTCTCTCTGCCTCTGTCTCTGTCTCTCTCTGTCTCTGTCTCTCTCTCTCTC
Organism: Conus ventricosus; assembly: GCA_018398815.1. Lineage (NCBI taxonomy): Eukaryota > Metazoa > Mollusca > Gastropoda > Neogastropoda > Conidae > Conus > Conus ventricosus. The sequence continues at coordinate 53,688,556 of CM031605.1, forward strand.
TCTCTCTCTCTCTCTCTCTCTCTCTCTCTCTCTCTCTCTCTCTCTCTCATATTAGCAAAACACCCTGTTCGTTTCCACTGTCTCTGGACAAGGAATGAAGGTAAGACATTTACAAATTTGAAGTATTTTTTAAAGGATGTTCCGAGAAAATGAAAAGAACAAGAATAGAACAAACCAAACAACAAACAGCCATCCTTAACAAAGGTAGAACGAACTATCGTGTTCGGGGAAACGTTCACGGGAAATTTAAGAAAATTACTTTTTCAGTATACGTAGCTTTTCAGTGATAGTCTTGGGAGAAAGGTAGAGGAGGAAAAAAAAAGAGGTAAAAAGTGAAACGTTACATCATCAACAATGTCAAATTTATTCATCAAAATCCTACTAGTGAAATAATCAACACCATAAGAAAAAATCATATGGTGGTTTCCCATATGCTTAAACAGATTATCATTAAACGTTAAAGCATTTCAAGTTGCGGACGATTGGGGAACGGGTGGGTGGAAGAGTAAAAATATCTATATGTTGCATTCAACACAGCAATTTTTCTCTCCTCTACTTCACACACACACACACACACACACACACACACCACACACACACACAACACACGTACCAACGCGCGCGCGCACATGTGCCTAAACACGTCCGTGCGCGCGGACACACCGACACACGCTGCACCACACACATCACACACAGGCACACACACACACACGCGCGCGCACGCAACACCAGCGCGCGAACACACAGCACAACACACACACACACACACACACACACACACACACACACACACACACACACACACACACACACACACACACACACACACGTGCGCAAGCACTCACGCGTCCGAGAGAGAGACAGCGAGAGAAATGGACAGATAATACCAAGGGATAGATTAACTTTTCACTGGGGATACTACCGATGTTGGGGGGGGGGGGGGGGGGAGCAGACAATACCAGCTAGCCGGTACTGCTCAAGGGAATAACTCGAGAAGGGGAAGAGTAGACAGTTATGACATTGGTCGTTGTCGCTATTTTTCCTCTGTGATAGTGTAGACATTGCATGGAAGTAAAGAAATAATGAAAAGATCAGAAAATTCAGATAAGATAAGGTACCATACGTCAATTTCCTTTATAAATCTTTTGAGCCAGGAATTATCACATAACTAACCAAGTAAATTCCGGAATCCATTCAAGTACATGGAACCAACACTTCCTCCATGAGCAAGGTGAGACACGGTATAATCAGACGGCAAATATTTCACCCATCATAAGTCATCAAGATCGACAGATTCCGAAGGACTGGGGTTGGATGGACTTGGATGCGCCCTCTGGAGAAGCAATATCACTCATGCTGGCTCCGCGACAAGGCAATTATCGTCGTCAGCTAGGGACTTAGTAGGTATTGTCCTGTATGTGCTGAACAAGAACGAAGGCTACTTAACATCACCGACGTGATTCTGCAACGGTGCAGTGTCTCCTCTGGTAGGTTGCCACATGACGGTCTAAAATTGATTGCTCCCTGTTGACTGCCAGTTTTGAGTGTATGACAAGAAAAATTAGGAGTAGCTATGGGTGGAGTAGGGGGGGGGGGGGGTAAACTGAAAAGAAGGGCGTGGGATTATTCGCCACTGGGTGTGCATGGAGGAAGAGACACAGCTGAGCAAAGAAGAAAAATATTTTGCCCAATAATCCCAACAAAACAAAGATCGTTCAGCCTCGGCAGTATAGGACAGATGAGATCTTGGTGGGTGACAAACGAATTTCTTTATGGCCACGTCGTATGACGGCACCGATTTCAATCAGCGGAACGGCCAGTCCAGAAAACATTCGTTTGCAGCCAGTCTGAAAGGGTTTCGTCATTTTCCCTGAGCAAGGCCAAATGTCAAGTCCCTGGCAACATCCGCTCTGACGATCAAGATGACTTCACAGTGCTCCTCCTGCAAGAGTGATGGATGAGCTGACATGGCGGAAAATTGGCCCCGTGGATGATGTGACACTCGCCTGAGAAGGGAGAGAATACCGGGTCAGTGATTCGGGTCTGGAACCGTGCAGATTTTTGTTTCTTTTAACCTTTCCTCCAGACTGTCAGGGGAGTGCTAGTTCTTCAGATGACGTCATAAACAGAGGCCTCCCGTCCAGCAGACACTTAGCACATGTACAAGGAACCCATGTCAACAAGGTGTTGTCCCTGGGCCAATGTCAGTTGCAACATCCAATATAATAAGTCATTGAAAATGTATACTGTCCCCCAAGGAAAATCAGCCAGAACTTCACAAAGAGAAATCTATTGTGATGATCAAGTCATACCCATGAAATACAACATTAACAACAAAGAGAGAAGAACAAAAAAAAAGAACAAACCAACTAAACAGGGAAGATTGCGAGTTTCAGGCACTTTCAGTCAATGTTGTGGAAGAGAATCGAGTGTGTGTATAAGGGTTTGGTGGAGGGGGGTGGGGGTGGGGGTGTTGCCTGACGCACGAGACATGGACGAAGACTAGAACAGCCTTCGCGAAGAAATTGGCAGATTGTGGAAATCTTCAGTGACGTATCTGTGGCTATCTGCCAGTAAGTGCGCTCTGCGTTCACACTGTACGAGCTCTCGAACAAAGGCAAAAAGGCCAAAATATCGCAGACAATATGCATTATATTCTGTGATGTGAAATGTAATTCAAATTGCAGATTGTCGGTTATAGTCTGTAGGCTCAAAGGCTCAATGTGCACTCTACTCCTCTCTCTCTCCTCTCTCTCTCCTCTCTCTCTCTCTCTCTCTCTCTCTCTCTCTCTCTTCTCTCTCTTCCTACACACACACACACACACACACACACACATATATATACACACACACACAAACATTCACACACACGCATGCATGCACGTTGCACGTGCACCCACAAGCTCGCGCGCACAACAACACACACGCACACACACACACACACACACACACACACACACACACACACACACACACTACGCACACACACACACGCAAGTGCGTGCACGCGCGCTCGTGCGCGCGCACACACACACACACCACACACACACACACAACACACACACCACAACACACATTTGGACGCACTCACGGATGCACCCATGCACGTACGCATGCACACAAGTGCATGTGTCTGTCGGCCTGTCCGTCTGTGACTGCTGTTCGTCTTCAATGACCGATAGGTTAGCTTGGACGGAATACATGAATGTAGCTAACATGATACCTGACAGCATCTTATAAGCAACACTAACACAAGGAGTGTATTGACTTTCTCTGCATCAGAAGGCATCAGAATGTTAAGTGTCTGTAGGCTTAACAGTATCCTGGCTCTGAGCTTCGTCAACTGGTGCAGGGTTGTCTGCATGGTCACTGTCATTAAAGAATCCAATGATGGCTCTGTAGATTCGAAGTTACATACGAAGAAGAAACACGTTCGAAAACGAAGGCCCCCCAAATCAAGAAGGGGATACTTCTTTTCATGTGAAGAGGGAACAGTTTAAGCATGCAGGGACATGTACCTCATTAAATAAGGTAGTTCGATGTCCAGCCAACCATATGAAACATTCAAACACTGTACTGATGAATAAATAAATGAATGAACGAATGAATGACTTACAAGGACTATGAATTCAAACTCTGAAAATGGTTGTAAAGGTATGCCAACACGCATCAGATAACACAATTTCGGATAAGATACTCAGACAGACAAATGAACATATTACTAGAGAAGAAATCACTAGAAATACAAGAAATCACTACATTTTTTTCGTGTTTTTCTTATCCACCTCCTTACCAAGTTTATTTCAACTATTTCATTCCTAACGCACATTTCAGCACAGATGAACGTATTCATCATCTAAGAATTTCAGGGAAAGAAAGTTAGCTGGATGACCATGAAAAATGTATGTCTATATTTTCTGCAAGAGCGGTGGCCATGACGGTTTGGGCACTGTATTGGGTGAAGGAGGAAGGGATATAAAAGAAAATGCATGAATATATTTGTGCATATGCGCACGTATGAGTAATTTCAAAACTATGATATTAACACCCGCATTTACACCCCTAAAGCCTGCAAATGAGTCACGACCGTCTCCGGCCTGTCCTTCATTTATAGCTGGTTAGGGCATAGTTCAGAGGGAAAGGCGGGGATAACAGGATGAGGGGGGCTGGGGGCATTTGGGTGAGGGAGGTGGTTGGTGACAGAGAGAACGGTAATGAGAAGGCTGATGTACAGCTATCGAAGTCGTGCGTGTCTTGGGCAACGAGGCGTGCGTCCCCTGTGGGAATCCTTCTCCAACCAGTCCTCATCTCCCTCGCAACTTCCTCCACTCTGAGCGCTTGTGTCGGCCGCTGCCAGCAAAAGGGGCTTATGCTCTGGTCCAGAAAAGAGGAGACTAGGGCGAGAACAGGAGGCAAATGGAAGCTATTCTTCTTGACGGAAGAAAAATTGTTATGCTCTCTCTCTCTCTCTCTCCTCTCTCTCTCTCTCTCTCATCTCTCTCTCTCTCCTCTCTCTCTCTCTCTCTCTCTCTCTTCTCCCTCATGCACACACACACACACACACACACACACACACACACACACACACACACACACACTGCAGACATTGTTAACCGAAGGTGGTGGCACTCTCTGGAATAGTAAACTCACTCATCCTGGTTCCGCAACCCAGCCATTATTGTTGTGAACAGAGCGACGTAATAGCTGGTGTCCTGTGCATGTTGGACAAGAACAAGGAACCACCTGACACCATCAACGTGACTCTGCAATGGTGCAGTGTTGTCTCCGGCGGGTTGCCTCACAACGGTCTAATATTTACTGCACACTCTAAACTGCTAGAATTGAGGTTGCCATACGACGATTTTGGGCGTGGATGTGTATTGAGGAGCCATAATTAGCAGTATGGAAGTATGCCACCACGGATGTATGAAAGATGAGACAACACAAAAAAAACCCAAATATTTTGCCCATTAACCCCAACAAAACTTAGAATATCCAGCCACCCCAAAATGGAACAGACAAGATCTTGGTGGGTGACAAACAAATTTCTTATGGCCTCGTCGTATGACGGCACCGATTTTAATCAGCAAAACGGCCAGTCCAGAAAACATTCGTTTGCAGCCAGCCTGAAGGGATTTCGTCATTTTCCCTGAGCAAGGTCAAATGTCAAGTCCCTGGCATCGTCCGTTCTGACAATCAAGATGACTTCACAGTGCTCCTGGTGCAAGAGTGTTTGGATAAGCTCACATGGCTGAAATCTGGCCCGAGGACAATGACGCATTCACCCAGGAAGGGAGAGAATCCCATGCCTGTGATTCGATTCTCACACAGTGCAAGTTAAATTATTTTCCCCCTTTCCACTAGGTCTTACGTTTTGGTCTAAACGCTAGTTCTGCGGACAACACGATAAACTGAAATTCTCTGCATAGCATGAAGTTACGGCACTTGTAAGAAGTTAAGGAAACGAGAGGGAGGTCCCTGGGCCAAATTCTATCGAAAACTCTACGTGAAAAATAAGTCAAGACTGATGCAGACAGGGAGAATAAATGTGGGTTGTGCTACAGAATGGTGATGTACCTTCTCCTGGAGAACGACCTGAATTTCTCACAGAAAAATCCGTTCTAATGACGACCATCTATGAAACAATACACTACAATACAATCATTCTGGACAGGAACAGGGAGAGGTGAAGGGAAAATAAAGCAGACACAGGCACGGAGTTGATGCTTTGACTTCATCATAGTTGGAAAAGTCAATGTGTGTATAAGGAAGCTGAGGCAGATGGAGGAGTGGGGAGGGTGGGGGTGGGGGAACCTGGGCGTAGACGAAAACAAAAACTTGATTTGGTTATTATCAACAGGCACAGGGTGATCTGCATGCTCATGCACACAATTAAAGGTTGATACCTGTAGGTTCAAAACTGATCTAATCCCAGAGGAAAGTCGTTCCCAAACGAGGGACGAAAACGTTTCCAAATGTAGACGCATTTGTTTATCTGTGGAGGGAAAAGATTACGCATGAAGGGCCCTTTCTGGTACACTGTTATGATCTATGTCCTTTACTAAACGAATTACTTTATCATCCAGCTAATACACGAGACATTTCCAAATCTATATGGATGACTGAAAGAATGAAAAATGAATTGCAGCAAATAAACGCAAACTCCAATAATTTTCAAAAGAAACATTATGTGCCAGTGAAAATCAGATCAGACGCTATTGGACAAGATAGACATCGAAACGGACAAAGACACATCTGAGCAGACAACTCCTGTACAAAAAAAGAAATCATCACTTTTTCCTTTTCTTTATCAACCACCATAACAATTTTGTTTCCTTTTTTTAACACAAAATACAATTCTTCATAAAGAACATTTTGTATCATTTAAGAATAGTGAGAAACAAAGTGAGCCTGACCATCACGAAATATGTCTGTATCTCTCTCTCTCTCTCTCTCTCTCTCTCTCCCCTTTATATATATATATATATATATTATATATAATATATATATATATATATATAATATATATATATATATATCATTCACAACTTCATTTCCAAAAGAACACAAACTGTCTAAAATATTCATCAAAACACTGTGAAACTATCGTACTCATGTATGCCCAACCTCAAACACCTAACTGATGCATCCAACAAAATGAAAATCAACACAACAAAGAAGGGTGACGAAAGGAAACCTGCAATTGCACCAAAAAAGAGCAGTGTCCACTAAGCAATAATGTCTTCACAACAATATTGTATACCAGGCTACTGTGACATCAGAAAATGAAAAAGAAACATACATAGGGATCACTGAAACCACTTCAAAACCATATATGCAAACCACAAACAGTCATTCAACAAAGAAAAATACAAAAACCAAACTGAATTGAGCAAATACATTTGGAAACTTAAGACGCAAAAATAAACTACAACATATCCTGGAAAATCATAAAAAGGGCATCACCATACAGCAATATTTCAAAAAGGTGCAACTATGCCTAACTGAAAATGGCTAATGCTGTGTAAACCTCACTTAGCAACTCTTAATACTAAAACAGAAATAGTAAATAACTGCAGGCACAAATGGAAATCGTTGTTAGTGAACACACCCCGTACAATAACATGAAAACCCAAAAAAACACGTGCAACCAACATGCACGTGAAAACAGCTGCAACCGGGTCCCACACGCTATATAACACCGGCGGTGGGCAACCCAAACTCCATCCTGACGACAGCCAAGGCTTGAAACAAACTTGTAGATTTTTAATACCTCTTTTAATACTTGTCTTATCTATCTATCTATCTATTATCTATCTATATATATAGAGAGAGAGAGTAGATAGATAGATAGATAGATAAGACAAGTATATATATATATATAATAATATATATATATATATATATATATATATATATATATATGTTTGTTAAACATATTTTTAAAATGAAGTGCTAAAATTCATCTACAAGCTTGTTTCAAGATACATGTGTACATATCTCTCCTCAGGATGTCTATTTTTTGTGGCACGCCAACGGTCTTTTATGGCGTGCGGGACCTGATCTTGTTTCTGTGTGTGCGGGTTTCGTTGCTGCACGTGAGGTCTGTGTGTGTGTGGGGGGGTTTTTTTTCCCCCCCCCTGTCAGGGGAATGTGCCAGCAAGATTTCCACTTGTGCCTGCAATTATTCACTATCAAAAAAATACCCCCCCCCCCCCCCCCCCCCCCCCCCCCCCCCCCCCCCCCCCACCACACACACACAGACCTCACGTGCAGCAAACGAAACCGCACACACAGAGACAAGATCAGGTCCCGCACGCCATAAAGACCGTTGGCGTGCCACAAAAAGAGACATCCTGAGGAGAGATATGTACACATGTATCTTGAAACAAGCTTGTAGGTGAATTTTAGCACTTCATTTTAAAAATATTTTTAACAAATGTTGCTCCCAAGGGGTTTGAGCTTTTTCAGATTTTTAAGGACGTTTTAATACTGTTCATGATATACATATATATTATATATATATATATATAAGCCTATATATATATATATATATATATATAATATATATATATATATATATATATATATATATAGGTTTTTAAAATTAGAATCTACAAATTTGTTTCGAGCGCGTTGCGCTGTCATCATTTTTAAAAACCTATTTTAACAAATGTGCTCCCCAAGGGGTCAAGCACTATCAAAATCAATTTGGGTATTTTAACACACTAATCTATTTATATAATATATAATATATATATATATATATATATATATATATATATATATATATATAATAAATATATGCAGGTATGAAAGCGAACAGGGGGAGTGTGAGGTCGCATTACGACGTGTGTTAGGAATTTGGATAATTCAATTCCTGCTCCAAACGCCTACAATTGAGACATGAGCCATCCGACCTTCCTTTTATTTATCACTGTTTCGAACAGTTTGCAGGGGAGAAGGGTTAGCTGGTAGGAAGAATGCGGTGGAGGTGAGAAGAGGGGAGGGGAGTGGTGAAGGAGAGATGGGGCTTGAGTATGATGATGTATAGCTATCATAGTCCTGGGTAACGAGGCGTTCGACTTAGTGGAAATCCCTTCCCCACCCAGTCCTCATCACCCTTCCACCCATTTCGTCCTCCCCTCTGTCGCTCGTATCAGCCGTTGCGACTAATGGGTTGATACCCTGATCCGGAATGGAGGGGACTAGGGCGAGTATAGAAGCCAAATTAAAGCCATTTCTTGTTGGAAGGATTATGTCATGGCTTGCGCTTCCCTCGCCCTACCCTTCTCTCTCTCTCTCTCTCTCTCTCTCTCTCTCTCTCTCTCTCTCTCTCTCTCTCTCTGTCTCCGTCTCTCTCTGTCTCTGTGTGTGTGTGTGTGCCTTGACAATCTCTGGCCCCTCCTGCCTCCATTACTACAGCCTTCACACTCTCTCTTCAACTCCGTTCCCGCTTTGGTCCTGTCACCTCTCTCTCTCTCTCTCTCTCTCTTCGTGTGTGTGTGTGTTGTGCGGAGAAGGGGGGAGTGATGGGAGAGACTGGGCGTTATCGAGAGATGGGGAACAGGGGGAGCATACTGTGTTCTTGCGCACTTGTCATTTGTTCCAAACCATTTCCCTTCTCAAGAAAAGAGGGAAAATGTCGAAATTACGAAGATAAAAAAGAGCAACCTTTTAGTTAGCCTCAGACAGAATCCACTACGGTCATACGCATCATTCTGTAGTTGTTCTCTTCCTTCCATCCATGGGAAGCAGACGGCTTTTTACTAATCAGAACACTCGATGAACGGTGAGTCGCAGGTCGAATAATGAACATGTTTTATTAATCTGGTCGCCTCTTCAGGTTACAGGTCGGACAACCTTCTGGCCATTGTCGACTTTAAGAAAATGCCCCCCACCTCTCCCTCATCCCTTTTAGATGAATGAATACCCCCTATGCTTTAACTCCAGATGTTTCACGTGAAGTGATAACACTATCCGGAGAAAGTGGACAAATATCTCTGCTTTATCCCCAACCTGCGGCCAAGGATTTCCCACGGAAGGCTGCGTAGAAGTAACCCACTGAAGGGCAAAAGGAAAAAGAGGAAGAAGAGAACATTGATTTTGAACTCTCTCTCTCTCTCTCTCTCTCTCTCTCTCTCTCTCTCTCTCTCTCTCTCTCTCTCTCTCGGTTTTTTTCTCTGTTTGTTTTGGCATATGAGCTCTACAATGCTATGGTAATATTTTTGAAAGGCTAATGAAATACCATCTCGCCACA
>CM031605.1:53708315-53745815 GCA_018398815.1 Conus ventricosus
TTCGCGTTGTAAATGATCTCCTTGTCGCTGCCGATGAACAAAAGGTCTCTATCCTTAATCTACTCGATCTATCCGCTGCTTTCGACACAATTGATCACTCCATTCTTGTGCAACGTCTGCAACACTATTCGGGGTTACAGGAACAGCCCTTCAATGGTTTCAAGTCATACCTGTCAGATAGACACCAGTCAGTCGTCAACAACGTCAGATCTCGTTTAGCCAAGCTGGAATCTGGGGTTCCACAGGGCTCCGTCCTTGGACCTGTACTCTTTGTAATGTACACGCATCCTCTTTCTCAGATCCTTGAAACTCACTCCTGTCCTCACCAGATGTTTGCCGACGACACCCAGCTAAGACGCTCGGGGAATGCCTCTGATCTTGACCAAATGAAGGGCGCATTGTCTGAATGTGTGTCCATCGTTCGGGACTCGATGGCTGAAAACAAACTTCAGCTAAACCATGACAAAACTGAAGCCTTACTGTTCAGCTTACCAGCAGCAAAAACACCGCTCTTTCTGTAAATTCTTCACTTCTGATCTGCAGTACTGTTATTCCCTTCTCAGAAAAGGTTAAAACCTTGGTGTCTTTATCGACAGCGATCCTGATATGAAGGCACAGGTGAACCATATCTGTAAAATATGCTTTCTGGAAATTAGACGTATAGGTGCTATCCGACATCTCCTTACCACTGAAGCAACCAAAACTCTCACCACTTCTCTCGTGCTTTCGCGTCTCGATTACTGTAATTCTCTACTAGCAGGCCTTCCCGACTACCTACCTCACCAAAAAACTTCAGCACGTTCAAAACTGTGCTGCTAGACTAATCCTCAAAGCTCCCTTCAAAGAACACCCTCAACTATTATTACGCAGACTTCACTGGTTGCCGGTCAAAGCCAGGGTGACATATAAAACCGCATGCCTCTGTTTCAATGCTGTTAAATCTGGAACTCCAGCCTATCTGTCTGACCTTCTAAACTCATACTGCCCAGCTAGAACCCTTCGCTCGTCTTCTGACTCGTTGCTCCTGGTACCTCCCAGATTCAAATGCAAAAGAAGGGGGTATCGTTCCTTCTCCTTCCTGGCTCCTAAAACTTGGAATTCTCTTCCACACGACATCAGGCACTGTGACTCTTTTCCAGTCTTTAAAACGAAACTAAAACTTCATCTTTTTACCGTCTATTTCGGCTGATAATTCAAAAGTCCCGGTCATACACAGATGTCAGTTTGTGTGAGTGTGTGTGTAGGAAGGTGTGCGTGAGTGGTTGTGCGTGTCTGCTTTCCCGTGTGTGCTGTGCGTATCTGCTTCCCCGTGCCTGAGTATGCCGTTTGTGTGCGTGCGTGTGTGTGTGTGTGTGTGTGTGTGTGTGTGGCGTGTGTGTGTGTGTGCGTGTGTGTGTGTGCGTGCGCGCGTGTGCGCGTGCGTGCGTGCGTGTTTTCGTTAGTCTTGTATTGTAAAGCGCTTAGAGCTAATCTAGGATTTGCGCTATAGAAACATTCATTATTATTATTAATTATCATTATGGAAACATTGAAACAATAAACACAGAAACAGATAAAGGGAGACAATATCAACATGTGCTGTCAAAAACCCGTGTCCCCTCCATTCTGAACGGCACATGCCTCATTAACAGGTGTGCAGTTCAGTCGTTGTGATTCAATAGCTAAGAAGTTTATAAAATCAGAAAAATGAAGTTTTGTGGCATTATTTTAATTTTCATGAAGAATAGAAATTAAAACTAAAAAAGACAAACTTTAAATAATCTAGTTTCTGATTTAGTTGCTTTAAATAAAACTTTTTTCACAGAATATTGTGATAACAATGAACAGATTTCGAGCACAGTAAGACAAAGCTTAAATAAGGTATTCAGAACGCGTCATAATTTACGACTATGAGAGTCATATGCCCATTTTTGGTCACTTGGCTATGCTTGGTTCAAAACTGACATTACTTTTTCCACTAGATTGCCAAAACAGAGGTAATGATGATAAACACGAAGATGAAAACACAATCTAACATGCGGGTGGGACCAGCTACCGAACAACACAGGTGGGAGCAATCCTGCACCACCCTTGGAAGCCCGGGTTGTGTTCACATAGGGTGCCGGCACAACATACGGTATTCCATTAAGACATCAAGGGACATAACTGCTCCCTGGCAGATCCTATTGTTTCAAAACCTTTTTTTCCCTACATTGCCAAAACAGAGGCCATTGATAATAAACAACCACAATGCCTAATGAGCATGATGAGACATCGCATACACAGCTCTTACATTATTCTATTGACAGGCAAGGGTCAAGAAAAGGGGTAGAGAGACAGACAGACAGACAAGCAAACAGACAGACAGACAAACAAACAGACAGACAGACAGACAAACAAACAGACAGACAGAGAGGGAGAGAGAGATTGAGGTAGAGATGAGGCAAGGAGGTGCTAATTAAACCAGAAAATATGGAACATCGATACAAGAGTGTACAAATCATTTTGTAAATCGATGTAAAGATGGCAGTGTAAGCTTCCATGACAGTTATTGTTCTCAGGCGGACCAGACGTTGACACTTTTGTGTAAGTGAAATCAAACTAAATCACAAAACAATTGCTGTTATACTAGTTGGAGATCAAGAAATATAGCATTCAATGAAAAAACAAAAAGACCACCCGTGCCTCATAAGACAAAGCAACGTAATGTTCATGTAAATCAAATGCTTGTCACATCGTCAAAATCATCATCGCAATTACCATTGCATATACACACGCGCGCGCGCACGCACGCACGCACGCACGCACGCACGCACGCACGCACGCACGCACGCACGCACACACACACACACACACACACACACACACACACACACACACACACACACACACACACGGTGTCGACACACACAGAATAGATATAGACCCGTCCTGTAGGAGTGGGGGCGTCGGGGATGGGGACACAACGTGGGATGAAGGGAGGGGCGGTGTGTGGGGGGAGGCGTGATCAGTGCTGAGTGAAAAAAGGGGGTAAAAATAGAATTACTGTGCCGTCAAACAAAAGAAGGCACAAACTGGAAAACAATCACAACGCTTTTCGATCTCTTTGGTCTTCTTCAGGCGAGATGAATGTCACTAAAGACAAAGGAAACGAAGGAAGAACCGACAGTCATTTATTTCTGCGAACTGGATGTAAATTTTGGTCTGAGGTGAACGACCAAAACCACAGACTGATTCCAGAGAGACAATGCTGTTCTAAGGATTTTGTTCCGGCAAAAGAAACCCGGGGAATACACTCATCTGATTAAGAAAGGAGATTTGGAGATGGAATGTAGAGAGTAAATGTCAGATGGTCAGGGCCAATACCAGCAAGAGATGAGAAACAGACTGAAAGAAGACTTTGTGAAATTCTCGACTTTACCAGCAGCAGGCGCAAGTATTTCAGGAAAGGTGTGCAATGTTCATGCATGGGCGATTTTTCAGTCAGCCTCGCAGCATTGTTTTGAACCTTTGGAGCTTTGGAAGCAGATATCTGGGGACATCAGTGAGAAAAGAATTACCGTAATAAAGCTTAAACACAACAAAAAGTGCTGGTGGAAGTTTTGGTAGCATCCACAGAGACTGGCGGATGCTGCTCATTCTCATAAGTTATCGACATGTATCCTGCAGACAATTAATGCATAAGATTTGAGAGAAAAAATTCATTGATAAGAGATGGCACCAGGTTTGCTCACACTCAGAGAGAACCAAAGGTCAGTATTATCAATAAAGATTGTGTTTGAAATGAAGGGGTTTCTTCAAACGTAGGACTGATATTTACCGAAATTTTGTTGTTGTTTTTTAATTTTCCATCACTAACTGCAATGTGTTGAGTGTCATCCAAGACCTTGTGTTATTGATGCGGTTTGAACGTTTCCAATACTTGATGGAGATCAGTACCAAGATGGACTGAGAGAGCTGTGTGTTATTGACAAAACTTTCTTGAGGACAGAATGCGACGGTTCGTTATTTCAGAAACAGGGTTCATGTAAATGATAAACAATACAGGTCCCAGAACATAACCTTAAGAAACTCAGTATTCCAAGAGTGTAGTTGGAAGGCTGAGGCATTTACTGTGACTTTCTGCATGAGTTCGCCGTGATGAGACTATCTACGCAAGGGCAGTGCCCAAAATGCCAAAAGAATATTTCGGTCTGAAACGAAGAATTTCGCAGACAATTACATCAAACGCCTCTGACAGATCAAAGAGAGAACGAACAGATATCTTATAAATCATGAAGTGATGCGAGAAGATCATTATAACTTTTAAAATGTCGGTTTCTATGCTGTGACCTGATCGATAGGCTGACGGATGTGAGAAGTGCCCAGGACAATGTAAACTTACAGTCACTTTTGGTTTCTTGTAGGATGTCATAATCTTTCATTCTGTATGCATATCTCCAATTTTTGTCACAGGTCCACTTCTTGTTTCTGTAGGTCACAACAATTTGAAGCACATTCAACCGGATGTCCCCATAGTTGGCAAAGTAAACCTTCCGGATCTGAAATGGACATTGTAATGCACTGGTCATAAATCACCAACAACAATCATGACAAGATTTCTGCTTAAACAATATCTTCATTATGAAAATCATTACTTAAACATTTACCTTCACTTCCACCATCATTTTCACAATCATGTGTATTCCTGTCTGACAAAAAATGGCTGACGGCAACTTTTCAGTCGTAGAAATGCTTTGTTGGAGAACAAAAGTTACTATGTTTTGTTTTTGTTTTCTTTTCAGTTTATTGCCTCCGTCTTGACCGTGGCTCCCGGAAGTATGCAAAAATATGGCTGCACCTTTTATGAGAGTTAAGTCTCCGGGATCTTCAGTTAGTTTCTGGTTATTCTGTTAACTATAGATATCACAGTGATTTCGAAATACGACCCCTCACCAACTCTAGCTCATCTTCTCCCCCTCCCCCTCTACCTCTATAAGGAGCTAATCAGAATGTTAACATTTTGTCAGCATGTCCTCATAACGTTATAATTCAAAACAGAACAACACACACACACACACACACACACACACCACACACACACACACACACACACACACACACACACACACACACACACACACACACACACACACAGGGGTGAACAATGACCTAGGAGCATTTTCGTATTTTTCCAAGCAACAACTCCAGATGAGAGAAATACAGTTGTGGCTTTCTTAGTTTTAGGTATTCTTTAATCAATCATAAGAGATTTCAATTAGCATTCTATAGCCACTCTGTCAGCCATCCCAGACAAACTTGCACAATTTACCATAAATGGGTTTGTCTTACAATACGTCAACTCTGTTAAATTCTTAGGAGTATATCTAACATCAAAACTTTCATGGAACCAACATGTTGAATATATTTTAATTAAAGCAAGGAAAAGTTTAAACTTTCTAAAGATCATAAGCAAACGCAGATGGGGACAAGATAAAGGCAGTTTAAAGATCCTTTCGCAAAAAAAGGTGCTGCAGAAATGAAGTATCTCTCAATTCAGAATGAGATTTTGCAAAAAGAGCAAAAGACATAAAATCAGCTAAATCTATTCAGTCATACACATCTACTCTTCAAAAAAAAAAAAAACATTAACCAAAGTAAAATAACTGTCAATCGGTCCTTTCCACCAATTCCCAAATGGGAACAAACCAACTCAAATGATGACACAAACGATACTGAACTGAACAATAACAATCCACCATATCTTTTACAAAATTATGTAAATTTTCATTTGGAAAATATTACAAGGACCATCTCAATATTTTTACAGATTGCTCAGTGTTAGAAGACCCTAGAACAGATGCAGCTTTTATAGTATCAAGATTAATAGTGGAGGAATAATATTATCTTGGCAAACACTTTCAAGCTTTACTGCATGATTAGTTGATATTTTAATGTCCTTAACGTATGTTTTAAATTCTTCCATAAAATTGTCAACTTTCACTGTGCAGTGATTCAAAGTCAGCCATTTCTACCTTATAGTCTTTAAATCCAAAGATCCGCTGTAAGCCTATTACAGAAATTAGTTATGTGACACATCTCTTATAGATGAAAAGAATGAACGTGACTTTCTGTTGGGTGCCCTCACATTGTGGAATTTCAACAAATGAGAAAGTTGATCAAGCTGCTCGGACAGCAGCTCGCTATATTGAAGGAACGACTGCACTGAACATTCCGCTAGACCTATCAGAATGTTATACTATAATTAATAGAGCATCCTTTAAATTAACAGCTTCAAGAGGTTATTGGAAGACAGACAGCCAATATTATACAATTGTATACAACCAAATCCCGACATCCACCCCAAGACTCAATTAGACAAATTCGAAAATACGACATCTAGAGAGGTGGTAACTATAATTCATAGGATGCGTTTAAATTCACTTTGAACCAAATGCAGTGAAAATGTTACATGTGTGTGTGTTGGGGGGGGGGGGGGGACTCTTAGTGTACGTCACCTATTACTAGACTGTCCAAGAGTAAAGCATACAGTGCACAAGACTGGTACTAATATTTCATATTCGACTCGACTCCATGACTTTACCAGAAATGTTAAATAATTATGCTTTTCTTTGTTCGTTATGCCCACATCTATTACGCTGTCCATTAGGATTTTATCTTTAACTTTCAACAACCCATGATATACAAAACGAAATTACACACACACACACACACACACACACCACACACACACACACACACACACACACACACACACACACATATATATATATATATATATATATATATATATATATATATATATATATATATATATATATATATATATATATATATATACACACACAACACGCGCGCGCGCCGTGCGGGCGCGCACTCACACACATGCGCGCATGCACACTCACGCATGCAAATACACAGGCGCACGCGCACGCACGCACACACACACACCACACACACACACACACACACACACACACACACACACACACACACACACAGACACACACTGTAACGTTGTACATTTGGGTGATTCGACATTTGTGTTGTAGTGCGCACATTTCTCTATTAGGCCGCGCCGCTGTTTTATAGCAGACCATGTTTTCTTTGTCTTCATCGCCCGGCATCGGAAATCCTCGTGTAGTTTTGTTTGTTTGTTTGTTTTCTGAGGAGAATCGACTTCCAGCGTGCTGACGTGGTCACCAGGCAACCGTCTTACTAACATCACAGAGTCGATAGAAATAGTTTTCAGCATGCGTCTATATATTCCAATAAGTTAGAGATCGACCACGATAATCGATCGTCGGAAACCTTGGGTATTTCTTTAAATCTAGTTTAACTCGCTCATTGTACTGGATACCGATATGAACAGTATTAGCAATCACACAGACGTCATGCGATAGAAGGAAGTTGCGTCATCGTAAATATTACGTTCGCCAGTACACTTGAAATCTAGTATCGTGGGTGCCAGGCGGTTTTTTATTCTTTCGTACGATATTTTACTTCTAAACCTTTTTCTGTTCAACACCTATTATTTGTATCGTCTTTGTAGGCGATTGGTTGATCGGAAAGAAGAGGAAGTGGGAAAAAAGGAAAGAATAGTTATTTTCATCAGAGTATTATTATTGTTATCGTGGTGCACCACCAAGTCTACAGGAGATCTTTCTCGTAATTCTGAGAGGGTCTTGCTGGTGAGTATTGGAATGTTTTGACCTGCGGTGGCCGGAGTGAACACGATCGTTTGGTGCCGTATCTTTGCTGTTATGATCGTGCGTTCGTTAGTGTGCACGTCCTCTACATCGTCGAGCGCATGTGGATTGTATGAATGAATATCATGGTTTGGTTGTGTATCGAACATTGTTGATGATGGTTTTTCATGTATCATGTTCGATTGGCGTTATGTTGCACGCGCACACACGCGCAGTCCGGATCGCATTGAATATACGTATTTGTAGAAGTATGTATTTCTTGGATATCTGTAATATTGATGCCATGCTTCAATCGTCTGTTGAGTAATTATCCGGCACCTTGTCCTTGGACTTTCAATCGTATTGTGAAGACAGCGCTGCCAGAGCACCAGCATTTGTGACTTGTGATCGGAAATGTTTGATATTCTAATTGTTAAGTACACTTTGCGACGGATACAGACAGTTGGAGGTAACATCCCTTGCTGCGTGTGCCGAGATGGTTACCCCGTGAGGTAGAGGACAACGATCTCATGATCGCTGCCCGTTGGACTGTTCCAGGGAGGATCTTCTTCTTCATTCGTTCCTCGTTTTCTTCTTTTATCGTCGTATAACTATCCCGTACGTCTTTCCCTGCCTTTGGCGACCCGTGACTGGGAGGCGTCTCACTGAGGAAGGCTCCGTCAATCTACATTCTGGACTCGTCTGCGTTATGGTTCTGTTACAGAACTTTTCATTGGTGAAAGAACTATTGGACAACATGGGAGTTCATCGGCGGAATATAAGCTAAGATTTGTCCCCTATTTCACTCTGGATTATCGCTTTCATCTGCCTGTATTCGTCCCTTCGTCTCTTCTTCCTTATTTACTTTGTGATTACATCGGTCTGTGTTCTCCGTTCTAGTTGTGTGTCTGATAAAATTGATTTAACTTTAGCCGTTCTTTTTGTGATTCTGCAAAAAAAAAAAAAAAAAAGGCGCATCTGTGTGTGGTTGTGGGGATAGACTTACAACATCCTACTTATCTTTGCTATTACTCGATTTATCTTGTAATCCACATATCATCCCACACAGGTAATCACGCTTGCGTACGTGCATATTCAACATCTAAGATTTTTTTTAAAAAATTTGATTTAGAAAGAGAGGGTGTTAGTTACCGCCAATGACATTGACAACAAAGCACATGACAAGACACGATGCATTTCAACCTCTTGGGTCTTCTTCAGGCAAAAAAAAAAAAGATCACATTTAACATTTAGGACAGTATAAACAAAGAACGAAAAGTGACTCATCTGTTGTTGTCCAGGTGGTAGGGAGAATAGCCGCCAGGCGGAAATGACAGAGGGGATTATGGGAGAGGAATAGGAGGGGGGGGGGTTGCGTGGGGAGAGGAGGGGTGTGATACGATAGGGTTGTGTGTGTAGTTTAGTGGGGCGGTGTCATATATTTGTGACGTTAGTGGTAATGGAGGATTGATAATAATGATAAGTGTGTGGGTATGTGTGTGTGTGTGTGGGGGGGGGGGGGGGGGGGCTACAGATCCATAACTATGAACTATCGCTGCTGAGGGCACTGATTCACCTAGTACAGACACAGCCACATGACGCATGGACTAATCAACAAACATCCTCAAAAACGTTTGTCCAGGCTTGCCCTTTTTCTTCGAGCGATAGTATGCACACAACAGTAACTTGAGAAAGAAACAACGTAACTTTCTCTCAGAAATGATCTATTCCTTTTGATCTTAAAGATATTCAAACAATACACCCAGCAACAACAAAAAATAGAAACATACATGTAAGCATTATATTATTAATCTGAAGGAAAACTGAAGGGAGCTGTAGAAATGTAAATAGTAAATGATAAGTAAGAAGGCAGCGTTTCGTTCCATAATGAAATAAGGATTGCTCTATTCACCAAACTAAAGTTGCTAACAGCACACATTTGCCGAGCACAAATGTAGATTTTTTTCGAGAGACAGCTCTTGAAAATGGGCAAACCTGAACCAGTACTGCTCACCTGTTTCCCCACGGATCGAAGCATTCCATCATAACAGTAGGTTTCTCCTGGTTTATAGAGTCTACGTTTGACCGTCATCTCCCAGAACTTTCCTTTCCATTATGAAAAATAATAGCCGTTGTTGTAGACACATTCATGCTGAACTTTCTGATGGAGATACACACCCGGTATTCTGCAACGTCACACAGTGATATCAAAACAATAATCCTTACTATGGCAACAGGCAGGACGGCACTGGTCAGAACAGGGCATGCTAAAGGTCAGAAGAAAAAGAAGAATTGAAGAGAACACGACAGGATAGGAGGGAATGCAAAAGGGTACGACACAGTAGAGAAGGACAAGTTCGGAAAGAAGAGTTGGGCAAGTAAGAACAGGGTGAGATAGGACAGGGTGGACCAGGGAAGAGAGGGAAGGATTAAACGGTGTAGGATGGGACAAGAAAGTTACACAAAAGAAAGGCAAGGACAGGGCAAGGGAGGAAAATGGAGGATAAGGTGAAGCACGACAGCGCAGAATGGGAATGGTATTGAAAAGAATAGAAGGGTTAGTATAGGTAAGGTTAAGATCATATTTTTTTTATACTGACAGCATATGGGCGTCTAAATGTTATAAACTGGCCCGGCCCCCTGGAAGTGTAAGGAGTTCAGGCCATAATACTTGTTCGAGTGGCGTTTCCCATCTGAAGATTTCTGCTTTCAAGCTCTTGTTGGAAATGATAGTGTCAGATGGAATAGGATAGCATAAGATAGGTTAGTAGAATAGGATAGTGTGGATAGGTTAGGATCTGGTAATATTGGATAGTGTATGATAAGACAGCATCTGGCAGGACAGAGCATTGTCTGATAGATAAGATAGTACTGGAAAGGGTAGCATCTGGTAGGATAGTACAAGGTAAGGTAGCATGGAGCAGGATAGAATACCAAACGATGTGACAGATCAGGATAGGATCTGGTAGGATAACAGAGAGTTAGCTCTGAAAGTTCTGCCACACGTTTGACACAATTCGTCTACAGCACTGAAGATAAGGAGGTGGCCTGGACCTTCTTAACTCACGTTTTCTCTGAGCCTCTGCTGTACTGTACCACTCGAAGGAAGCAGCACCTCTGTTGATGCAAACTTGTCATGTGTTAACTTGCCATGTGTAATGACACTGTTTTTCATGTGTCGGTGCCAATGTCCAAACTCTCCAGTGCGTTCATGAATCGCTTTGTCTGACCACCCAGTGAATGTTTGCCTTTCGCCAGTGAGCCATAGTGCAGTCTCCTAGAAAGATGCCCATCAGGCACTCGAACAAGTTTGTCAGTTTATCTGCCTTGTAGTCTTCTCTGCAAGGTAGTTTCTTGGCAGATCAACTCAAGAGAGAACCTCTATGAAAATGTGCCTTTCAAGTAATCTTCAATAACATTTAAGACACTTCATGTGGTAGCGTGTGTGCTTTACGGTATGGCGCACACAGACTGTTCAAGACTCACAGGCGTATCATACTGTGGACAATGCAACAGTCTCGTACACCTTTAGTTTTGTGGCGAGCCTAATACTTTTCCTCTCTCCCGCTTCGTCGTGTCGAAAGATAAACCTGATTCGGCGATGTGCGTGTTGACCTCGTCGTCAATCTTATCAAATCTGGACAGTGTGCTGCCAAGAACTGTGAAACATTCAACAGCATTCAGCGTTCGACAACGATTTCTGGTTCCACCGAAAGTTTTTGAAGCACAGGACTCCTGTCTTCCTGCTACTAATCGTGAGCCCGAAGCTGTGACAAGCAGCTCAGAGTCCTTCTATGTTTTGCTACCTCAGTGGCAACACTGAATGTACAGTCATCCGCAAAAAAAGTCACACAGTGACTGCTACTCTTCCACCTGGTCTTGGCCTGGGGCTTTGCATGTGAAGCTTACCTCCAACTCGAACTTGATCTTGATACCATTTTCATTGCCAAGACCTGCGTCTGACAGTATGGCTAAAATGATATCAAGCTGAACAGCTTGGATCCCAAGACACAGCCATTTCTGGCAATCTGTGCCTATTCCAGGATCAAAATCGTCAAGAACTACGATTTCATTTGCATGAAACGTTGCTGCTGTAATGCCCCAGGTCCCAGAGCATCTGTGCGGATTGCTGGTGGTATGGTGCCATCCTCTAAGGCGGAACGGCAGTATCCGAATGGCTTTGACTGGCCAGCTGAACCCGGTGAGGGTAACTGGCAGGTCTGATCCACTCGGTGAACTAGCGTCTTCTGTCTATGTAAAGTCAGGACAGCATACAAATTCTGCTGGCTCAGTAGGGCAGACAGGCGACGCCTGGGAAAGCTAACAGGGCATAGTGAGACACAGATGACACTGTTGGCCTTCCACTGCATCCTGACCTACCTCCAGCCATCTTGACCATGTCTTGCCACTGGGTAAACATAGATAGGCTAGAGCGACTGAGTGACGTGACAACATGTGCAGCTCTCCTTCATTTAAAGTCAAAATATCACCCGACCCCAGTCCTATGGCATGGGCAAATGGGAAACAAGCAGATACAGATACAGTTGAGGTGTAGCCACAAATCCATTCACAGGCAGCTCATAGCAAAGGATTGCTCACTGCAGCATCAAAGCAGCTTTGCAGTTTGATGGCCCCTGATGTATCAAATCGATCTACGTATCTCCATTCGATCAGGAAAGTGCCAGAAAAGATGTCTCACACACTGCTTTACCCTTAGGATTAGATGGAGCAGGATACGGTAGAGTAGTAAAGCATAGATAATGTGAGGATAAGATCAGACAAAGTGTGATAGAGAAGCCTAGATAGTTTATGGCCAGACAGACAAATAAAGGGACCAACAACTTCTGATGACCCACCTTCGAGATCTTCCTTTGGGGGAGCGAGGCCATGGGCATGGCTTTGGATCTGTAAAAGAGCACAGGATTGGCACTCGAACAGCAAACGTTGGCACTCATTCTCTCTAAGCCACTGAGATGTGGATAACGATAGTGACGATGATGGTGAAGAAAAGGTATAAACGACGAAGTCGATGATGATGGTAACGATGCTGGTAACAACGATGACGACGACCAAGATGATGATAATGAAGATGATATGTACGAGTGTGACGACAATGTTGATTATGATCATTATGAGGTCAATAACGACGATGTTGATGGTAATGACGACAACATCCTCTTTGATGACGACGACGGCGATGACGATGGTGATGATGATGCTACTGCTGCTGCTGCTGCAGATGATGATGATGAAGATGATAATGATGTCGATGACAACGACGATGACGACAACGTTGACAACAACGACGACGATGACAAGACGATGGTGATTTTGACGGCTTCGATTACAATAGTGGCGGCGATGATGATGACAACGACCATGACAAAGAAAAAGACGACTCAGGATTGCCTTTGAAATTTCCATTTGTAGGTCATAAATAGCGTACACACTGTTTATCTTCTTCTCAGTTATATCAGAGAAGCAAACGCATGATATCCTGTGCCAGAGAGACTGGAATATTTAGTAGATATATGGACGTGCACATATGCTTATGAGTACACACACGTATGCACTTAAGCAATACCTTTATGTTCCCCCTATCTGGACAAACTTGCGAGCCTACTATAATAAGATAGTGTTGTAATATGGAGCAACACGTCCACGAAAGGCGCTTATTATTAGTCATCTGTGTGTTCCGTTTAGTTCTTTGTGATGAGGACTGACCTGAGTGCAGGGTTGATTTAATCATCAAAGGTTGCTCAGAGAAATGAAACGCAAGATCTCACCGCTAACTTACGAAAGCTGTGGCTTAAGATTTAGGCTTCTTTGTGTTATTTTTTTTTCAAAATGGAGTGACTGAAGGCGGCGAACGAAGCAAGATTAGGAATAGAGTTTTTAGAACTTACCGCCAATGACATTGACAAACAAAGCACAAGACAAGACACGATGCATTTCAACCACTTGGGTCTTCATCAGGCGAAAAAATAAATCACATTTAACATGTGGGACAGTACAAACTACGAAAAACAAAAAAAGAAGAATGAAAAATGACTCATCCGTTAATGTCCATGAAGGCGGAAATGACATGAGGCCAGGGGGATTATGGGAGAGGAAACAGAGGGGGGGGGGGTTGCGTCAGGGGAGGTGTGTGTGTGTGATATGATAGGGTTGTGTGTCTAGTTTATTAGGATGGTATGATATCTTTGTGATGGTTGTGGTAATGGTGGATAGATAATAATGGGGAAAAAAAAAAAAAAAAAAAAAGAAGAAAGGTGTGTGTGTGGGGGGGGGGGATTTAAAGGGAAGGATCAAAACAAAATTAAGATTAGATAGATGGAGGGTTGCTGTAACTACTGTATGAAGTGAGTGAAGGGGATATGGTGGTGGTGTATGTAAGTGTGTGTGTATGTGTGTGTGTATGTGTGTGTGTTGGTAGGGGATATTGCCAACTGATGTGGAAGAGGTGGGTATGTGTGTTTGGTTATTGTTGGATATTGATGCCTTGGGGGTGTAGTGTGCCCAGTTTGGAAATGAGATGGGATTCTTAAAAATCATTTCCAAACTGGGCACACTACACCCCCAAGGCATCAATATCCAACAATAACCAAACACACATACCCACCTCTTCCACATCAGTTGGCAATATCCCCTACCAACACACACACATACACACACACATACACACACACTTACATACACCACCACCACATCCCCTTCACTCACTTCATACAGTAGTTACAGCAACCCTCCATCTATCTAATCTTAATTTTGTTTTGATCCTTCCCCTTAAATCCCCCCCCCCCCCCCCCCCCCCCCCCCCCCCCCCCCCCACACACACACACACACCTTTCTTCTCTTTTTTTTTTTTTTTTTTTCCCATTATTATCTATCCACCATTACCACAACCATCACAAAGATATCATACCATCCTAATAAACTAGACACACAACCCTATCATATCACACACACACACTCCCCTGACGCAACCCCCCCCCCCCCCCCCCTCTGTTTCCTCTCCCATAATCCCCCTGGCCTCATGTCATTTCCGCCTTCATGGACATTAACGGATGAGTCATTTTTCATTCTTCTTTTTTTGTTTTTCGTAGTTTGTACTGTCCCACATGTTAAATGTGATTTATTTTTTCGCCTGATGAAGGCCCAAGTGGTTGAAATGCATCGTGTCTTGTCTTGTGCTTTGTTTGTCAATGTCATTGGCGGTAAGTTCTAAAAACTCTATTCCTAATCTTTCTTTGTGTTAAGCAAAAGATTTATACTCATGACGTTTAGTAGATAATCTGTCGACTGATTTTTCCGGGTTTTATAATTGCTTAGGTGGCAGTGAAACACATAAGTGAAAGGAGAAATGTAAGAAGTAAGCTTTTTTCCCACAGAGAAACTGATGGGTTTAAGGAACAGACATGGCTATACAGAAGAGTCCACTGGTTTGTTGAAATTCAGCGGAAGTCCAAGAGAGATGAAAGAGCTCACCGAAGAAAACTTGAGAATGAACAGCTTTACTGATGTGTATGACATGTCAGCTATGAGGGCAGGAGAGTGAGTTGTTTATTAGTACCTGTAACATGTCAGCTTCAACAACAGGAAATGAGCTATTTACTGATATTTATGACAACACGGTACCCATGGGGTTGCTGGGGTTCTCTCTAAGTGCGAGCAGCTTCCTAATCCTTTGGAAATCCTTTGAGGATGACTCTTTTCTGTTACTCACTGACACCGTTTCTTCTTGTTGTTTTTTGTTGCTTTGATCTACTGTTTATTTGCCTCTGGGGATCATTCGTCTGTCCTGGTTTTGGAAAGTCGGATCCCAGTGTATGACTTGCCGACTTTCTTGTTGTAATCTGGCGACATTGTTGTGAAAATAGTACCCACAGGCCAGGGTGGACACTAGCCATCTGCTCTGCAGTGTTTGATTTCCCATGTAGCCTGTCATAGATTTTGTGTTTTGATCGAACACTTTTTATTTCCTTTTGTCATTTTGTCGATCTGGGATTGAATAATTAAGTGTGCATGATGGCGCTTTTAGGAGGGCCTATACTGTCACGTTGCAATCTTTGCCTTTTGTCGTGGATATTAAACCTCTCAAAGCCATGATTTTCACTTAATAAGTGATCCAGTCTTAAAGCTCTCAAAAACTTATGATGATTTTGCGAATAAAGCATGGCCCCACATTTAGCATGGCCTCCACATCAAACATGGCCCTTTCATCAAGTATAGTCCCACATGGCCCCACAATTAGCATAGCCCCACATCAAGCATGGCCCCTACATCAATCATCGCCCCACATGGGCCCACATTTAGCATGACCCTACATCAAACATAGCCCCCACATCAAGCATGGCCCCACGTCAAGCATCGCCTCACATGGCCCCACATTTAGCATGGCCCCTACATCAAACATGACCCCTACATCAAACATAGCCCCCACATCAAGCATGGCCCCACGTGGCGCCACATGGACCATGGCCCTACATCAAGCATGGCCCCACATGGCCCCACATTTAGCATGGCCCTACATCAAGCATGGCCCACATGGTCCCACATTTAGCATGGCCCTACATCAAGCATGGCCCCACATGGCCCCACATTTAGCATAGCCCCACACCAAGCATGGCCCTACATCAAGCATGGCCCCATATGGTCCCACATTTAGCATGGCCCCTACATCAAGCATGGCCCTACCACAAACATGACCCCTACATCAAACATAGCCCCCACATAAAGCATGGCCCCACATGGCGCCACATCAAGCATGGCCCCCACATCAAGCATGGCCCCCACATCAAGCATGGCCCCACATGGCCCCACATCAAGCATGACCCCTACATCAAGCATGACCCCTACATCAAACATAGCCCCACATAAAGCATGACCCCACATGGCGCCACATCAAGCATGGCCCCCACATCAAGCATGGCCCCCACATCAATCATGGCCCCCACATCAATCATGGCACCACATGGCCCCACATCAAGCATGGCCCCACATGGCCCCACATTTAGCATGGCTCCTACATAAAGCATGGCCCCTACATCAAGCATGGCCCCCATATCAAGCATGGCCCCCCATGGGCCCACATTTAGCATTGCCCCTACATCAAGCATGGCCCCACATGGCCCCACATTTAGCATGGCTCCTACATAAAGCATGGCCCCTAAATCAAGCATGGCCCCCATATCAAGCATGGCCCCCCTTGGGCCCACATTTAGCATTGCCCCTACATCAAACATGACCCCTACTTCAAGCATGGCCCCCATATCAAGCATGGCCCCACATGGCCCCACATTTAGCATGGCCCCTACATCAAGCATGGCCCCACATCAAGCATGGCCCCACATTAAGCATGGCCGACATCACCATTGTCCCACATCAAGTAAGTCCCCACATGGTCCCACATTTACCATGGCCCACATCAAGCATGGCCCCACATCAAGCATGGCCCCACATCAAGCATGGCCCCACATTTAGCATGGCCCCACATGGCCCCACATGTAGCATGGTTTCACATCAAGCACGGCACCAAACATTTACCATGGCCAGACATTAAGCATGGCCACACACATTTAGCATGGCCCGACATGCCACACACATTTAGCATGGCCAGATATTTACCATGGCCAGACATTAAGCATGGTCACACACATTTAGCATGGCCAGACATTTAGCATGGCCCGACATTAAGCATGGCCCCACACATTCAGCATTGCCCAGCATTAAGCATGACCCCACATCAAGCATAGCCCCCATATGAAACATGGCCCCCACATCAAACATGGCCCCCACATCAAGCATGGCCCTCACATCATGCATGGCCCCCACATCAAACACGGCCCCCACATCAAGCATGGCCCTCACATCAAGCATGGCCCCCACATCAAACATGGCCCCCACATCAAACATGGCACCTACATCAAACATGGCACCTACATCAAACATGGCACCTACATCAAACATGGCCCTCACATCAAACATGGCCCTCACATTAAGCATGGCCCTCACATCAAGCATGGTCCCCACATCAAACATGGCACCTACATCAAACATGGTCTCCACATCAAACATGGCCCCCACATCAAGCAATGGTTCCACATTAAGCATGGCGTCACATTAAACAAGATTCCCAGATCAAGCACGGACCTTTGTTAACCATGCCATTCCCCCATATCAATCATGCACTCTCTCTCTTCTCTCTCTCTCTCTCTCTCTCTCTCTCTCTCTCTCTCCTCTCTCTCTCCTCCTCCACTCTACACACACACACACACACACACACACACACACACACACATACACATAAATACACACACACACACTCACTCACTCACTCACTCACTCACTTCTCACATTGAGCATGCTCCCCATCCATCCCCCTAAACATGACACCATATTAAATATAGCTCCACATCAAACATGGCCCCCGATCAGCATAGTTACAAAAAAGTGTCCCTCTCAACAAACACAGGAATGACAAAAAAGACAAACAAACAAACAAACAAAAAACAACAACAAACAAACAACATACAAACACAGCAACACCTTAGTATTTCAATAAAAGCGTAGGTCCCTGCAGATACACGATGTACGGCAATGCTGTAATCCTTCACAAAAGCATGGGTTCCCGAGTCCCAGGACGTAAGGCAAGGATATATTTCTATACAAAAACCATGGACCCCTGGAGATGCACGAGGTAACGCGCGCGAAATTTCAGTTGACGCACGGCAATACTTAAGAATTTCCAAAGCTTGGCTTCCTTGTCATTAACTGTATTTCGTGTTCGTTGCGTGTTGCTTTTTCTGTCATGTAACCTTTTTTTCAGGCTATGACGTTTTTCCTTAAGAGTTTGAAGCCCTGAAAAGACCATAAGTGGTCAGCTGTCTCTGACAGACACCAATGAAAAATTGAACTATGATAACGGATCGGGTTTTGAACAGCTATCTTTGTGATGTTAGCTATAACTGGGAGTGGGGCCTCTCCTGGATATCTATGGCATATCTATTGCATGTCGTGTACAGCACTTCAGAGATAAAGCAGCAGTCTGTCTTAAGTCAGAACAAGGGGCAGAACTCCCACTTGTGTCACATGTCAGTCAGGAAAAGGGGCAGAACTCCCGCCCCTGTCATATGTCTGGCAGGATAAGGGACAGAACTCCCACCTCTGTCATATGTCAGTCAGGTTAAGGGGCAGAACTCCCACCTCTGTCATATGTCAGTCAGGTTTAGGGGCAGTACTCCCACCTCTGACATATGTCAGTCAAGACAAGGGACAGAACTCCTACCTCTGACATATGTCAGTCAGGATAAGGGACAGAACCCTACCTCTGACATATTTCAGTCAGGACAAGGGACAGAACTCCCACCTCTAATGTATATGTCAGTCAGGACAAGGGACAGCATTCCAACCTCTGACATATGTCAGTCCGGATAAGGACAGAACTCCTACCTCTAAAATATGTCAGTCAGGATAAGGGACAGAACTCCCACCTCTGACATATGTCAGGATAAGGAACAGAACTCCCACCTTACCATATGTCAGTCAGGATAAGGGACAGAACCCCTACCTCTGACATATGTCAGTCAGGACAAGGGCAGAACTCCCACCTCTGAATGTAACGTAGTAAAGAGTCTTCGACCGGACCAGCGTTGTTGAGCAGCAGCGAATCTGGTCGTACAGCAGAGGACCCGGACGATGTTGACCATGGTGGTGTTCGTGAGGGTTTGAGTCTAAAGGTACACACACAGACAAAGACACACACACACACACACACACACACACACACACACACACACACACACACACACACACACACACACACATACACACACACACTCATGCACACTCATGCACACATACACACACACTCACGCATACATACACACATACACGTTTCTATGAAAACACGCACGCGCGCACGCACACATACACATTTCACGGACGCACGCGCACGCACACACACACACACACACACACACACACACACACACACACACACACACACACACACACACACACACTCACGCATACATACACACACACTCACACATACATACACATACACACTTCTATGAACACACACACGCGCAAGCGCGTACGCATGCACGCATGCACGCACACATACACATACGCACGCACACGCACACACACACACACCACACAACACACACAAAACACACACACACACACACACACGCATGCATAGACAGACAGACAGACAGACAGACAGACAGACATACATACATACATATATGCATGCACTCATACATGCATACATATATACATACGAACACATACATACATACATACGTAGACACTCTCTTCGAAACAAATGCACACTCATGTTGGGAGAGAGAGAGAGAGAGAGAGAGAGAGAGAGAGAGAGAGAGAGAGAGAGAGAGAGAGACAGACAGAGACAGAGAGAGAGAGAGAGAGAGAGAGAGACAAAGAGACAGACAGACAGAAACAGAGAGAAAGAGAAAAAGAGAGAAACAGACAGACAGAAACAGAGACAGAGAGAAGGAGAAACAGACAGACAGACAGAGGCAGAGACGTAGAAGAGAGAGAAAGTGAAAAAGAGAGGGACATACAGACAAATAGACTGACAGGCACACACACACACGCGCGCGCGCGCGCGCACACACAGACACATACACAGACGGACACACAGGCAGACACACAGACAGAGACAGAGATAGAAGGAGAGAGACAGAGACAGAGAGACAGAAAGAGTAAGAAGAGGACAGAGCGACAGACAAATAGACCGACAGGCATTGAGAGCATTGTTTTGAGTAGTAAATGAAATGAGTCATACGATCTTAATAGCCGATATTTTGGTCCAAACATTAATGCTTAAGCACATACATCCGGAAAGGGAAACCAAAAAAAAGGAAAATGTCTGGAAAAAGAAGCAACTAATGACCAAATCAATCCATACGCGTTGAACAAGAAAACGAGAGAGAGGAGATAGTCAGACAGACAGACAGACAGACAGGGAAAGACAGAGAGAGAGACAGTCAGAGAGAAAAAGACACAGAGAGAGAGGAGACAGATAGACAGACAGCCCAATAGACAGACAGACACACAAAAAGGCAGACACGCAGACAGACACACAGACACACAGACACACAGACAGACAGACACACAGACAGACCAATAGGCAGGCAGACACACAGACAACTACACAGACACACAGACAGACACACAAACAGATATGCAGACGACAGACAGATAGTGATTTAATTACCGGCATAAACTCCGATGTTCAGGGCCAGCACCCCCCAGACCACAGCCAAGGCATAGAGCCAGAGGACAGACCCTTTCCCAGAGACACTGATGATCATGACGTCACCGCTGATACTTCCAACCGCCGCACTGCCTAACAGGTTTCCTGGTTGTTACCAGAGAGAAAGTTTAGTGCGCGGTGAGTCGAATAGCTCCGGGCATGGAATGTCATATATTGTGTTGCACTGCATTGTGTTGTATTGCATTGTATTGTATTGTATTGTATTGTATTGCACTGCACTGCATTGCATTGTATTGTATCGTTTTATTCACTTTTTCTATCTTTCATGGAAGATGCATGCTGTTTGTATACATGTTATCCATGCTTACGGTCAAATTGCCTTCTAGTCCAATCTGGCGATGGGATTTTACGTGTGCGCTTTATCTTATGCTGTGTTCACACTGGGGATCTCGGTTTCCAGATAGAGTCAGAACCAATCTTAACACCGAGGAAAAATCCCCCAGTAACGAAACGACCCGACTGAGATTTGAATCGTTAACCCCGGGATCACCCAATAACGGGTCCGGCGCTTTACGAACTGACTATTTAAGCCTGTGTCACACAGCACCGTCTTCAGGTTATGGACCCATTCTAAAGCTGTAAAAAAAATAAAAACAAAACAGTATCCCTACTCTTACTATTTATGTTTTCATCATCGCCACTATTATCACCACTATTGCTATTGTGATCATTATCATTATTGTCATCATTATAATCTCAACTCCCATTATCCCCTACTTAACGGCCTCGTTTTCATCCAACAGAAATTTGGCGGCAATTTATTAGAAGACAAGTGATTGCTCGATCTTCGTTTTCCGTGTGTCCTAAATACTGCTTGTTTTTGCCTGAAGAAGACCCAAGAGGTCGAAATGCATTGTGTTTTGTCATGTAATCTGTTTGTCTGTACCGTGTGGTGGAACTAATACCGTTTCTTTTTTAAATTGGCTGTGACAGAGATCATCCCTGTTTCCCAGGCTTTGTGTTTGTATGTTTCCATGCTGCCCCAACTCCATTTTCCACTGTGTCTGTGATCCCCCGAATCCATAATCCATTACGTCCATGTGGCCACGACTGTATATTCGCCTGGATCTATGTCCCCCTGTGTCAATGTTCTCCCGGCTCTATGTCCCCCTGTGTCAATGTTCTCCCGGCTCTATGTCCCCCTGTGTCAATGTTCTCCCGGCTCTATGCCCCCCTGTGTCAATGTTCTCCCTGCTCTATGTCCCCTGTGTCAATGTTCTCCCAGCTCTATGTCCCCTTGTCAATGTTTGCCTGGCTCTATGTCCCCTGTGTCAATGTTCTCCCGGCTCTATGTCCCCTGTGTCAATGTTCTCCCGGCTCTATATCCCCCTGTGTCAATGTTCTCCCAGCTCTATATCCCCCTGTGTCAATGTTCTCCCGGCTCTATGTCCCCTGTGTCAATGTTCTCCCGGCTCTATGTCCCCTGTGTCAATGTTCTCCCGGCTCTATATCCCCTGTGTCAATGTTCTCCCGGCTCTATGTCCCCTGTGTCAATGTTCTCCCGGCTCTATTCTCCCCTGTGTCAATGTTCTCCTGGCTCTATGTCCCCCTGTGTCAATGTTTGCCTGGCTCTATCTCCCCTTGTGTCAATGTTCTCCCGGCTCTATGTCCCCCTGTGTCCATGTTCTCCCGGCTCTATGTCCCCCTGTGTCAATGTTCTCCAGCTCTATGTCCCCCTGTGTCAATGTTCTCCCGGCTCTATGTCCCCCTGTGTCAATGTTCTCCTGGCTCTATGTCCCCCTGTATCAATGTTCTCCCGGCTCGATGTCCCCTGTGTCAGTGTTCTCCCAGCTCTATGTCCCATGTGTCAATGTTCTCCCACTCAATGTCCCCCTGTGTCAATGCTCTCCCAGCTCTATGTCCCCCTGTGTCAATGTTCTCCCAGCTCTATGTCCCCTGTGTCAATGTTCTCCCAGCTCTATGTCCCCTGTGTCAGTGTTCTCCCGGATCTATGTCCCCCTGTGTCAGTGTTCTCCCAGCTCTATGTCCCCCTGTGTCAATGTTCTCCCAGCTCTATGCCCCACCCCCTCCCCCGCATCAATGTTCTCCCGGCTCTATTATCAAATGTGTCTCTTTTGCCCCAGCTCTACGCCCCCATATGTTCATGTTTGCCGTTGTTCGATGCTCTTCTGTGTTTACGTTGCCCTGGATCCATGTTTCCCGTGTTTATGTCGTGACGTCCCGACAAAACCCCCTCGTAGCGAAAGAAGTGAGGCGCAGATTAAAACAAACAACTTATTTTTTACCAGGGAGAACTTGAAAATGGTATCCTGGTTTGTTTTTGTTGAAAGAAAGGAGTCAGATGTGTGGCCGCGTGCAGCGTGCATGATTGTCTCTGTATGCATGTGAGTGTGTACGTGGAGACCGTCCTGTGACATATTCTTCCTTCACTATTTCCGTCTTGGTCAAACCCATGAATGCACTTGCTGAAGTGTGTGTTCCATACTTCACGTTACGAAGTCTGGACAGGGTGGCCCTTGCTGCCTGCAGGTTTACTGATGTCTGTGACGACATCCTGCAGAACTCGAGTGTCTACACATAGCACCGCACCCCCAGTTCTGTCTCGCTATGCCTGTCATACGTAGCAAAGTGGATTTGACTACATAATTTTGCCAGGCACTACTCCCTCGTTGTCCTAAGTGGACAGTGCACAGCTTTTGTAGGATCAGAACAGCACCACCGAACAACAGTACAGGGTCTCTTCTAGTGGGTCGCCTCATGACGCCTTGATGTTGACTAATTCTCTGTGAGCTGTCGGTATCTGAAATGCGGCGACGGGACAAACCCAAGTGTGACTGTGTTTGGGAATCCGGAATGAGGGATGTGGGAGTGGTGCTACCAGAGTGGTGCAGAAGATGAAATAGCCGGTAGAAAAACTCGTTGCTGTGGACTCTTCGTGTGCCTGAACGTGTATTGTCCACAAGACGGAGGTTTGTCATCTTCGAAAGATTAGCGCACACACCATCACTTAATGTCTAAAACACAAAAAGGCGGGAATGGGGCGGGGGAAGGAGGGGTGGAGACAGAAAAACCTGCTCTGAGCGAGACTTGAACCATAGACCCACTTCTTAAGTAGCCCCGTGATTGATTAGACCCTTCTTCCGCCAGATGTAACTATGGACGCACTTCATGTGAAATCTACTGTGCTCACTTTCCACCCTCTGTACCCATGGTCAGACCATCGTAGCATTTTATGGTTATTAAGCAATCTTGGACTTTCAAGAGTTGTCGAAATAACATCCCCTAGCATAACACTTTACGCTTTCGTTTCTAACATGATCTGAAACACACACAGCACACATTGTTTATTCCGACAGCAAATATATGACTTAACAATGAGTCACTTGCTCTTACTAGGCCAGCTGAATTTCACCAGGTTCAGGACAGAATCAGATCACGTCCACTGCCGTCGTCCTGAAATTCTTTGGAGCCAAAAGCTGCTCTGTGTGAGAATTTATAGTTTCTCTCCAGTCTGCTTGGTAGCTAAGTTGGCGCGATACTTCTTTGTGGACGTTTGTTTACAATACTTAGCATCATTTCGTTACAATGTCTACAAAACACCGATTACAGAAGCTTTTTACCCTTGTGTTTACTATCTCTTTTGTCAGAGGTTCCAAACAGCTCATGAACACGTGCATGTAGATAAGATGTCTGGAACTTTCAACAAAACATACAAAAGAGATAATTTTATACATACATGTATGTGGGTGTGTGTGTGTGTGTGTGTGTGTGTGTGTGTGTGTGTGTGTGTGTGTGTGTGTGTGTGTGTGTGTGTGTGTGTGTGTGAGTGCGTGCGTGCGTGCGTGCGTGCGTGCGTGCGTGCGTGCGTGCGTGTGTGTGTGTGTGTGTGTGGTGTGTGTGTGTGTGTGTGTGTGTGTGTTTATCTTGGTGTGCCACCAGTCTAGAAATAGTCAAAGTAGGTTGTCTACTCGTCTCAAAAGTCATTAGGAAAAAGGCCTTCAATGATGCAAAGGAAGTCGGATTGTGGAAATGGAGAGAGAGAGAGAGAGAGAGAGAGAGAGAGAGAGAGAGAGAGAGAGAGAGAGAGAGAGAGAGAGCGATAAATACCCAGACACAAAGACAGGCGGACGGACAGATACAGAAACACACAGACACATGGACAGAAACACACCGACAGTAAGTCACAGAGACAGAGACGAGGCAGAGAGACAGAGTGAGGACAGACAGAGAGAGACAGAGACGAGGCAGAGACAGAGTGAGGGCAGACATAGAGAGACAGAGACGAGGCAGAGACGGAGTGACAGAGAGAGAGACAGAGACAAAGAGAGAGAGAGAGAGAGAGAGTGTGTGTGTGTGTGTGTGTGTGTGTGTGTGTGTGTGTGTGTGTGTGTGTGTGTGTGTGTGTGTGTATTCGTTCGTTCTTTAATTTAACGTCTATCCACCTAACAGTGATCTTAGACAGTATGTAAGTGTTATGTGTGTGTGCATGTGGTGTTTTTGGGTGTATGCATGCGAACGGTTGGTGTTGATTTTGGGCGTACATAGATATGTATAATGCATTTAGGCCTAGATAAAATAAAAAATAATTTAAAAAACACACACACACACACACAAAAAAAACACCACCACACACACACACACACACACACACACACACACACACACACACACACACACACACACACACCTCCACATAACTGAATCCAAAACTTTGAAAGAAACACTAAATAAGCAACTAACACCAGGATGGGGAAAATAACATAGACGTTAAAGTAAATGTCCAACTGGGCTCTTAATCAGTCCATGAACAACTTCAAAAATGTTTGATTCGTTGGAGATGACGTCTTCAAAGGCTGACATCGACGGTTCAGTGTTCAACAACCAAGCAGGTAAGTAGGGCTTCATTCTATCGCACAAAAAAAGTAGATGGAACGGAGTGATTTGCTGGCCACAAATGCAAGTCACGTGTTTACAGAATTTGTATTTAAAGGCATCAAGCCTCAATCCAAAAATCAGACTTTTTAAAATCCACTCTTGGTAGATATTCTTGATACCTGTTTTATTGTCTGATATCTTGTTAAATAATATCCCCTTTTTGTTTCTGGTGCCTTTTCGCTTATTTGAAATAGAGTTCCAGGATACGTCTTTTAAAAGACTATAACTCTCATGTAAGGATAAAGGAATGCATATCTTTGTTAAATCAGTCTCAGTGATAGCAGCCTTTTTGGCTCTTTGGTCTACCCTTTCATTCGCAGATAATCCACAGTGTGATGGAACCCAACAAAAATCGACATAGGAACCACGTAAATGCAAAAAATGAATTGAGTGGTAGACATCTGATGAGGTCTGCTCTCACACTAGTATTCGAAACTTTTAGAGCTTGTAGGACTGATTTTGAATCAACGCAAAGTAGTATTTGAAATGCGGGAAATTGAAAATCAAGAAGGAAGTGTAATGCCATAATAATGGCAACAAGTTCCGCAGTAAATATGGAAATATTCTTACCAAGGTGGTAACCTTTCTCTATTTTTAAGGATGGAATTATGAATGCTGAACCAGACAAATGATTGTCTAGTTCAGAACCATCTGTATAAATTTTAAGGTGATTTATATGAGTTTCATTTATATGTGATTTAGCATACGTTGGCTGCAAGGGTCCATCACTTTTTTTAAAACTTGTGTAGTCTATGTCATAATTTGCTCTACTAAGTTCCCATTCCGGGATAGTGCTAAAAGACACCCGAGGAGCTACGTGTGTGTGTGTGTGTGTGTGTGTGTGTGTGTGTGTGTGTGTGTGTGTGTGTGTGTGTGTGTGTGTGTGTGTGTGCAGGTTTGGTGGTGAACAGGGTGGATCAGGTCGCTTATACGCACACGTGTTAGTAATTTGGAAATTCAATTTCAACACTTGTTTTTTGCTCCAAATGAGCCACGATCTCCTCCATCCTGTCCTTTTCTTTATCGCTGGTTTGGGCACAGTGGAGGGGAAAGGGGGTTAGAGGGTAGGAGGAGACAGGAGGAGGGGACGGGAGTGGTGATGGAGAGATGGGTCTTGAGAAGGATGATGTACAGCTGTCATGGTCGTTCCTGTCTTTTGGGTAACGAGGCGTTCGACTTGGTGGAAATCCCTTCCCCCACCCAGTCCCCCATCACCATTCAACCCATTCCTTAACCCCCCCTCTGTCACTCGTATGAGCCGTTCCGACAGAAGGGTTAATGTCTCGATCCGGAATGGAGGGGTCTAGGGCGAGTATAGAAGCCAAATTAAACCCATTCTTCTTGTCGGAAGGATTATGTCATGACATGCACCCTTCCGTCGCCCCCCCCCCCCCCTCTCTCTCTCTCTCTCTCTCTCTCTCTCTCTCTCTCTCTCTCTCTCCTCTCTCTCTCTCTCTCTCTTCTCTTTCTCTATATATATCTCTCTCTCTTAAGTTCCATCTGTCTCTGCTATTGCTTTCTTAAGTCCTGTCCTGCCTCCGATTACCACAGACCTCTACTCCCTCTTGAAACTGCTTCCCCAGTTTCCATTCTGGTCCCCTTATCTCTCTCCTCTCTCTCTCTCTCTCTCTCTCTCTCTCCTCTCTCTCTCTCTCTCTCTCTCTCTCTTCTCTCTCTCTTGAGCGCGCACGCGCGCGCGCGCGCGCGTGTGTGTGTGTGTGTGTATGTGGTGAGAATGGGGTACAGGTAGAAGAGTTGGAGGGTTGAGAGAGATGGGTAAACAGGCACACTGTGCTCTTATGCACTGTCGTTTGTTCCCAACTTCTTTTTCCTTCTGAATAAAATGTGAAAATGATGAAAATACAAGAGCAGTCTCTTCGTCAGTCTCGGTCAGGATCTACTTCCGGTCTTGCGCATCATTCTGTAGTTGTTTGCTTCCTTCGATCCACAGGAAGCAGACGGCATTTCCGTTAAGCAGAACACTCGATCAATATCGAGTCACATGTCAAGTAATGAACACTTTTTATTGGCGTCGCCTCTTCAACCACCGATCGACAACCTTCTGGTAATTGTTGACTTAGAAAAAATGCCCCCCCCCCCCCCACACACACACACTCTACTTCACCCCTCATCCTCTACTAGATGTAGGGATCCACCCGCCCTCCACTTCCCACCCACCCCATGCTCTAACTCTAGCAGTGTCACGTGGGGTGATAGCGCTTTCCGGGAAAAGTGGACATTATGTCTGCTCTAACCAAACCTGTCAGCCAGGGATTTCCCTGGGAGGGTGGTATGGAAGTAATTCTGCTGAAGGGCAGACGAAAAAGGAAAAAAGGAACATTGAATTAGATACGTATCTCTGCATTCTCTCTCTCTCTCTCTCTCTCTCTCTCTCTCTCTTCTCTCCTCTCTCTCTCTCTCTCTCTTCTCTTCTCTCTCTCCTCTCTCTCTCTCTCTCTCTCTCTCTCTCTCTCTCTCTCTCTCTCTCTCTCTCTCTCTTTTCTCTCTCTCTCTCTCTCTCTCTCTCTCTTCTCTCTCCTCTCTCTCTCTCTCTCCTCTCCTCTCTCTCTCTCTCCTAAAGAAACTATCTGTCTACTTGAACCATACCCCGACAATCTCATTATTCCAATGATACTTGAGCGATAGGACTCAGTATGTGGTGCTTAATGGCAAAACCTCCGCTTCAGACTTTGTCAGACATGGAGTCCCACAGGGCTCAGTACTAGGCCCCCTACTATTCTGCATCTTCATCAATGATTTACCATTGTCCGTATCAGATGAAAAGGTCACGACAGATTTATTTGCTGATGACTCGTCGCTCCAAACGAATGGTAGTGATCTACAGACAATAGAAACTTCTCTCCAGGAAAGTCTAAACGACGTGTCAGACTGGTGTCATTCAAACTCAATGGTCATACATCCAGCCAAAACCAAATCTATGATTATAGCTATCCGCCAAAACCACCAGTTGACTCCTCTTTGCCTAAAACTTCAGTTGAATGGCACTTCTATCGAGCAGGTAGATGAGCCTCGTGTTTTAAGGGTAACGATAGATAAAGAATTGAAAGGGCAATTTCATCTCAAAAACGTATGCAAGGTAGTCTCAAAACACCTTTTCCTGTTATCTCAATTAAAGCCCTACCTGTATGTATCATTTAAATGAAAGGTAAACAGGGCATCTATAGTTAGCAGTCAGTATTTGTCTGGTTGGATCCGGATAGATCATCGACTCGTCTGTGAAGTCAGCACCCAGGGCAACATATTCCAAGCAGAGAGAAAGAGAGAGGATGGTAATGGGGGAACGGACCGGACAATCGTCTTCGTAAATCGGCGCACGCTAAAACGATTCCAATGCATAATGTATATTTCCCAAAGTTAACAATTGTCTTCTTCTTCTTCTTCTTCTTCTCTCTTCTTCTTCTTCTTCTTCTTCTTCTTCTACCTTAACTCTCTGAAGAGTGACTGGAGCACCAAAATGAAGAACAGATCACAGGTGCCTTCAGTTCTGTCAGCTTGTGCCAAGAGACTGGTCTCTGCAATTCTTATCCTAGTCAATTCTGCAAAGTGGTCAGTCGTTTTTTCCCGTCTTCTCTCCCCTCTGACTCTCTCTCTCTCCTACCATTTCCTCGACATTTATTTCAGCAATACTACCGTATCTCGTTACGTGGCCATACCAACGCAATTTTCTTTTCTCACCTATACAAATGCGATGCACAGAATTCTGTAGAAAGTCGTATCCTCATCAACATCGTTTCGATCATCGCACTTCACAATAACGATGTCCATAAATGCTGGTATCTGCAAGGATCTGTCTACAGATCGCTTTACATATACTAATTTACCCGGGGTTGTTTTCTTTGGGCTCAATGTGTTAAAGGAATAGAACAGTCAGAATATTACTGAAGCAATTCTTGTCATACTTTTCATTCTTTTGTTGTATGTGCTACCTTCTTCAGTTTGGGGCTTTGGGGTACACTGAATAAATCATTTGCATTCTCTCTCTGTCTCTCTCTGTCTCTCTGTCTCTGTCTCTCTCTCTCTCTCTCTCTCTCTCACTTTTTTTTCTTTTCTTTTTTTTTGCACGTGAGCTCTACAATGCTATGATAACATTATTGAAAGTCTAATTGATTATCGTTTCACCACAACTTTGACTTCAGGTTAATACCACAAACTTTTATTTCAACATGTGTGTGTGTGTGTGTGTGTGTGTGTGTGTGTGTTGTGTGTGTGTGTGTGTGTGTGTGTGTGTGTGTGTGTGTGTGTGTGCGCTTGCGCGCGCGCACGCGCGCGCGTGTGTGTGTGTGCGTGTAGGTACATGCATGCGTTTCTCCTTTTGTATGCTTTCTGTGCTTTCGGGGACGGTTTTTGTTTGTTTCTTTGCTTTTTGTTTGCTTTTGACGCTCCATCACATTAGTCTATTGATATGAATCATTTCCCCGTGCCACAACTAAATAAGAAGAATATTCATGTGGCTTGACTAGTGTAGCGGGCGTCCCCAATAATTGTGAGGATCACTTAGTAAAATAGACAAGGGTTGGTCATTGGGTGAAAGTGACCACTGAGAGACAGTTTTTAAGGGCTGGTAAGGTGCTGGTCATGTGTTTTGAACACTGAGTATGCGCTCACTAGGAGGAGGGAGGAAAGAATTAGTCTTAGCCCAGGTGATGGCCTAAAGACTCGAACCTGTCAGGACGTTGGTCAAGGAGTCCTCACCACTGACCAGTCATTACCAGGTGAGCCATAGATAGTTGGGGAAAGGTACAGGGAAAACCTAAAGAAAAGAGAAAGAAAGAATTCATATGTTAAATCGGGAAGCAGGTTACTTACATGAACCTTATTCGTGTTTCAGCCCTTCACCCTTCATTCTTCACCCCGTCAGCTATTCCTCCTCTGATGCTGCGATGGCATCGTTTTCCCAATTGCTGAGATGGGTGTTCAACAATGACCATGGTGTGGGGAACACACCGATAGTTCAGCCCCAGCAATTGAAGACCCGGGTAGAGGAGTCGATCTCATCGCTCCCCCAGTGACTGGAGAGTTCAAGGGGCAGGTACTTTTTATGAGGGCAGGGCATCATGATGGTATGGGGCGAGCGCTTTTTCTGATGCAAGCATGGCATCATGATGGTATGAATTGTTTATTCTCCTGGTCTGGATCTTGAGCCAATGTTGTGTAAAAGGCCATGACTTTATATTCTTGGAGGATGTGTGTATTCTTTCTCCGACAAGAAGGAGGTATCTAGCAAGACTTTATTCATATCAATTTGTAAATTGATTCATCTCTCAGTGTGGAGAGAGAGAGAGAGAGAGAGAGAGAGAGAGAGAGAGAGAGAGAGAGAGAAGAGAGAGAGAGAGAGAGAGAGAAATGTATAGAATTTGTTTGATAACTACTGGAGTGTGATGAATATTGTCGGAATTGTTCAATTCATTTAGTAAAGCGTTTCCTCGGAGGAGAGGGGGAGAAGAAGAAACATTTTGTAGTGCGCCTTTGGTTGACTGGAGGGATTGCGTGTGCGTATGGAGTAAATACTGTCATGAATGCGTGTGTGCAAGAGTGACAGTGTGACACAATGTTGTTTCATTTTTTTCCAAAAACACATTTCATCACAACTAGCATTTTGTCTCATCTAATAGATAGATAGATAGGCATTCACAGGCACACGTCCACGAATAAACATGCACATGCACACATACATGTACGCGTGCATGTTCACACACACACACACACACACACACACACACACACACACACACACACACACACAAACACACACACACACACACACAACACACACACACACACACACACACACACACACACACACACACACACACGCACACACACACACACACACACACACACACACTCACACACATACAGACACACACAGAGGTCGAATTTCCCCTTTTTATTTGCGTGAACATGAACAAGAATGTCCTTTTTTTTAAAGTTATAGGACAAAAAAAGAAAAACGTATCAACGCAAAATTT
Source organism: Conus ventricosus (assembly GCA_018398815.1). Taxonomy (NCBI): domain Eukaryota; kingdom Metazoa; phylum Mollusca; class Gastropoda; order Neogastropoda; family Conidae; genus Conus; species Conus ventricosus. The sequence goes on from CM031605.1 coordinate 53,740,178, forward strand.
ACCAACGCAGAAGCAACGCCGTTTTTGGCTTTATGAACAAACTTTTAAATGTCACTGAAACGTATGCAGAGTACTTGGTGCTACCGAAATGTTCTGAAATTATGTACAGAACATCCGTGCCATGAAAACTGTTGTTGAGGCCTTACATAATGCATGTGTGACAAAATCATTTTTGAAATATGTACAGAATATGATATTATGCTCTCACCAAAACTGTTTTTGAAGCTTGGACAATATAAACGTGTCACACACACACACACACACAAACTTTTGTAGAAGCATTATAGAATACAATTGTCACACAAAACTATTGTCGAAGCACTACAGAATAAATGTGTTAAAAGTTGTTGAAACACAATACAATGCATTCGTTACACAAAAACAAGTTGTTAAAGTATGTACAGAAAACGTATTTTCTCAAAAACTGTTATTGAAGAATATATAAATATATGATGTCACACCAACTGTTACTGGAGTATGTGCAGAACACATGTGTCGCAAAATCTGTTGTTGAAGCATGTACAGAATATATGTGTTACGAAAACTGTTATTGAGGTGACCACAAAATAAATATGGCACAAGAAGCTGAAGTATATGCAAAGTATGCTGCAACAAAAACCATTTTTGAAGCATATGCAGAACAGGCGTTACAGGTAGTGTTACTGAAGCGTGTGTATAATACAAAATGTCACAAAAATAATTGTTTAAGCACGAACACAATACATGGTGTTATCAAAACTCTCATTGAAGCATCCCCAGAATATATGTTGTGACAAAAGTGTTGAGTTGAGAAAGGGAAGTTGAAGCATGCATAGATTTTAAGGGGTCACAGAAACTGTTCTTGGACGGTTTCAGAACACATGGTACGACAAAATCTTTTCTGAAAGTACTAACACAGTAAACTATGTCACATGAATTTTTATTAAACGATGAGCAGAAAGTGTTTTCCTGTGTGTCTTTGGTCAAGAATCAGGAGTGATCCACGTCTGTGATATAAAATTATGGCTGGACTTGAAGACTCCTTTTTCCCCTGTGAGAGGGAATCCCCTTTGTACTAGCCACTAGCAGATCAAATCGCTCAGTGCTAAAACTTCATTAACAGGGGGCAGGAAGGGGCGGATGGAAGTCCTATGTACAGGGAAAGCGATTCGTGTCATGTAGTTTACACTTTGAAATACATTATTGGACCACTCCATTGTTGGCGTAAAAGTTACTGCTGATAAACTCTGTGAAGGAACGTTGGAGCTCCAGGACTCCCATGTGTGGACACTGAACCCCTAACCTTGTGAAGGAGAGTGTGAACTCCCGACTCCCGTATGTGGATACTGAAATTTCAATACTATGTGGGAGCGTGGGAGCTCAGATTTAGACATATATTACCAAAGCATTTTGTTCAAGTTTCTTCTTTGCCTGTAAGGCCAAACTAACTTCTGTTAATAACTGAGGCTGTAATATAACCCTTTTCCTTAGTATTCTTAGGTATGACGAATCAGGTTTACCCTACGATGCTGAAACTCCATGTATAAGCTCAGTAAAGTGATTTTTGTATGCGGACTCACGCGTACGGTCCTCGGTACGCGGTGTTGTTTGATTGTTGGCCAGGCGAGAGGATTCCAGTTTGGTACAGTCTCTGTATGGCTGGGGAAAACTTGGCCGAAATTAGCAAACGACTCCACCACCCACCCACCCCACCCATCCCCATCCCCGAGCTTTTTTCCTCTGGCTGTGTAGTTCTGGGGAAAAAAATTAGAGTAGTTGTTCCCCTTGCCGGTTTGATTTTTTTTTCTCAATGTGAGAGAGTTTGCAATTCATGATGAGAGATGTGGCAGAAAGAGGGGGTTGTTTGTTTCTCAAATTAATATTTTTGTGTACTGCAAACTTTTAGTCGTGTGGATTGTTTGGGTGCGTTGGATTTTTAATCTTTACTTTTTTTTAAAAACTCCAACCATCTGAAAGAGACGCCTGGCATTTCAAACATCAGAACACTCTATACGTGACAACTGCTGCATACAACCAAACAATCATTTAAAATGTACCACGATTGAAGCTGCTGGAATTTTAAAATCTTAATAAAATGAATAAAACGTAGCAACAATGCATTCACTGGCATTAAAAATCGAACTGTGGCAAAAATAAAGCAACTTGCCGTAAACCTCCAGCAAGATGAACAAGGAGATAACAACAGTAGAGAAACAGATCATTAACGATCAATATAAAAATGAACAAGAAAGTAGTAACAATACATCCACTACTTATAAACAGTTGTAGCAAGATGAACAGGGAGGTGGCAACTACACCGTAATTAGCAAAATCCATGATTGTAAAGATAAAAGATAAAGTAAAGAAAACTGAAAACGGTAGATTCATTATCTTTAACAATAAACAGTTCATTAATGAGCAGAAACAAATCGATTAAGATTAAAAAGAAAAAGCGACACGGCAATAACCAAGGGGGGGGGGGGGAGCGTTTAAAACAAGAATGTGTTTTCTGTATTGAATGTGATGTTAAAAAAAGCGGTCATTATAGGACCTGATTTCCATCTAGAAAGTGATGTCGTCAAAACAACTATTACAGTAAATCTCTGTGCTGAAGATAATGTCTGCAAAGCAATGTTGTTTCGACCAGATCGCTGTATAGATATGTTCCAGCAAAACAGTCATTACTACTCAAGATCACTGTCTTTATCAGTGTGTATCTTGTCATTGTTAGTGCTGATCTCTGTGTAGAACGTATTGCCAACAAGACAACCATGGAGAAGATCACTGTCTGAATGTGATGTCAACAAAACGGTCATTAACGGAGCAGATTTCTACATGGATGTCAAAAGATCACTCATTGTGGTTGCTAATCTACGTTCAGGATGTAATGTCTACAAAACATTCATTAATGCGGATCTCTTTGTATAGTATGATATCAACAAAACAGCTATCATTGGAGTAGATTTCTGCATAGAGTGTGTGCCATCAAGATAGTAACCATTAGTCCGAATCTCTGTGTAAAACAAGTACTGTCAACAAGATGGTCATCAATGGAGTAGGTCATGAGTTTTTGTGTGTGTGTTTTGTGTGTGTTGTGTGTGTGTGTGTGTGTGAGTGTGTGTGTGTGTGTGTGTGTGTGTGTGTGTGTGTGTGTGTGTGTGTGTGTGTGTGTGTGTGTTTGTGTACGTGCGTGCGTGCGTGCGTGCGTGCGTGATTGCGTGCGCGCGTGCGTGCGTGCGTGCGCGCGCGTGTGTGTGTGTGTGGTGTGTGTGAGCGAGCGCGTACGCGCGTGTGGTGTGTGTGTGTCTGTCTGTCTGTCTGTCTGTCTGTGTCTGTGTGTGTGTTTTGATGTCTTTAACTTAGAATCATTATTTGTGCAGATCTCTATGCAGAAAATTAGGATCATTACCACTGTCGGTCTATCAACGAAAAATGTGACATCTTCAATTCCAATACTCATTAATGCAGATTTCTGTGAAGTATGTGTTGCTCTGCGATCAGAATTCTCACAGGTACAGATCATTCTGTAGAACATGGCCTCCTTAGGTCAGGATCTTCCACATGATGAAACTCACAGTCATCACAGTTATGGTAGGGAGATGGACATCGGCTGCTGAACCTGAACGCGCACGCACGCACACACACACACACAAACACGCACGCACGCACGCACGCACGCACGCACGCACGCACGCACGCACACACACATGCACGCATGTTACGTACACACACGCACACACACACGCGCGCGCACACGCGCACACACACACACACACACACACACACACACACACACACACACACACACACACACACACACATACACACACACACACCTGTAGGCATCAGGAGGAAGTGAATTGCGAACAAAGGTTAGGGGCAACAGGGGTCGGAAGGGTGAAGACGAAAAGAGGGGATGGGGCCCCAAGAGGATGAAGGGATGAAGAAGGCGGTGGAGGATGGAGGTGATGTATGGAGTCAGGTTGATGAGGGTGGGCACATATGTAATCAACACAATGTCCACAACATTTACGCATGGCGTGTTTCTATGACGAGTTGCCTGAAGAACGCGCTCTTTATGGTGATTCCGTTCTTTTTTTAGGGATGGAAAGGAAATGGAAGAAGAGAGACTCTACTTTCCCCTCATTTCTTCTGCTGGGTTATAAAACATTATGAACTTTAATAGAATGAACACTTTGACAAATGAACGAAACAAAGTGCGTTACCACAATACCAGTCACTACCGTTCTTTTGAATGGGAGATCTACATTCGCCAGGTCATGAATGTTAACCCTTGATTTAAAAGTATGTTTTATTACCACGTCTCTTTGAACAGTATCTTATCTAGTACACGGTAAGAAAGTTAGCCATTATATATAAGCTCAATTAATGGAAAGCTAAGTGTACACAGAATGTGTTAACACCTACTCAGCATTTACAGTTTTGACTGCCAAACATTACTTCCTCATGTACAACATGGTCTTTCTTTTCAACAGATGCAAAAACTTTGAATATAGCTTCCACAGCTCGAACATAACATTGTCTCCTAGCTTTTTGACAAGTCATAGCGCAACAGTGCCAATCACCATGAACACAGTAATTATCACTATGGAAACATTGAAACAATAAACACAGAAACATATAAAGGGAGACAATATCAATATGTGCTGTCAAAAACCTTGTCCCCTCCATTCTGAAGGCACATGCCTCATTAACGGGTGTGCAGTTCAGTCGTTGTGATGCAATAGCTAAGAACTTTATAAAATCAGCAAAATGAAGTTTGTGGTATTATTTTAATTTCATGAAGAATAGAAATTAAAACTAAAAAAGACAAACTGCAAACAATCTAGTTTCTGATTTAGCTGCGTTAAACAAAACTTTGTTCACATAATGCTGTGATAACAATGAACAGATTTTGAGCACAGTAAGACAAAGCTCAAATACGGTATTCAGAACGCGTCATAATTTACGACTATGAGAGTCATATGCCCATTTTTGGTCATTTGGTTATACTTGATTCAAAACTGACATTACTTTTTCACTAGATTGCCAATACAGAGGTTATGATGATAAACAAGAAGATAAAAAATACACTCTAATATGCGGGTGGGACCAGCTACCGAACAACACGGGTGCGTGTTGTGTTCACATAGGGTGCCGGCACACATAGGGTATTCCATTAAGACATCAAGGGACATAACTGCTCCCTGGCAGATGCTATTGTTTCGAAACTTTTTTCTCTACATTGCCAAAACAGAGGCCATGAAAATAAACGACCACAATGCCTGATGAGCATGAAGAAACATCGCATACACAGCTCTTACATTATTCTGACAGGCCAGGGTCAAGAAAAGGGGTAGGGAGGACAGACAGACAGACAGACAAACAAACAGACAGACAGAGAGGGAGAGAGAGAGATTGAGGTAGAGATGAGGCAGGGAGGTGCTAGTTAAACCAGAAAATATGGAACATCGATACAAGAATGTACACATCATTTTGTAAATCGATGTAAAGATGACAGTTTAAGCTTCCATGACAGTTATTACGAAATCGTTCTCAGTCGGACCAGACGTTGACACTTTTGTGTAAGTGAAATCAAACTGAACAAGATAACAATTATTGTTATAATAGAGATCAAGAAATATAGCATTCAATGAAA